>JAREIK010000182.1:75161-482661 GCA_029783825.1 Sapria himalayana | reverse complement strand
TACGAAATAGGAAGAATTGCGACACTTGGCTGGCTCTCTCCTATCAAAGCTGAGTTTTTTTTTTTTTTTTTACTGAAATTAAGGGTAGTTATAAGTTTGAAAATTAAGGGTTTTTTTTTTTTTTTTTTAACTAAAAGATCCCAAATTTCAAATTTGATTTTGCAATTTTTGTTTGGTACTTATAATTATTACTTAATTAATTTTCTCATGATTTAAATCTTAATTTCTATTATATGCTTTTAAATCATCACCAATAAATTGAATCAAATAAGAACTCTGAAATTAAATATGCCTAATTACATGAATTATTATTAAGATAATTGATTAGTATTAAAATTTGTAGTGTGTATTTACCCTGAGCCCTGAGGTTGATAAAGGGGGATTGGGTGGAGGGTGAAAAAAAAATCTTAACCTTCAATTTTAAATTGAAAACAGAGTTTACATAATATATTGTTGTTACCTAATATTTATTTTTCTATCTCGTTTAAAAATTATAATTCAATTTTGACTAAATTTTAATTTTTCAACTGTGAAATATTTTAAATTGTAGCCCAAATTTATTTTTCTATCTCTTTTAAAATTAAAATTCAATTCCGATTAAATTTTAATTTTTCAACTGTGAAATGTATTAACTTATAGCCCATATTTATTTTTGAATCATATTTGTAAATTTTTCAAAAATTGAAATTTTATATTCTATTATTTTCTAGATAAACTTAGTTTAAAATTTAACATTTTATTTTTTCACACACACGCAATAATATATATTTTTTATCATATATATATATATATATATATATCAATTTTCAAAATAATAATTCGAATTCAAAATTTCAAATACAACCACCATCCACAAATTTAGCAAATAAATATAATTAGAAATTACATCTAGATAATTAGTAAATAAAATCAAATACAACCAAAATTTAGTGTAGGGAAGATAAGAAAATAGAAGATAATAATATCATTTATGATTAATTTCAGAACTAGTATTTATTTCGAAAGAATAGAATGTTATTCACATAATCGTGAAGAGAAACTTTCATCGCGTAAGAACTTGAAGAATCAAAACACTCGATCTTCCCAACTTGGGTTAGCAGACCAATGAGTTTTTTGTTTTTTTTTGTTTTAAAATGTTTTCCATAATCAATTTTGTATTAGTATTGCTACAAAAAAAAAATACGTGTTGATAAAAATTTGAAAAAAAAAAAATTTAACATTTCTAGCCATTACATAATGCTAATTCATTGTTTGTCTGTTTTTTTTTTTTTTTGTTTGCATGGTTGGGTTGGGATTAAAATCAATACAGTCTTGATCATATTAAAATTGAGAATGATGAGACATGATAACAATAGTCAAGAGGGTATCCAAATATATTGACATCTAGTGATGTGATACCAATTTATTGTGAACAATTATGTTTCATTTTTGTAGAAATACTTTGAATAAAATTGCTTTTTAAAATTTCGCTTTCTTATTTAAAAAAATTATAAATTAATATTAAAGTTTACCAGATATTAATTTAATTATAATATTTCATAGAAAATTTAATGAATATCAACCTCAAAATTCAAAATAAATTCAAGTAATAAACCAAAACATTAAGCTTCAAAAAGAGACAAGACACAGTTAAAACACTAGAAATAAAAATTCTCTGCGTCCTCACCCAAATTCATAAAGTTACAAATACTGATAAAAATTTAATGTTTTGCACTAAAATTAAGCAAAATTTTTAATACACAAATCATGGCAAAATCAATCAAGAACATAAATAGAGAACATGACTTCGAATATTATTTGAATTGCGATTATGTGAATAGTTGAAGGAGTGAATTTTGACCACCACAACACGAATTGGCACAACAATGAAGAACATCAACAAAGTAGTGAGGGACATCAGAAATCATCACAACATAGCACAACATCACGATGCAAGTGCTAGCAACATAATAATCAACATAGTAAAAAGCATATTGTGCATATCAACCACGCATGGGCAATATAGTACAAGGGTGGTAAAAATAATTCGCACAAACAAGTATAAGATTAACACAACAAATGACATTAACAAGAACATCAACCACAACATAAATCATATCAGCATGCAAATATCAATATCTTCAACACAATAAATATAGAGTTGTGATCAAACGTTGTAAATGTATTATTTAGTTATCTTTTTTAGATGTGTTTAAACCATCACTAATACAATAGATCTCATAAGAACTCTAATACATCATTAAATATACTAATATGGATATTTCTGAAATTCTTAATATTTTTTTTGTTTTTTTTTTTGTTGAGTATCTTCTCAGTTGCACTTTTTTATTCAAGAAAATCAATTGAGTAATGTGGAACACTTTAGAAACTATATTGTGTTAATTATTATAAAATATTATATGAACAAATTGTACCTTGAATAAATCAAATTAAATGTCATAATTCAGAACTCCAATCTTTAATAGTCCTTAAAATTGGGCCTTGTCCTAAACTTGGTCAATGAAATTTAAGATTCTACCTTGCACAAATACTTTTAAAAATATTTTTTTCAGAATTAAATTAATTTGGCTCAACCTCAAATCATAATTATGAAAGGCATGCCTAAAATATGCATAGGTGCTAGCCAATATGACATGATGGACCCATCTTCAATGATGTGCTACTTAGGCTTGGAAGGCACATGACTCCAGCACCCCATCAACACCTTATTTCAAACATTGCGTGCTTAAGTGCATAATGATTTTTTTTTAAGAACACAATTTGGTTATATTCAATTATATTTTATGGGTAAAATGTGGAAAACATAATAAATAGAAGACCTAGCTCTCATTTTATATTCAAGTATGTTTCCCAATGTTTTACAACTCATCTAATATAAGTGAAATAAAAAATTATAAAATAGCCTAAAAATTGTCAATAATGAGCGTATTAAGTAGTTACCAATGCATTTTGAACCGATTAAGTCTTCAACTTTAACTTCTTCATGTGCATCCATGGTTACTAGCACTTTCACAAGGTAATGTGAAAGCTCCCATCACATCATTACATGTTAATCCAACTCCCCCCCCGATGCTCAAGTTTATCATCCTATGAACTTTATCAAGTGTGTGGATTTTTTTATACTTGATTTTTATACTTTTTTGGTTCTCAATACTTTCATTGTGCTCTCAATATTACTTTGCAGTTATTTCAAGACAAGAGTTAAGATACTTAAAAAATACTAACAACTAATCCAAAAATCAAAAAAAAATATAATCTTTGCCACTTTGCAAGTTATTTGGATTAAATATTAATAACTTAAAATTGACCAAATAAATAGAAATTTCTTGTAAAAATATCCATTTTGAGTATTAATCTATATAATACTTATGCTGTGAAAAATTTTAGGAAATTATGGATAAATAAAAATAATAAAAAGGACCTTCTAAGAAAAATAGAAAACTAAGGCCAACTTTATATCATACGTTTCAAACTAAGAAAAAAAAGTTTGAAATTGAGAATATATCTACTACACTCACATCTCACCAAGGATTCTTGATTATGTAAAGTGCTTTAAATGTTCAAAGTATGACCACATAACCTTTGAGTTCACCAAGCTAAGGAAAAAAAGGGGAAAGGAAATGAAGGTTACATTACGTAACTCTTATAGATATTTTGAAGAGTAGAGAAACTCTTTATTAAAGAGAAAAAAAAAAGAAATTACATGGCCATTGATGGATTATCATACTTATTGGATCATGAGGGTGATGATTTCTCGTGTGAGGAAGAGGTTCCTCTGATGACATATTTAATATATATGTGAAGTTATATTTAGAGAAATTTAAAATGTTAAAAAAATTATGTGTCATTACCATGAAATTAAAACCAATAAAATATTTAAAAATAAGGTGTAAATAGAATTATTTATCATTAGTCTTCTACAAGATTTTTAATAGAGTAAAGATTATTTTTATAGTAAAAATTCAAGATCTAGAGGAGTATAATGATATAAAATTATCTAATGATGATTACAAGATCATTGTAGAAAGGTTGAGTGGGAATGTGATATATTTGAAAAATGTTTTAGCTTTATTTGTTGGATTGACCATGAATCATGAGATGTTAAGTCATACAATAGTTCATATGATAAGTGAGGATGTGGTTATGACGATGCTGCTACTTTCACAAGTGATAATATATTTTTATGAGATCTATCTTTAACTCCATCTTTGATGACTATACTTGAAAAAAACTAAGAAATCATAAACTTTGATGAGAAAAATATGTCATTCAAAAAGATAAATTGACTACACTAGTTTATGTAAACAAACTAATTCTTTCCATTTGGTCACAAAAACTTAATGTGATTTCATGTCCAAACATATATGAGCATCAAGTGTGATAGACAATGACATCTTAGATATTCATATTGAGATGGCCTCATTTGCTTCCCTAACTACATTTTACCAAAAGAAAGAATGACAATGATGAGAGTTCTAATTCTCAAATTTGTCATTGAGAAGCAGGATGAAGAAAAAGTCTGTCTCTCTAAATATTTCGAAAATTTCATCGTCAAAAAAACCAACTGTATATTAGATTTAGATTTGAAAAGATGAACCAAAGTGTGTTAGAATGTTTTCAGCTATCAAAAAATCAATTTTCTCTCAGTTGTTACTAGATAGTTGTTTATTATATATGATGAATAATAGAATATTACTTTCCTCTTATCGTACATGTCGAAATGGCATAATGATAAATGGAGAGAAAAATTATGAAAATATTATTGGAATGGGAATCTTATATATTCCTAGCATTCCTACCTTAAATATTATCTTATACATAATTAGTTTGAAGAAAAAATATTATGAAAATTAATTACTTGTATGATAATGATTTTGTGTGTCTTTCACCAATATTAATTGATTATTAGTGACATCATGATAAAATTAATTTTGTGGTGAAAAATTTTTATATTATAATGATGAATGTGAAATCATATTTGTCCGACAAACTTATAAAAAGGGTCAAACCTTAAAGAATTTGAATATGTTTATATTTGAATTATCCTTGTAATGGTCAAACCTTAATTGACATTTTGGTTTGTATAGCAATGTTAATTAAGAAGAGTATCTATGTTGTACCATGTTTATTACTTTGATTATTTTAGAAAATTATATCACATTTGGTATTTGTCTTGAAGGCTAGATTTGATTATTTTATATTAGTCAACATATTTTGGGTCATTCCTCTCCATTGTCTATTTTGATTTTGAAAAATATTGATCTTTTATTCTCAAATATAAATGAAATATTACTTGAATATCTTTGTTTATGATGAACTTTTTTTTTATTCTTATGCCTAGGTATGATTGTTGGTTCAATATTTTTTACCCTGGGCATCATGTATTTTATTACCTCAAACAATACTTTTTGATAAATTTGATGCTTTTCAATATTAATGCATATTTTAGCAAACTATATCACACTTGGTATTTGTCTCGAATTAATATTTGACTATTTTATTACATTGAACTACATTATGGATTATTCCTCTCCACAATCTCTTTTGATTTTAAAATTTATTGATCTCTTTTTCTCTGTGATATATGATATATGAAATATTTATGTCTACTATGAGCATGTTTTGTTTTTGATTCTTTAGCCATGGTATGTTTGGTGACTCAATTTTTGTTATTTAAGGTATCGCATGATTTACCCACCCAGGACATGATAAATATGGTGATGAAATTTCTCTTTTCACACAACCTTTCCCCTAGGGCCTTTTTACATTTGAGTGCATAAAACCTATCTTGTTTTTGTAAACACAAAATGTTTGCATACATGTTCTTACAAAAAAGTTTAGTATGGTCTAACTCTAATGTTTAATTTATTATGGAAACTAATGTATAAATTATATTTTGGTCCAACATAGCTAGAACAAGAAGAATGTGCTGTTAGAATTTCGTTTAATATTCTTTGAAGTCAAAATAATTGTTGATTAGAAAAAATGATTCCAACTTCTAATATTTGTTAAATAATACATACAAACATGCACTTTATAATGAGTGTATTCAAAATAAAGATATTTTTTAAAAAATTCACCCTTACCCCAATCTCTCCTTACCAACCCTAGAATAAATGAATACAAAAAACTTCCACACTAGTCTATCATCTCAATAGTGATCACAATCAATTACATTTAACTTTAAAATTCTTATGAGATCCAATGCATTAGTGATGGTCTAAACATATCTAATCAAAAGTAAAAAAGTTTATGTGCAAAGTTCAAGCTTTTTAGATTACATAGAGATCGCATGCCCATTGACACACTGTCACCAAATACTTTTCAATGAAAACTTATGCTAAAATCAAATATATTAAAAAAAAATCAATTTGTAATATGAACAAGCATTTTCTTAAAAATCATTTGTGTTTATGCTAAATTTAAAAAAAATACACATGTAAAAGAAAAAAAAAACAAATAGTGAAGTAAAACTTTGAAGGTGCGTGTTTAAAGAAAAACATAAATTTTTCAGTAAAATATGCATGACAAATAGTGAAGTAATTGTTAGTTTAGTTAATCTAGTTTCAAAATGATTTATTTAAATTCTTACTAATATAAGTAACAATGAAATGTATTAATGTGGATGGTCAGAAATGATTGAGAATGACCACTATGAACTAGTAGATTAGAATAAACTATTTTATGACCATCGATGCACATACATCATTCCACAACATATTAGATGAAAGTAAAAGTTTTATTTTATCTCTAATTGAGTTAAACTAGTAGTACATTGTTCTTTGTTTATACATGAAGTTTTCTTACAAGTTCATATTTGGTGCGTGCAAGTTAATATTAAATTTTTTTTATTACTCATATTTCTTTATTATAAATCAAATTATACTTCTGGAAAATTTTTTCTTGATTTAGAATTTGATTTTTGTTATATTAATATGTTTTGTGGAATTTGGAACATTTTAAGTAGGTTGTATTGATTTATTGACAATTTTGTGCAATTTTGCTTGAGCATTTTGAATTAAATTGGTACTTATAGCCTTTATATGATATCAACATTTTTTTGAAAGTATTCGAATAAAATGTGTCTTTATTTTGGGGTTGTTATTATTTTTTGTATAATTTAGTCAAACTTAATTGAATGAAATATGTTTATTAGTATTTTTTTTTTCAAATTGTATCATTTTATTACTCAATCATTTTTTGAAATGAAAAAAAAAAAAGAATTCTTCCAACAATTATTTTCACAAAAAATGTATTTGAATGAAAGACTTTCAACTCACAACTAAAATTGAGTTTTGTTCTAACATATTGGAATGAGATTAGGCTTTTATATATGTTGTGTCTCATTTGAAATTCAACATCTTGAAGCTTAATTTTAACTATTAAGTTTATTGTCAAAGATTATTTCTCTTTGATTAGTCTTTTTTGCAAGAAAGTTTTTTTAATGTGGAAATTTTTTTGTGTTTTCTAATTTTGGGATGAGTTTTATGATTTTCTAAGCATTGTTTTGGTTTATTTTAATTCATATTGTTTAATGGATGCAATAGACTTCTACTATACATATGCATGAGAAATGATGCACCACAAATTCTACATGCTTTACACTCAGTGCTGCCTCGCATATATAATCCTGTGTATCTATTTGCAAGGTATTTCATCCTTAAAGTTATCATTCATACACATGAAGCATATTATTAAAGATTCTCTCTTGGATAACAATGTGTTGAGGGAACTATCAATTTTTATAATAAAGAACTTTGAGCATGTGATATTGATCATGATTCTTATGAGTCGAGAAAATAGAATCTATTTTTGTCACTTGTGCATCATGATGCCTCTAATTCCATGAGTGTTAGAATTATCTCTATTTCCTTCATCAGGCCTTATCACTTTTGATTGTAGCGAATTACATGTTAAACACTAATTTATCAATTTTGGTCCTCCACAACCTGTTGATTGTGAGTCTATTCCATTCATGAAAAATATTTCTATCCATGAGTATATATGCACTATATATATAGTTATACACACAAAAATACACACACACACACACATATCTATATATAGACAATAGTATATAAGTATATATTTAGGCATATGTATGATTATATATATACATGTACATATGTGTATACTACATACACATATATACATTCATCACTATATATATATAGGCATGCATACTATAATGTATGCTATATAGCAGTCAACATGTATTGTTTTTGCAAGGTAAGTTTTATGTAGAAAATAATAGCGTTTTGATTTGAGAAGAAGAAGAGAAGAGAGGAGGAGAGATCATTTTTAGACTTTTGGGTGATTTTAAAAAAATATTAAAGAAAAAGGCATGCAAACTCCAGCTTTGCGTGAGGGGGAGGAGTCACTACAAGAAATAAACAAATTAGAAATTGTCAAATCTGTTTCTAATTCAATCTCAAACTTGAATTAACGACATAAATATAAATGAAAATATTACATTTTAACAAGGTTGATTTCTAAATTTTAAAAGTAGAAATTGCACGGACATTTCAAATATGTACAATGGAAGATTTATATTTCTAACTATAGCAATAGAATCGGAATCTCAATTTCTGTTTCTAATCCGATACTAAAATAGTCACGAAATAGAAATGTAAATTCCATTTCTAAATTAAAATTGAAATTGAAATGTCATTTGTCGTTTCTATTTTCTGCAACAATAACATTTTTCATTTGTTGAAGTTTTTGTATGGTGTATATAATTTACAAATACATACAAAAAACATATACCCTACAATCCAATTTATTTTTGCACATTATTCATCCAATAGCATTCACATAACATCCACTAAAAATATAACATCGAATAATACATATCAAAGTTCAACCATTCCAAGTACACATATTTTACATTCAATAATAGGAACACAATAAAAAGTTTAACACAACAAATTTTCATGAAAAAATGCAATAAACAACATAATAAATAGCTATGATTCATTGTCGAGATAAGTATTCTTCTCTAAAGATCTAGATTGATCTTTATCCGAATGATAAATAAAGAGATGAAATCCATGCCAACTTGCACATAATTTTATCCATCTTCAAAATTTTCTCTTGCATTTTCTCTTCACTTTTTAGTCCCTATTCTTCTTTTTTTTATCATTTCAATTTGATTTTGTATCTTTTCATTCTTGTATTGTATCTCCTCATTTTTTTTATCTGCAAATTATCATAAATTCATGCATCTCCTCTCACAACTGCTTATCAAAGAAATTATTGTAATTGAAAGAAGAAGATGAAGAGCTCCATATTAAACATGGATAAAAGTAGATGCATTGGTACCAAGGTTGTACACTCACCATTTTTTTAGCTCTACTCCAACGGCCTGAAAGTAAATATCCACAATATCAATCTTAGAGCCTTTGTAGAATAATATGTTAATTGAGAAGCAATGGTAATTATATTCTCCTTAACTTCCTATAATTGTTGCAATATAATATAACTCATCAGGACTATATCTAGATAAAATTGAAACAAGCACATCATAATGTCAATACCCTACTAAATATTAATATAAAAATGAAGTGAGTCACTACATTAAAGGAATGCATATATAATAACTCATCAGTACAATTAATAAAAAAAAGATAATTGACTTAGAAAATAAATTATTGTGATTGCCAAAAATTAAATTTTTTCTTACATTTTCTTTTTTCATATATTGTAATTTACATAACACACTAAAAGTAGAAAATAAGAAACTCACATTAATATTATTTGACCACTTTTCTACGAAAAATCCATCTTTCTTTTTGTGTACATCCAACTCAACCTTTTGAAAATATATAATATTAACTAATTATGTACATGAAACATTATCATTAATTTAGCATCATTTGCATTCACAAAGTTAAAATCAAAATAAATTAAGAAAGACACTTTTACCAAATCTACTAAATGTTGATAAGTCATCTTGGAACCATCAATATGTTTGGAATATTCTGATCTTTCACCTACTTTCTCTAATCGATGATTTTATGATGACATCTGCGACAATGCATTGAACTCTTCATTATTCCATTTTCTCCACCATTTTATCCAAACATCTAGGAGAATACTATTTGGCTTTGCATCTTTACTATATATTTTTTCTCTATTTTCTATGCTTGGTATTGTATCTTACATCAGACATATGTTTCCATGTATCCTTCACATGATCAAGAAAGTGTTATTCCATTTATATTTTTTTCTACAAAAAAAAAACAATACATTTTAATGCATTTCTTTTTATAATTTTTAATAATAAAATAATGTCACAATTTGGTAAATACAAAAAAATTATACTTCAAAATCTTCCCAGTAATATTCTTTCATATATGATGGTACTTTTCTCCCCTTTATACTCTCGACAACAAGTTTTTCCTTAAAAATCTTTTCAATTATATGAGAAGAAGAAAGAATAAATATGTAAGTAATGTAACATTAATACGTAATATACATATAAATAAAAAATACTCATATTTCTATTACTAAGTTAATATTTTCTTTATTTATATTATTTATCCAAAACTTCATAATGCAAATATAATTTTAATTCTAAATGATAATGTTAGATTAGTAACAAAATCATAGTTAGTTATTAATTAAAATTATCATATTTTAAACAAAAAGATTTATTTAAATTTTAATGCACATTTCTAATTTTAATTAGTTAGAAATGAAAATTTTGAAATATGATAATGCATGCAATAATAAATTTATGTAAGGTATATGTTGTTTATTGTCAATAATAATCCAAATGAAGATTTTATCATAACTTTGCATACAAATAATAGATTGTAAATATCTATTCGTTGTCAATGTTGTAGTAGCAACACATATACCTCCTAAGATAGGTGTCACATGGTGTAGAACAAGACAAAGATGGAATGTCAGTGGGAGACAAGATATGTGTCTCATTATGAGGTGATGCTATCCTTTGTACATGTAGAAAAATGCAGAGAAATATTTTTAGTGTTGTTGTCATTGAATAAAGTTTGAATTTATTCTCCATGAACTATTTGTTGACTTTCTATACCCCTCTTGATGGATTAATATCATTGGCCACTTAAATTGACATCTCACATACCAATTTCAAGTTTTATAAACTTCAAAAAATACATATATAATAAATAAATATAATGAATATGTCATACTAACATAACGTAATGAGAAACACATTCACATTTACATTTTTGATTTTTTTTATTTAATTTAACATTAAAATTATAACGATTAGAAAATAAGTAGTACAACTTAATATCGAAGTCAATAAATGTATACTCAACATTAGAAATATCAAACAAATCATTTACTTCTACATATTCATCCTCATCTAATTGTGCAATTAATTCTTCTTCATTATCTTCTTCAATATGTGCATCATCAATATCCAAATAGTTTTCATTTTAACTTAACAATATTTTAACCCCATCTTCTACCACAAGATTGATTGGATGAAATTCCTTAATATTTTTTTGAAATGCATGTACACATTGATGGTGTCACAATGACATCTTTTTCAAAAACTTTCACAGTTAATCTTAGTTTTATTTTACAAATAACCCACCAGTTACCAGCATTTCTTCTTTTGGTTGGATAAGTAATGTAATAGACTTGTTCTATTTGCACCATGAGAATTAATGAGTCATACTTATGATAATATTTCTAAAGGAGCATATCTACAAGTTTGTATTGATGATGAATTCTAGTATTCAAATTTGAAATTGGATCAAATCATTCATACATAAATAGAATTGTCCTCTTTATTAGTAAAATATGATACTCCAAGTGTAGAATTTCAATCAATTGATCATTAAATTCAAAATTATATATAGTAGAGTTAGAACCCTTAATAGATATACCAATATTCATTGTTGTTCTATTTGAGCTATGTTTCAAAGTATGAAATTTATATCTATTTATATAATATATGACATACATTTGTAAATTTTGTAATGACCATTTTGAAAGATCATTTATTTATTTATTACATATATTTGAAAATGGAAAATGATTAAAATGAAAAAAAAAATCATTTTATAAAACCAAGATGGGAAATCTTTGTCAAGCTTGGCATTAATCTTAGCATCATCAATATACACTTCTCTTTACCTTAATTCCTTAGCATAATTTCTACAAAAAAAAAGATTGAAGTTATTTTAAATATTAAAATTAGTATATCACATACCTTGATAAGAAATAACAATATAAACGATTATAAATCTTTTTTCAAAATAAGGTTTAACTTCCGCATAATTTAACAAGATATGTGTGCCTAGTATGATACTCCTAGTCATCTAAAAAATATCTTGATTTTGCTCTGCTATATGATCGACCAACATGAGTGAATATTAAAAGCATATCATCTTCTTCTGATCCATCCCTTATACCGTAATCATTATTTGGTTGCATTTTATAATGCAAATTATATACTCGTGGCCAAAAGTAGTGCATATAAAATATCAAAGCTTCTTCAACCAAGTAGCCATTATATATCGATCCTTCAACTTTAACTTTATTTTGAACATTATTTTTTAAATTTCTAAGATATATAAAAAAATCTTAATTAGCATAATATTTATTTTTTAAATACATTTAAATTTTTAGATGAAGAAATAAAAATAATATAACCTCTCAAATAGATACATATATTTCTATTGCACAGGGCCTACTATCATGGATTCATAAGGCAAGTGGATCAGAAGATATTCCATTGAGTCAAAGAAGCTAGCAGAAAAAAAATACTCTCAAGTCTATATATAATTATGAGTATGTCATTTTATAAATACTTCATATCTTCCTATGTTATGACATTGCAAGTAAGATTCTTAAAAATATTTATTTTAATCAATGCTTCCCAAATATTTCCTAGAAGTAATTCATGGAGTGCTATGTATTAGCCTCTATATAAAGACATAATAGTCATGATTTTTCATCCCAAATAATGTATGCTTCTTCATATCAATCCATCTTTTCATGTTAGATAAATATCTGTTAGGGAACCTTAGTTATATCAGTCATTTGCACAAAATTTTTTTTGCATCCTTGTAGGACAATAACAAGTCTTAGAAAATTTAATCATTGATTTATCTCTATGTAACTCTTGGACATGAATATAACTCTTTTAAATTATCTCTTGAAAATGCATCAAAGTTCCATATGTAAGAACTTACGATGATTATCAAAACAAAAAATCTTTCTACATTTTCTCAAAGAAAATGCATCAGATTCTTTCATGTAGTAAGGACAAGCTAATTTTCCTATAGTACTCCATCATGATAATATTAAATATACTAGAAAATCACTTATAGTCTACATAAGTGCATTCACATTTAGAAGTTTTGCTTTCTAGATATATCATATATTTCACACTTCTCTCCCACAAATTTTTTAGCTTCGCAAATAGGAGTTGTAGGAAAATATCCAATTTATCTGTTGGGTTTCTCATACCACGCAAAATAATAGACAAAAATATGTACTCATCTTTCATGCATATCCATGATAGAAATTATATGGTCTAACAATCATCGGTCATGAAGAATATTTTTGTCATATTTGTCCAAATAGCTGAAATCTATCTCTTAACATCCCTAATCTAATACTTTGACTTTTATCTATAAAAGTTGGATGAATATTTTTAAAATATTTTCAATATGGAGAATCTAAGATATGTCGCATCATGTCTTCTTCAGTAGTATATTTTTTGTGTCAACTCATGTCATTAGTAATGCTTTCAAATGCAAATAATCTTTGCAAACTAGGAGTCAACAGAAAGTAATATATATTATTATGAAGAACATATATTATCTGCCTATTTACATGTAGTATATCTTCTGTACCTAGGATAGTTATAGAAATTACAAGCAATCATTTTATTATTTTCATCCCAATATATTATGCAACTATTCGTGCAACAATATATTTTTTTTACAGGCAAACCAAAATCTCGCATTAAGTTCTTTTTGCTATAAAATCTATATGTCATGATATTATTCTTTCGTATTAATTCAAATAACAACTCGTAAATTTCATCAAAACTCATTTCTAAAAAATGTTTTTGTTTCTTCAAATTCAGAAGTCTGACCACCATAGATAACTTTGAGTGGTCATATTGATTACTTGGCCAAGCCTTTTCTTATGATGCATTGAGTATTTCATAAAATTCTTTTTTTTTGTTAAATTTGGAATATTGTTAGTGACATCCAGATTGAAGGAATGACTAATAACTTGCTTTAATATGGCTTAGAATGCATTATTGGGATTTTCATATTCCATTACAATATTTGAATGAACACTTTTATGTACATAATGCTTTATTATTTATAAAATAACTATTTTCTCATGTTTATACCTAACATAATAGTCTCTAACAAATTTATTTTTTACAAAATGAAATCGCACAGTGTCCAAATCTTGAAAACTTCAATTCTGACATTTACAGTTATTACATGGTCATCTAATTTCTGTTCCATTCATCAATTGAGGGTACTTTTCAGCAAAGTTAGCAAACTTCCCAATCCTTACTACAAACTCATCTTTTAATTTGACATTCAACCATTCATGATTAGTTCATATAATATTTTTCATTCCTATTACATATAATACAAATATATAATGATTTATTTGTACTAAAGTTATAGTAGCTTATTTATAATATTACATAAATGTCATAAAAAAGTTATAGCCACATCCTTAATAAGTAAATTTGTATTTAAATGAGATGGTGAGGGTTGCATTAAACTCTTAGATATTTAGCAATAACTTTAAGTTGAATTTTAATATTATACAAAAAATAAAATATTTTATATTTATCAATTAAGTATAAAATGGCAAAAATTAAGAAAATAAATCACATAATATCAATACATAATAATACATTCTAAAGGCATAAATCAAATATTCTTTTGGAAAAAAATCAATATCACATAAAAGTATTGCTCTCCTCAATTTATACAAAAATGGAATTTAGGAGAATGTCCACTTATCTAACATTTAAATAGTTGTCACTCACATACTAGTATTTTCTAGAAACATGTTAAAGTATATAAAAATAAATTCATCAAAAATATTATATATATATATATATATATATATATATATATAAACAATCATTCACACACAATTATATTTATACATAACATGCTCAATTTATTTGGAAGTGGAGAAGAGAAAGAATATGATAGAAAATGCCAAAAAAATCATTTATTCTATCTAAAAGTTACGAGAATAAAAAGCAAATATGAGAAATCAATTTTTAAAAAAATTTTTAGGGTTTCGATCGAATCACGAGATGATAAATTATAATTTTGCATCCTAGCTACAACTATTACCATATCTAGTGTCTTAGTATATAAATAACTCAGTCAATTTTTTTTAAATAAACTCTTCAAGTTAGTATTCATGGTTCATGCATGTTGATATGTATGTCAAATCATTTTGTACCCTTCCATCTTAACCCTAGATTTCATATAGGCAGCCAGATAATAAAAAGATGAAATTGTGAATCAGTACTATAAGTATTTAGTTTTCATCTCAATAGTCATGTCACTAAATATAATGTTATCTCTAAACTTGCTAAACACAATACAAATATTGTATATGCACTTGAGTGTAGTGCATATACAATAAATAGGCAAACACATGTTAGTCATTTTATAAAAAATCTTCAAGAATTTCATAAATAAAATTTATATCTATATCATAGAGGTGTCAATCGGGCCGGCCCGGCCCGGCCCGGCATGATTCGGCCTTCCTGAGCAGGCCCGGCACAGGAATTTCACGTGCTCGGGCTCGTGCCGTGCCCGACCATGGCACCAATCATGCCGTGCCATGCCAAGGCCAACCGGGCTTCATGCCGTGCCTAGCTCGGCATGGTACCTCGGCACGAGCCGAGAATCTTAATATTTTTTTAAAATTAGGGTTTTGTGCGGTGTAGCGGCACGACGACGCATGCTGAAACCCTACTTTTTTTAAAATTAGGGGTTTGGCCGTGTGGCAGTGCAATGGCACATGCCGAACCCCTAATTTTTTTTAAATTAGAGGTTCGGCACGAGGTGGTGCGATGGCGCGCAGCCAAACCCCTAATTTTTTTAAATTAGGGGTTCGCCCAACCGGGCCGAACCTGGCGGATTCATGCTGTGGGTCCATGCAGGGATGACCTTCGCAGAACCGTACCTGGCCCGACACGAAAGCACGGTTGGGCCGGCTAAAAATAGGTCGGGCCGGCCCGGCACGTCCTATTTGATACCTCTATTCTATCATCAATAATAAGTTTGTCAATCTTACTATTAGCATAATCGAATATCATATATTTGTATCCAACACATGACTATAAAATCATGTAAGTATAATTACAATGGTGTCTTACATCCATTTAGAATTTCTTTTTTCTTAAGACCAACAAACAAATAAAGACTACTAAACTCATGTTATCTACCCAGCATCCGAAGATATTTTTGTAAGTTTTATATTTTTTCTAAAGGGGAAACACTTATCATCCACGCTTGTACTATCAGGTTAATAATATGATACATGCATCTAACATGAAAAATCTCTTCTAATTGCTCATCTTTAATGATCCTAATAAACATGTTAATAACTACTCTATTGTTAGATGTGTTATTAAAAGTGATACTAAATATTTTATTTTAAATTTGATAATCTCTAAAGATTTTCATCATGCACTCATATATGACAGGACCATCATTAGAATGGAGAATCTCTAAAAATTTTAGAATCTTTTTATTAAGTATCCATTTAAAATCTACATAGTAGTTGGTGAGACATGTAAAAGATGCATAATAACAACTAGTTTAGATATCAGACATCACGGGCACCATGTCACTATATTACATAAATTCATTAGTTATTATTTGTTTTTCTAACTTATATTATTTTAGTATGTCGTTCTTATATGTGAACCTATGAATCCTATGAAATGCATGCTGAAAATAAGTCTGCATGATACTGAGTAACATTGGATCCTCTGAAAATCTAATCAAAAGACTCATCGTGATGATCAATTTGGTAAAGCCTTCCCTTCCTAACTCTTTATGGTATATAATGGGGGTCAACGGAAGAAGTTATACAAGATCTAGCCTCAAAGACCCCAATGCTTAATTGGGTTTGCGTAGATCTAAATTACCATATTTTTTGGTATAATAATTGGTATGCCTTTTTAGGTGTCGAATCTCATACCCACTTTTATATGTATATATATTTTTACAATACTTACATTGTGATGATTATTCATCTATACCCTAACATTTTTATTTTGTATTATGTTAAAGTAAGTCCAAACTAAATATGTTCTTCTAGTTTTTTCTTTTTTTGATCTTTGAGTTTGGGTCGAGACCATGAGAGAAATATGGTTTTAGCCGCAGACCTTTCTATAGAGTTATCATTATTAATATTATCTACTTCTATGTCAATATTAATTTCATTATCATTAAATTCACTATTAGTCATTTTTATTATTATTTTTTTATGTTCTAAATTAACAATTAAATTATATTAAAAAAACTAAATAATAAAAACTATCCAATTTATTGAGAGGAGAGAGAGAGAGAGAGATAGAAAAAGTCATAGCCCACTCATGGTCAGTTAGGTAGAGAAATTGAAACACAAATAGCAACCATATATCTACTTCATGACCATTTTCTTTGAGCTTGTTATGAGTGTGTTTGGCATCCCTAGGGATCAAACATATATATCTAGGGTTGAGTGGTTTGCTACTTTGACAATCAGACTACCATACTATTATTTATTATTATAGCATTTTAATACATCAAAATATAATCATTTTTTGGTTTGATTCATTTAATCATAAAACAATTTATTTTGTGTCCCAAAATATAATTGTTTTTGGCTTCTGATACCCAAACATAATTTTTTTTTGTTGATCAAATGTTATAAACCATGTAAAATTTATTTTTATGTTGGCATCAAATAAAAGATTATTTATATTTCGGTACACAAAAATATATCAATCCCAATATACCCTTGCCTCATTCATATTAGCATTAAAAAAATCACATCAACATCCATGAATCATGAGTTAGTTCCCTAGCTTGATTTGACCTAAAATTTATTGGGAAAATAATAAGAGGTCAAATATTAATAATCTGGCATTATTTTTTTTCTTGTTCTCGCAAAAATTTGATTAATTAATTATAAGTTTTGATTAAATCTTTTTTTTTTGAAAAAATATTGAATGCATACTAAAATTAAATTATTATGTAAATTAATATTACACAAATTATATATAAAAGTTATAGAGAGATCAACCAATATAAATTTTGTAATATTTTTATACCACCAATTTTAAATGTGTGAAATAATATATTAATATCCTACACATAATTTTTAAAGATTATCAATAAATAATTATTATATTTTACACTCAAAAAATATACAAATTTAATAGAACGTACAAACTTCCAAATCACATAGCTAATGCCTAAAGATATATCATAAAAATTATAAATGAAATTATATTTTGTCGAAGATAGAACCAATATTCCTTCAAAAATAATAAAAAAATAGTTTGTCTTAAAAAACACACAAATCTGGTACAACATGCAATACCTAATCACAATCAATAAATTATATTCAAGTACACGCTTTGATTTTAATGTACATAAAATAAAAATTATAAATAAAATATGTTGAATTTTGGGTAATTTATAGTAGAAATTTCATCCAAGCTAGCATAATTGTGTGTCATGCTCATCCACACGTTCTAATGAATAATTTGAGCACACACAATTATTTTTGCTTCTTGCTCCATATCCAACCATATCGTGCATCAATGATAATAACAAACAACAAAGAGAACCCACATTTAAAATGAAAAACAATCAAAAGAACAATGAACAAAAAAAAAAACACTTATCAATTTATCGCCATTTTTAGAATACATAAATGAGGACCGAAAAATGGAGGCTCTCTCCTTAACGTTCCCATTTTTATATTTTTGATTTATCACATAATTTGTAATGTATGTCTTGTTTCTCTTCACATTTTTAAGAGAGCATGGATGAATTAGCCTTTTACCCTTGTTCCCTTTTCATTATTTTCATTCATCATTATTTTATCTTTGATCATTATTTCTCCTCTCTTCTAATTTTATTTATTTAATTTTTCTTTGTCTTTTGTTTGTATAATTTATAATCGAAATAAAAAAGAAAAACTGGTAGCCCTCCCATGCAAATAAAAAATATGTTGCCAATCAAATAAAATGAAATATTAAATTAAATCAATTAAAATTAAATCAAATTTAAATTTATGATAAACTATATTTAATTTTAACCAAACTAATTTATCATATTAATTTGACTGAACTAGTCTTCTCAACCTAGAAAGACCCAAGAAAATATTTCTTATCACATTACTTATATTGCTAATAATGAATGAATTTATTACTCTGTAGAATATGCTTCAAATGAAGAATTCGTATGTCCAATTCATGCTATATTCTTTGAATATCATCGAGTTTATTGAATACTAATTATATAGATATTGATTTTATTTAGTTGATATGTTAACAATTTATCATTGTATATTTTTATGTAAGTTGTTTTTAAGTTTGTTTTCTCAATGGGATCAAAATTATGTCATTTTTCACAATCATGTTTGTTATTTCAAATCAATTTTTCAACATGATTACTCAACATTGAATGAGACTTGTTTAATTCTCAATACTTTTTTCTATAGTTTCAGTTTTACTTTTCAATTTTCTATTAATCTACCCATCATGGAGTATCTTCAGATTGTGACATGGATAGAGTTGGTGATATCAATGCAAAAGATTATACAAGCATTGAGGCTAAATATTTCCAAGTCCACGATGTTCATCACAAACAAAAAAAAACAAAAATTTATCAAATTTATAATAACAAATAAGTCTTTAATAGTATTACTATCAAATTTATAACAAAAATTTATCAAATTTATAATAACAAATAAGTCTTTATCAAATTTATAACTACAATTTATAAATTTATCAAATTTATCCAATTTTCTACTTACATCATTGCTTGATTTGTCAATCCTTAAACAAAAAAAAAGTTAGTATTACTATTAAGTAAATAAAATAATTATGAATACACACACACACACACACACACACACACACACATATATATATATATATATATATATATATATGTATGTATGTATGTATACATACAATCCTATCAAAATATTAGACTTTTAAAGATATTTAGTCCCATTTTCATGGAAGAAAGAGTGTAATACCAAGAGTATAATACCAAATGAAAAAAAAATTGAACTTGTTTAATTTTAAACATGTGAGGATGAGCAAGGAGATCAAGCAAATATCAATGTCGAGAAAGTAGATAACCATGCTAATTTTGAATAATTTCAATTCTAAAAGAATACAAGAGGTTACCAAAATTTTTAAGAGAGAATTATGTGGCTAGAAAATGAATAAAGTGAGTCACCAGGTATTCATCATTTCTAGTAATACTTAAATTGACAACATAAACTAGTAAGTACATGAGATATCCACCTAAAATAAGCACAAAAAGTAATATATCAACATGAGAGTTCTTGAATTTGGATTGAAGAAGAAAATGTTGGAGTTCTTGATTCTATGCTCGGAGAGCATATTTAAGACCATACATTACTTTTTTAAGCTTACAAACATATGATGGGTTAGTATTGATCAATGAAACATGGTAACTAAGTCTTGTAAACATTATCATTGAGATTTTCTTACAAAAAGGCATTATTGACATAAGCTAATGAATTGTCAATCCACTACTTACTACAATATTAAGACTAAGTATGATGGTAGTAGGCTTAGCTATTGGACAGAAGGTATCAAAGTAATCAACTCCTAGGCATTGATAAAAACATTTGGAAACAAAATGAGTCTTAAACTTGTTAAGAAAGCCATCATAGTTACGTCTAGTATGGAAAATCCATATACAATTCACAATAGATTGACAAGAATTAAAATGTATGACCTCCCAAGTCTCATTCTGAACAAGAGTATCATATTCTTCTGACATTGCCCCCACTCCATTTTGGATATTTAATAACTTGGATTGGCATGCCAGGTTTAATAGCAAGATTTGTATATAATTGAGTGTAATGGTTTAGTTTTTAAATTGGCTTATGAATGTTATTTTTGGTTATGATGCACATATAATGGGTTGAGTTTGTGATTGGATTGTCTAGTTGAGTGGTGATTTGCATGGGATTGGTGATGGTTAGTTGTTATGGTTTGATTGGTATGTTGGATGGAAAGAAGGTAAAAGTTGCAAGGGTTGTATGGTATGATAGGGTTGAGGTTGACTTTGGAGTTGTTGATGGTGAACGTTGGATACTAGTATGGGTGATAAGATAGTGTTGTTGATTTTGATTATTAGTGGTATCCATGTTGAAATATTGGCATATTTTGGATATGGAGCTACAAAGAAATATGCACTTTGAGTGAGAGAGTATCCATGGGTAGCATAGACAACCAAATACTTTGAGTATTGAGTAATTAGGAGTAACAAAAATATTTCATATGAAAATAATAGATTCAATTTTTGAGTTGGCATTCAATTGATCAAGTAGACACATGAAGTAAAGAAATTAGACTAATAAAGTCAAAGGAATAATGATGCAGCTAGGCTAAAAAGAAAAAAAAATTAATAGAAGCAAAGAAAAATAAAGAAACAAAAACCAATTCAAATCATTTCTAAAAGTTCCCCAAAATAATAACATGGGTTATGATTTATAGGCACCAATAGATTTATCCCAATATCCAAATAGATACATCCCAAAACCTTAACAAACAAATCCAAAAATCCTAACAAACACATACAGACATATCCAAAAATTATAATAGATACATCCCAAATTATGATTAAATAAATAACTGATAATAATAATAATCTTTATTATATTAGAGCTTTCTATCTCTTCTTGGTTTTTTTTTAATGAAGATGGCAAGAGACTCGATATAATAGAACAATAACTAGAAACAAATAGAGATAACTTGATCTTGGATCGAAGTTATTCTTTGATACTAAATTGATGTAGCTCATCTACATAGAAAAAAAATTAACAAAAGCAAATAAAAATAAATAAAGAAAAATTAGTTTTAAAATCATTTTCAAAAGTTTCCCAAAATAATAATATATGGTGCTAATAGGCACCAGCAGAAACATCTCTAAACACAAATAGATACATTTCAAAATTCTAATAGACATATCCCAAATCACAATTAAATAACTAACCAATACTAATACTAAAAACCCTCATTCATCTTAGGCTTCCTATCTCATCTAGGCCTAGATATAATTCTACTCTAGGCCCGATCAAATAGAAGCATGAGAAAGAAGTGTAAGACATGTTTCAATAATGTAGAGATGATGCTGCTCAAAGATGAGAAAGGAGTGTGTGGAGTAGAGTAGCGACATGAAAGATATCATGTAAAATAAGAAAGTGAGAAAGAGCAATATATTCACCACCATTCTCAGAAAATAAGGTATTGATTGAATTCTTTTTTCTATAATGAATTTGAATCTAATGAATATGACTTTTAATTTGGATTTTTATTTTAGAGGATAAAACAATATATACTTAGTAAAACTATCAAAAAAAAATTAAATAATACTTGAAGTCGTCATAAGGAGTTGGGGAGATCCATACATGAAAAAAAAATATTTGAAGAGAACAGGTTGAGACAATGGTGCAATTGGAAAAAAATAATATGTAACTTTTTTTACAACGACATGCATGGCAAGAAAAATTTAAAGGAAAGGAAGAACATAAATCCAGATTATTTGTAGAGATGACATGTAGTAAAATGCAAAAAATATGGTATCCCAATGGTGATGCCATTGTGATTAAGTGGTTTTGATACTCAAAAAGGCAATGATTAGTGATGATATTGGCCCCTCCCCTCATATATATCATCTTTTATCTCACCCTTCAAAACATTTGCTCTTGTGCAAAAGTCCTTGAAATGAAAAAAAAATAATCAAAATTCATTGGAAATATTATAGGAAATACAAAGTTTAGAAATGTAAATCAAGTTTTCTTTCATGCTAGGCTCACAAAAGAATATTGTGCAAAAAAAAATTGAGCATTAAGAATTTGGAGAGAAATGGAACCAATATGATTTATTGGAATCAATAGTGATGATAAACACCACTATCCAATAGCCATGTTAAAATGTTGGAGTTATTGGCATCAAAGATGGCTTTTGATTCATTTGATGATTGATACATTGGTGTAATAGTGTTCGTAGATGTCTCAGTTGGTACTAAACAAAAAAAAAAGAAATTTTAAGTGTATTTCCTTGAATTTTCCAAATTTATCAACAACCTAGGTAATTCTTTGGAGAACTGAGATGAGACAAGAATTAGTTAGGTCTGTGTTATGATGTTTTTATAGTACCAAAACTTGATATTTATGATGTTCCTAAAAGTTCATTGGATGATTTATTTTTTATAATATAGACACATAAATATATAATTATCTAAGTAGTAAAATGAAAGTAAGTCAAAATATTGATTCCATAGAGATTATATGAGCAATTTGACTAATCAATAGTGAACTAACAATGGCTCAAGTTGAGAAGATATACTCGAGTTTCAGATAGAAACTTAGACTCTGTAAGTACTTATTTCCTTATGTATGATGAGATTTGTTTAATATTGGCATAATTTTATGTTAAATTATTAGACAAATGGTAAATTGAAGTAGATTTTCCCTTTTATCATATTTAGCATACAATATGATTATTAACTTTAGATTATTAATATTAAGGAATTTCCCTTTGTAGTTGTGCCATCAGTATTTTATCACCAAAATTACATGTACTATATTAGTGAATCATTCATAGTTATACTCCTTTTAGATAATATGTCAATTACCATTAACTACTATTTTAAATATGTATTTTTATTCTCAAATCTCAATGATCATAATAGAAATGAAATAATATGGTAATAATAATGTTTATGTTTTCAAATTCATAAGTATCACACTCACATCAATTAATATATGTCTTCCTGCTAATTTTACCTTTAGAAGTCAACAATAAGAAATAATTCACAAGGTTATCACCATCTATAAAATATATCTATTTGCACGTATCTCATGACTTACTTGTCATCATCTATCACATCCAACACATGACTGATTCATCATGGTAAAACTCTTAGGTTAGATATTCTACGTAACAGCTATATCATTTGAAGTCCAATTTTTCTAGAATATGCATAATATAATGGCAATAAATTTGACTTAATGAGAGTCATGCTCACATTAATTAAATGTATATAAATTTAAAATTTTCACACATATATTTAACACTTAGGATAGAGTAGAAGGGTTGTCACTTTCTTCAGTTGAAATATCATGAGTGTGTCCTTAGACTTATCTATCATTAAATAATCATAGCTAACACACATAAATATATGTTAGAGTGAAATCTTAAATTTTTGTTCTAAATAATATTCATATTTATCAATATTCAAAATATAACATTATTATAATATAATATTATACCAACACAATCATCATGCACATACACATAAACCAAGCATAAATCCCTACTTAACATGACATTGAGGAAGGATTCATGTGGGTTATATAATACTTCATCATGATCTAATATAGGATACCCAATGACAACTAACATGAGATCTAGGTCTTAAATATGATTCTTAATCAATTCTTACTTTTGTAACTTGAATTAGTTTCTAATTAGGAGTTGGAATTGCGATACATAGGGTTTGTGTGACTATGACTTTGAAATTTGAATCCTCTCCTCTCTTTTCCTCTTTTTTTTTTGTGAAACTCTATAAATACTCAAGTTGGATATCATTACAAAATAGTCAAGTTTTCCTTTTATACCATCGATGTCTCATCTAGTTACTATCTGAATCTTCAAGTTGGTATAAATATTGAAACTTAGGCTGAGGTTATAACTCTATTATTTTATTGAATCTCCTAAATAACACAAAGTCAAAATAACAAAGGAATACAACAATAGAGATAATTCTTTTCTAAAAAAATAGTTATGATGATAAGAATATTATGATTATTAAATTTTATCTCTATAACACAAAGTTATGGCTATAATAATGCTATGACTAATAAACTTTTTCTCTAAAAGCAAGTAGTTGCAATAGTAAATATATAGTGACCATGAAAATTACTTTCTTTAGCACAAAATCACTATGACAAGAATGACATGACAAAGGATGCTCCTCTCTAGAATAAATAGTTGTGGAGAAAAATATTTGTCTTGACTAAAAATTACTTAGTGTTATGAGATTTTGGCTATATAAAATATATGTTATGACTTCTTTTACTAGTGTGGTACTCTGTTACTATGATTTAAAAATAATATCATCCTCAAAATTATGTTTTAAAACTAATGAAATAGTAACTCCAAGATAATGTCGTGATTATGAATGCACAATGAAAAATTATGACATACAGATGATAGAGTCGTAATATTAAAAAAAACATGACATGTTTGTAGACTCACAGCTATGAAAGACTATAGTAATTTCTCAACAGACATGTGTTTGTGTAATTAAGTCATTATATTCGAAATATCGTGACTTTTCCTTATTATTTTACCTTCCATCTCATCTTTCCACCAAGTATATCAATTCTACTTGATTTATACTTGATTTCACTATTTTCATATAATTCTATAAAAATTATAATTTATTGAAACATTTTCATTTAAAACTAAGATTCAGTACAAATACATCATGAAAATAATATAAAAATCCTAAAAGTTTGGTACTTTAATTATACAAACAGTCTCATTGTTGGGCAATTGTGTTTCCATGGTTATGATTCATAAGAAGAAAACATTAGAGAAACAGTAACAAACGATATATATACAATCCACAAGCACAATCCAACTATTGCATAATCAAAAACGAAACAAAATCACAACAGAAATTCACGAAATAACATGGTTCACTAGTCGTTCAACATGACTAACTACATCCACCAGAAAATACTAATGCATTACAGATTATAACAAAAAAAAGAGCTTACAGTATGTGTAGCGTAGAAATAGTCACGAAAAATCACAGAGAGAGAGAGAAGAAATTCTACCGATGAATAGTTCCACATACGAAAAAAATATCCCGAAAAACATAGAATAAAAATAATTTATATTAATATAATTCTGGTTTAATTAGCTGAAGCGGGATGAATCACTCGGACGGGCTAAGCTTTGCTCTAAAAAATTTTTCGGTCCACTGACCAGATCTATGTTATTGTGCTATTGATGCATTCCCAGCTTCTTAATATTTTCTTTTTTGCATTTTCATGGAAATATTAAAATAGAAATAATTTGGTTATACAAAACAAATAATCAAAACAAATTATATACAATACTCATATTTATGGGTGGATTGAAATACTTGTTAGAGATATGTGATGAGCAACTTTTTGTGTTGCTGCTGTCAAGATATGAGGGTAGATGATGCCAAGGTTTGAGGGTAGATGCTAGCATGAATTATTGCTAGAGAAATGGATAGAAGGAAAATAGTTTCATAGTATATTGTAGGCTAGATTGGATGGATTAGAAGAAGCCTTTCATGTAGTTCATCATATGAGATGGGAGTATCATGAGCTTATATTGCACGAACTAATTATTTATAGTCATCACCGAGTCCCTCAAACATTCTTTCTAAGAGATCTTCATTATCAATAACAAACTTCAAGGATTGCAAGCTCATCAACACGAGCTTTGATGGTCTAGAGGTACTCAGATTTTCTTATGGATCCATTTGCAATTTGTTTTGATTAGTTTTTGACATGCTTGATTTTGACCCAAAATGGTTTGGCATAGGTATTAGCCAATATTATCCAAGGTTCTTGTGATGTTTTGACTCGAGCAAAGAAGAAATTATTTTGGGGGACATAAAACTAAGAATTACATTAAGAATGAGTTGCTCTTGCCTTAACCAGAATGTATATGCTAGGTTTAGAGCAGTAATGTTTAGAGCAGTAAGGTTTAGAGGCATCAATGTTTCTTAGAAGATCATACTTGATGAATAAAGTATCAAATTGTATTATCCAAGATGCATAGTTGCTTGAGGTATGATTTAAGAAAGCTTGAGGTATGATCATACCTGTGTTATGAGTATAATTATTATTATGGATAGTTCTGTTCATATTGGTAGTCATTAGAAAAAGAACAGAGAAAAAAAAAGATATATATGCAAAAAAGATCAAGCTAAATGCCTAAACCCTCTGATACCATGACATAAAGAGATGAATATGATTTTTTTCTTATCTAATTTTATTGAATGAATCAATCATATATATATATATACACAAAACACACACACACACACACACACACACATGATACAAATTGAACTATCCAAATAAGTGACATTGAAAGTTGGAAAACAAAATATCTAAAATTTGTTACAACAAATTTACAAGACTAAAGAGACTATTTATTCAATTAAGTACATGACTATTAGCACATCTCTATGAAGGACACGAAATGAATATTGAATTTGATACTATTGAGCTTATGATTTTGAAGAAGTAATAAATATCACATCACACACAACATTTATTGGAAATGTATATAGAATGTGTTTCAAAAAAATATATACATAATATATGTTTCAAAAAATATATACATAATATACATATCAACAAGGTTTTTTTTTTTATTTTATAAATAATGAAATAGTAAAGAGTGGTAGAGTTTTTTTTTAGGAAGAATTGTGTTTCAGGGTGCTCCCTCCCTAAATATTTAAAAAATTGAAACATATCTTTTAATATTTCAAAAGAATATCAAACTATAAATAAATTAAAATTCATGACACACGAATAGATTAATCCTAAACTACCCTCACCCCTCTCTCATTTCTCTCGCCCTCATCCTTGCCCCTCGCCTTTGCCCTTTGCCCTTGCCCCTCGCCCGTCTCCCTTCACTCGTCTCTTCTCGCCCCTCTCCATGAGCTCCTTCATGGAGCATTGAATTTTAATTTATTTATAGTCTAGTGCTTTTTTTTGAAATGTTAAAAGATAGGTTTCAATTTTTTAAACATTTCAGGCAGAGTAATCCGAAACACAATTCCCCCTTTTTTTTATTGAGTAGATTAGATTTTTTGGGTCTCACAATTTAATATACCTAAAATAAAAATATTTTCATTTTCTGAGTCATTTTTTTTTGTTAAAATTTTTTTGAGAAAAGATACATTTAAAAAAAATTATGTTGGGACAATTAACATAATTTTTCCAAAAAATAAAATCAAAAGTTTTCGAAAATACGGAAATATTGATTATGAGTTATGACATATGGTGGAGGTGGAGCCAAGATAGAGGCGTTTTTGTATTAGATTTGAAAATGGCAACATTTCCAGGAAAATAAGACTACAATATGTGGCAGGTACCACTCCCACGCCACTTGCGTGCTTGGCCCAACATAGAAACCCTAAGGGCCGTTGTACCTAATCATAAACACGTGAATTTGCTTATTTACACCACCTACCATACGTACATACCTAATCTTTAATCATAAACATATTATTATATGACATTAAAAAGAAACAAAATCAAAATATATGTTTTAGGTCAAAAAATATTTACAACCAAATATGCTTTTTTTTTCCCAAAATTAAAAACAAATTCCGAGAATATTAAATATTTATGTTTTATCACACTGTAAATCAGAAACCCAATTTTAAAAACAAATTAAATTAGAATGGTGATTTTCAAAAACAAAACCTGAATTTCAAATTCAAAAATTAGTTTTATAAATATAAAATTGATTTTCTTTTTTTTTAAAAAACTCAAAATTGCTATTTATATAAAGGCATATTATTTCTTATATATCATATATATAACACACACACATATATATATATATGACTTATATACCAAATATTATATAAGAAAAATAATAGACTTTCATTTTTCAAAATTGATTTTTGGGTTCGAAGTTTCAATGGCATTTTTAAAATTTTAAAGCCATGGTTTTCATTTTCAATTTATTTTTGAAGTGATGATGTGAGGAAAATGAAGTTTTTGATTTTAATTACACTAAAATAAAAATATTTTAATTTTTTGTATATTTTTAAAATTCTGAAAAAAAAAATTGGTTTATTTTTATAAATATTTTCTAAATAATGACCCAGAAAATAAATTTCCATTAAAAAAATAAAATGAACAAAAAAAAAATTAAAAAGCATGAGTTGTCACACCCGAGACGCAGCTTTTCTACTGAATTTTTTTTGGTCGGTTTAATGGAAGATTAGAGAGTGACATATGATGAGCACATCTACGCACCAGAACCAGATCAAGCACGCCAGTGGCCAAGCTCGCCAGCAACAACAAAAATGGCCGGAGCAGAATCCACAAACGCTGGCTGCTGCTTCGAAATCATCGCCGAGTCGCTGGTGATCCTCGCGAAAAATAAACGCAGATTCTTTACCATATTCGCCCTCCTCGAGCTCCCGCTATCCCTCCTGTCTTTCTCCCTCTCCCTCTTCGTCTTCCCCATCAAGTATCACATCGCTCACCTTGAATCTCTGGCCGTCATTGCCTCCACCACATTCGAGTCCCGCCATGTCCTGAAAGAATCCCGCGAAAATATGCTCCATGTGTTCTATCTAAAAGCACTACACTTCATCCCGTCCTACATACTCTCCATCCTAGCGGCCATCACCGCCGTTACCTACACCAATTCCGCCCACCATGATAACTTGGTCACTGGCGTGACAGTGGCCGAAATCAAAACAAAGTTTACTAGGCTGGTAGCAACGTCGATATGCACATGGGCCATTTTAATGGCTGAGGCCGTCGTCGGAAACATGATAGCTATCAGCTGGGGATGGAGCCTGGTTTTCCTCGTGGCCATGGTGTACATGATGGGAGTGACGGCTATGGGGATGGCGGTGTCGATTGCAGAAGAATCATGTGGTTGGGATGCCGTTCGTCGGGGATGGGTTTTGATGGGCGAGAACCGGGCCTGCGGCTGCATATTATTTGGCGTGATGGCAACGGTGGTGTCGGGGATGGGGTGGGCTTTGCGACAGTTGGTTGCTAGCTGTCAGGATGAACAATGGCGGCTGAAGAAGAGAATGGTGGCGATGGCGGTGGGGTGGATAGCCATGCATGGATTGGTGGTGCTGTGGGGTTTTGTCGTGAGCGCTGTTTTTTGCTGTGTGTGTGGTGAAGCGAATGCAAAGCGGATTCGTGAGGCGGAAGAGAAAACTTCTGAGAATTTCTGATGACGGAGAGAGGCCCTACGGGTCGCTTCTTGTGTGGAAGTGGAACACCTCGTAAAATATCAACCTGCATTATGAGTAAGCGGCCATGGTGCTGGAGATGCAACAACCATCACCTTTCTGCTGCATCGATCACACGTCACATGTGTTGCACCTGCTGTGGAGCTGGAGGATCATGACCCACATGAAGGAATTCCTGAAGAAGATTACCAGATTAGGAAGGAGGCTAGAGAGAGATGACCACCCATTAGACCCAAACTAGCCATCCAATAGACCTAAATGAGCCAACCAATAGACCCAAACGAGCCATTCAAAGGCCAAAGAAGCTAAATGATTGTGTGTCGGTCGGGAGAGACTGACGAAATACTAGGTCTAGGTGTTGAGGTTTTTTTCTTTTTTCTTTTTTGTTGATTTGTTTGGTTTAGAAACTTAAAAAAAATGGGGATTTTATGTTTTGGTACACAACACAAAATATTAAAAAAAAAAAACAAAACAAAACTGACAAAAAAAGGGGTTATTTGTGGTTTGGTACACTTAATACAAAATATTTTTAAAATATGAATCTTTTAAGAAAAATTTTAAAAATACAACAAAATACAAAATCATTATGTTTTAGTATAATGAAAATCATAAAATCAACTTTACCTCTAACTACCAAGCAAATAGATAAAATAGTAATAAAAAAATAAACAATATTTTTGACTTGATCTATGTAAGTCAACGCCATAACTAAAATTCAAACTCACTTGATTCATATTATGCAACACAATGAATTACTCATCTATAATAAACATTTAAAAAATGTTCTGAATATATATGTGTGTGTGTGTGTGTGTTTATTTTTTTATTTATATTTATAATTATATTTATTTTCTGAATATATAAATATATAAAAATATATATAAGTATATAAATATAAACATATATAAAACATAAACACATATATATACACACAACAAGAAATTAACAATTTACCTAATGAGCATTTTTGCAGTTAATAATTGAAATTTTGTGGGTAATCCAATTTACCTACTAATGGTAAACCACATATAATTGTAGGTAATATCTATGTTGATAAAAAAACATTACGGACAAAAAAAAAATGAAATAGTGGATAATTAATAACAAAAATATAAGTCGGTTAGCTGTAGGTAAAACCATGCTATTTTTTGTAAGAAAATTATTTTATCTACGAAAATGCTCGGAAGATAAACTGTTGGTAATAATTTATTCATTTAAACTTTTAGTAGGTGATATATATGTAATTTAAAATTATATGAATATATTTTTATCGATTAAATTTAATTTTATTGTTATCCTAATAAAAAAAGACTAAATTTACAATGATAATAGATTTCAATATGATCAAAAAATGATAAAATAATAATTATGATAGTGTAATTAAAATATTCAAATTATATGGAACATAACTACAAAGTGCACTTGAAGCCATGCATTACAATAAATGTGTTGAAGATAATTTCATTCATCATCATCGATCCTCTGTGTCACCATCATGACCAGGCTCAGAATCAAGACAATTAGAAACTAGTGATGGTTGTTGAGCAATTGACATTTCATTCATAGATTTTAATATTTGTGCTGTCATGCTTTCCAATTTATTAATCACCTCTTTTTGGTGAGCAAGCCTTTGTCTTAGCTCTTGCATTTCTTCTTCATTTTGTGGAGGAGAATGGTGAGTAAGCCTTTGTTTTTCACCGATAATATCAAAAAACGTGTTATTTTTCTCAATGGTCACATTACATTGTGTTAGCTGCTCCCTCCTAGCCTCAAGAGCATCCTAGTAAAGATTTAAATTAAGTAGAATATCATAATAAGAAAAACCATACATTGATCAGATTAATTACTTTACATGCACAATTTTTGACTCCTTATCAACAAATGTCTTTCCATCACATTTTTTGCTGTGAGTGTATGAAAATAACTATAATGCAGTGAGTTGGAGCGAAGTTTTTGAGCCTAAATATACATAAATATATAAGCTCATTAGAAATCAATAACATAAGCCAACAAATAGAGAAGCATGTCTAAACAACCAATAAAACACAATAACAACCACCTGACATCACAAATACAATGAGAAATTTTTGTAATCCCAAACACCAAACAACTACCCAGCATAGCATAACATTTACATATTTACTGAATCGAATAATATAAATAGGAGAAATATTGATAGGAAGCCAAATTATAATGTGTTGTAATATCACTTTTTCATGAATCTTAAAATCTATTCATTTCAATCTTAAAAGCTATTCACTTATACTGGGAAAAATAATTAAAAATAATTAAAAACTAGTTTTGGATAAGAGCTTGCTAGTCATCTCCCATGGTCATAATGAGTAGTTATACCTCCATTGTGAGTTTAAGGTCTAGCCCCATCTCTTGCTTTTGACAATTTGTTCTTGGACTTTGTTTTATGAATCTTTTTTACTTTTGATGTGTTCCAATAATACTGTCATCTTTCCCATTATAAATCTAGATCTATAAAGCTTGCCTTCATTAATTTCCTTTTAATCTCTAATATCACTGTCTTGATATTGGCCAGTCACTTTCTCTTCCTATTCTATTTTTACTAGTTCATCTATTGCTTTTTCATGCGTGAAAACCATTTCTATAGTATATAATACTATGTTATAATCAAAATAAACATGCAATTGCCTGATAATTCTATGTAGTAAGGGCTGTTTCACCTTTTTTTGCAACAATCATATGCAAAAAATAGACTTCGAAATAAGTTAACCTAGCATTTATTATTTAAAATTGAGTATAAGTCTTAATTTTACTAGAAATGAACTTCCATTTTAGTCCATTTGTCTCTTCAGGATCTATATTTTCCTCAAAATCCTTCCTCATTAAGCGAGAGAATCTTCCAAATGGCTCCTAACTGTAAAATAATATTAAATTTAAATGTTATTTACAATTAACAAATTTTAAGACTTTAAAATATCAACAATAATAATATACATGTAAAAACTCAAAATTAAATATGACTACTAATAAAAATCAAGTTAGATTATCATTGAACTCAAAAGTAATAATTTTATATTATACTAATTACATATTATTTCGTAAATACACAATTATATAATTTTGAGCTTACCAGGATTCATAAGCATGTTTCGAAGAATTTGTAGCTGCGAGAATAGGTGCAGAAGCATGTGTAGGAGTTGGTGAAGTCATATGTAAAGGAGTAGCAAGTTGGAGTGAGTATGGAGACTCTATAGGTGGAACAACAATATCTTGGGATCCATCTAATTACTCTATATGTGGTAATGCGAGATGTTGGTTTATAACAATCAACTCTATATGTGAAGAAGCATGTCTAGGTACCACTATTGGGGGCAATGCTATTGACTAGTGTCATTGATGGAATTGGCTGACGACATAGTTTTGCATTTGTACACCTTCTCTTGATTGCTAGAGATATAACCACGTCTTCGGCAAACTTTTAAATATGCAAACAAGAAAATGAAAGCAACTTACAACATTAAATAAATAAGACATTCAGCAAGAAAAAAATAAGAGTTAGTATTTATTTATAGCAACAATATCAATATCAACAATTGAAATTTCTACAAACATCCAATAATCAAAATTTATAATGATTTATTGTAGCAATATCAATATCAACCAATAAGATTTATACAAACATCATAATAAAGTAAATAAATACAAAATTATTGTGAATGTTTTTTTTTCTAATCATTATCATCGGCTTCGATAACCAACGATGCAAAAAAATAAATTTTATAAAACACTCATAACTTCTAACTTTAGTTGACTATTAAATAATTTATAAATAGTTTTTATGGAAATCCTAATCTAATCTAATTTAATTTGTATATATTGCCTTTAGAAGTAAGAAGATAAAATTTTGTGACCTCATATTATGCAAATAAATATATTACCTTTAGAAGTAATTTATAACTATCTTGAATTAATGAATTAATATACTATGCAAATAATATATTATGTAACCTCATATCTTAACAATTTAATTATATTAATTATTTCTAAATAAAAAAGTTATGAATTATATTTAAATCATTGACTTATAAAATATAAGTCGATGTTATATGATACAAATAATAATAAATTTATATATCTCGTTATTAGTGCAAATAAGTTAAAATAAGTTATAATCTTTCATTTAAATGGATAATATTGATATATATATGTGTGTGTGCGTGTGTATATATATATATATATATTTATTTATTTATATTCATAAGTCAAGATAATATTTTGCAAAAAACATACTTTTTGAGTAAACAAGACAATCACTTTTGAAGAAAAAAAATACCAATAATATCCTAATGACACAAACAAATTCCAAATTATTAAAACACTAAAAATATCATGACTATTGAATCTTGATTCCAACTCTATTGAAAAATTCCACCACAAAACGATAAATCAAACTTCCACGACTCAATTGAAAATTTTCACAACAATACAAATTTTTTAATTCAACGAAACAAAAATCACTCTGACAACCAACTTCCCGTTTGAAACTTAGAAAACTACTACATTAATTCTACTCATGAAAATTTCAACACAAACAACTTATTAACTTAAAAAAAATCTAATTTAAAACATTAATTGTTATACATTAAACATGAAATAACAAGATTACAATTTATAAAACCAATATTTTTATGAATCTCTAATTCTAAAACAAAAAATTTAGACAATGCCTCAAAATCAAAACATGGGTAGGATATTGATTTGAACCTAAACTTTTGTGAAGCTTAACCAATCGAAGAGATTCATTCCAATGGGATTCAAGGCACAATACATGAGCGTCAATCATGAAGACATGCGAAGACAATGTGAATCGTGAAGACATGATGAGAAGAGATAAATTAAAAACTAAGTTTTTTGTTTATATTTTAAAAGGGCTTGTAATAACACTCATGCCCTCATTAAAAATTTTACGTATAAATTCTAGTTGTAGGCAAATAGTCACAAATATATTTGACAAAATATAAGTATCATATGCACTGACTAAATATTTTTGTAGGTAAATATTAGAAGGTAGGATTGTAGGTAGATTGTTGGTAATAGTTCCTACCTAATCTTGGTGCCATATTTACTGGCATAATAATTTAGTAGGTAAATACTAGAAGTTAAAGTTAAATTGTAGTTAATTTGTATGTAAACATATGAAGATTAATTTTTGTTGAACTAGCAATTAATCAATCGTATATATGTTCATCGTTAATCCGTCATTATATTTCATTTAGCGACGGAAAATCCCATTTAGCTAGGTAATTTTTTATAGCTATTTGAGATTTTTCTTGTAGTGTAAGTTTGTCACTCTTATTATTAATATAGTCAGATATCACGTTTTCATATCCAACATATGATTCAAACATCATGTAAGTATAACTCTAATAGTGTCTAACATCCGATTAGAATTTCTTCTTTTTATGATTCATAGACAAATAGATACTATAAAACTCTTATTTTCCACGAGATGTGCAAATGTATTTTAGTGAGTTACGTATGTTTTTCAAAGCGGGGAACAAATATTCATCTCCGCTTGTACAATCAGATTAATCAAGTGACACATGCATCTAATGTGAAAAATTTCTCCTAATTGCATGTCTCTAATATTCCTAAAAAACATATTAATCACTACTCCATTATTAGCTGCGTTATCAAATGTGATACTAGAAATTTTATTTTGAATTTTATATTTTCTAAAGATCTTCATCATACACTCAAAATGGTTGGGCCATCAAGAGGATAAAGAATCTCAGAGAATCCTAAAATTTTTTTATTTAGAGTCCATTTTGAATCTACATAGTGGGCGGTGAAGCATTCATAAGATGCATCATCGTGACTAATCCAGATATCGGACATCATAGATACCACTCTACTATATGCCATAAATTCATTAATTAATATTTATTTTTCTAACTTATAATATTTTAATATTTCGTTCCTAGATGTGGACCTAGGAATCATACGATCTACAAGTTAAAAAATATCTGCATGATACTCACTACCCTTGGATCCTTCGAAAATCTAATTGGAAGATTCATCGTAGTGATCAGTTTGGGCATGCTCTCACTTCCCAACTTGTTGCGATATATGAAGGAGGTAAACTTTGAGACTGAACTAAATCCAGTCTAAAAAAATCTACCGCTGAGTAGTGTTTGCCTATGATCTAATGCACCATATTTTTTGATACATATTTTGGCATGCCTTTTAAGGTGTCTAGTTCAACGCGCACTCTTACAAGTTAAAAATTTATTACAACATTTGCAATGTGCCGATTCTTCTTCGGCACTCTTAATATTTTCTATTTTTTCATATTAAATTGAGTCCAAACAACTGAAGACCTTTTAGTTTTTTATTTTTTAGATATTTAGGTCGAGACAATTGGAGAAACCAAAGTTTCAGCAATCTTAGACATTTACATAGGATTTTCATTTTCTATATTTAAATTAATTTTATTTTTATTATTTAAATTTGTATTTATCATTTTTTAGACAAGAGGGTAGAGTAGAGAGAAAAAGAAATTGAAAACTAATTAAATTTTTAAATTAAGTTAACAGTTATGAGTTAACTAATTAAAAAAAAATACGAAATACCTGTAAACTAGCGTAAAGCACATGGGAAAGGTTACTTAGCACTAGCCGAACTACCTGTAAACCAACAATTTTTAATTTTGATTTTTTAATATTTTTATTAATTTATTTGGGACAGAATCGTCTGGGCGGTTGAATTCTACCTCATAGCCAATTGGAGGTAAAATCCAACGGCTTACATTATTATTTTTTTTTATTTTACCGTTGGGGGGGGGGGGGGGGGGGGATGGACTTGGATTCGGGTCGTAAAAACCGTGGGCTTGGATTGGGGCTCGATGCCCCAATGGAATTTTCGGATTCGCCGAGGGCTCGGGCGATTTCTCGGCTAGTGACGCGTAACCTTCCCCATGAACCTCGGTACCGGGCCGTGCCTATCACGACACGAGGCTCATTTGGCGAGCATGAGCATGGGTCACTCCTATCTTGTATTAGGCTAGGAATGACTGAATCTTGCCGTGCCTCGTGCCGGTCTGACCCATTTGACACCTCTAATTTCAGCTATCTCGGATATTTTCATTGAGTTATTATTAATATTATCTACGTCTACTCTAATATTAATCATATTATCATTAAATTCACTTTACCGAAGCAAAACCGAGAAGAGAGAGAAACGAGATAAGAGAGACAAGATGAGAGAGATAGAATAGTGATAGGAGAGGGAGAGAGTGACATTGAGAGAGGAGAGAAATATTATATATATAATATAGTTTTAAGAATATATTTTTTTTAAAATTTGAATTTTTTTTAATAATAAAATAGTGCAAAAATCCAACAGCCGTTGAATATTCTGTCCTAGCAATTGGAAGTGCATCCAATGGCCTGGATGCACTCGTTTTTTATTTTTATTTTTTTTTTAATTATTTTGAACCGTTATTTGGTCGTGAGTTCCAAAAACATTGGTTTTCTCGGTTGAGTCGGGCACGGTCAAATTGGACCACGCCAAAAACTTGGTCTGAGACTCTGAGTTCAGGGGCACGGTAGCCTACCGTGCCGCTGGACCGTGCCGCTGGACCGTGCCGCTGGACCGTGCAGCTCACCGTGCCTAAGAAAACCAGTACGACCCGGGTTGTGCCTAATAAAATAGTCTAGGCAGCCGGGTTGTGCCTGGGCCAGTACGGCATGAGACATGCCTCAAGCCAGCACGACCCGGGTTAGGGTATGGTTATGGAAGTGCCGTGCTGGTTAGATACGGCTTAGCAGATCCATGGCCGGTACTCCCGCACTACTTGCCACATCTGCACACGAACAATAATTATGATCAGAAAGAACGCAGGCAACTGATCGATGACTTCGAGAGAAGTCAAACATAATTTAATTTTCCAAAAAGTGGATGCGTGGACTAATAAGAGAGGAGTTTTGACTGATATGGTGTAGATAATACAGCTGGGAGCCTGCAGGACTTCTTCTTCCAGTTGTTGCCTCTGGATCGCGAGGCCATTCTCTACGGAGGTTGTTGACTCAGTGTGCGAACTTTGTTGAAAATGGAAATCACCTGAGTTTCTCCCAAAACCGAAGACTACCGGCAGCATCGCGATTGTACTTTCATTTAACAAGCGGATCTTCTTTCTGCCCTGTGCTTCGTTTCTACGAAACATGAGCTCATGGTGTTCAGATTTGGTCATTAATTATGACGCCACAATACTGCGATCATCATGCTAATGTCAATATTAGCCCGACTTTATTCTTCTAGATTAATGGAGTTCAAGATTCGAAAGCTTGTGAAGTAAGCCCCTCGGGCTTTTCATTGTTAATCTCGTTGAGAACGTGATAGGTTTTGTGGATTTTAGCAGGATTTTTTATATATTTTCTGTTGCTTTCTTCCTTGATTCACACTGTTCTTGACGCTAATGATACGACTCTTTTCAGTAATTGGGATTTTAACTGGATTTTAACATGCTTGTCGGGAAATTTTTAAAATCTGAAAAGTTGGTGGTTCCACCGTTGTTATTATTTAGCTGCTAGGAACACTGAATTTTATTCGGAGCCTAGTGATGCTTCCGCTTTATATTGGTTAAAATAAATTATTTTCTGTTGCAAATCTATGTTCAGAGCAATAATACATATTTGAAGGATTTGGATTTGCTTGAATAATGTTTCCCACGGGTAGTGAAAACTGAAAATAGTGAAGATTGTTCTTGTGATTTTTCCCTCCATCCCATCCTTTATTTTTTATCTTGCTAAGCTATCCTATAGTCGTTTATATTGAAATTTTGTTATGATTTGTTCACTCACTATCTGTTTTGTTCTAGTGTCATGTGGGTAAAATGCTACAATATTTTCCTGGAGAAGTCTGTTTTTATAGATTATGTTTCATCATTTTTAATGAAAGCAAGCAATTGGAAATTGAAGAGTGGAAATAGGCTTGCTCAGACGCTGAAAACTGGTAGGTCAAGAGTTTTTTCAAAGGATAATGGAGGTTTTGCTTGGAGCATGCTTGATCCTGGAAGTAATATTGTGCTGCAATGGAATAGGATTTTTCTTGTCTCGTGCTTATTAGCATTGTTTATTGATCCATTGTTTTTTTACCTGCCCATAATTCGAAGGGCTGATAATTCTCTATGTGTTGGTACTGACATGAAATTGCAAATTGCTGTGACATTGTTGCGAACATATGCGGATCTTTTTTACATACTGCACATGGTCATAAAGTTCAGGACTGCTTATGTTGCACCAAGTTCTCGCATCTTTGGGAGGGGGGAATTGGTCATGGATCCAAAGAAGATTGCCCATAGGTACATTAGATCCGACTTCTTCATTGATCTTATTGCTGCTTTGCCTCTTCCTCAGGTACCATGTTTTACCATAACTTTCATAATTCATTGTACTTATTTGCATCCAAATTCTTGCTAGACTTGCATAATGGGCAATCATTTATTAAGTTTGTTTTGGTGTGTACATTTATTTCTTATTATATTTTTATTATCTTTTTTTTTTAATTTTATATTATTTTGGAGTACTCAACATGTGTGTTATCCTAAACTATATATATAAATATATGAAATTATAATTTTTTTTAAAGTTTAATGAAGAATATTTTTTTTATTATTTTCTTTTATTTTATCTATTTATCTTTTTTTCTTCTCATTTCTTTCCATCTCTCCTAACTTTCACTAGAACTCAAACAAAGATTTGGTCGTAACATGGTATTAGAGGAACATGGAGGTGAAGTAAAGGCGGCACATGGTGTTTCGTTGGTGGCACATCTTCTGCAAATGTCAACAAGGAGTTTCATTGGCTAATGGCATCAATAATGATAGTGTTTTTTTGGATAATTTTGATAATGTTGTTTCTTTTAGGTTTTGGAGTATGTATGAGTAATTATCTCCATCAAATGTTTGACTATCATTTTTTGGTGGTCTTAGCAAAGTTTTGGTGGGTTTGATAGTGGTTATCATAATTGTTTATATGATGATATTGATATAGATCTAGTACATATTTAGTAAAGGGTCATGGTATGACACGACTTGATTTTTTGTGCTTAGTTGGACTATTGTGCTATGCTTGACACAACACGAGATGAGTTCCCATGCTATGTTGACATGATTTCATTAATGGTCATCCTGGCATGACCTGATTGATTAGTATTCTGGCAGTTACTTGCCGGGTTTGATTTGAGTCATGTTGGGTTATGTCAGTTATGGATGGTCGAAAAGTCCAATTTAAAATTTTTTAAAATATTAAATTTATCTCTATTAGAAAAAATAAATACAAAATAATAAAAATTGTACTACACTATAAATTATTAAATTTAATTGAATTAAATCAATAATTAAAAAAATATTATACATTTGGCTTAAGATATCTTATGAAAAAATAATACAATTTAAAATTTTGAATCATAAATTATGAATAAAAATTCAAAAACACAAATAACACAAAATTACTCATGATCATATGATCATAAATATAGTATATAAGCAAAAAAAATATACATTTTATTTTTCATACGAGTTATCTAGTCGCTGTAATTAGTTTGTGTATATAGTATGATAGTATGAATATAGATTATGATTATCATGTATGATTATGAAGCTAATGCTAATAGTATTCTCAATATTTTTGATATTCTATGAGTCACCATCTCCTAGTAATTATTATGTTTTATTTTAAATGCTCAATTTTAAATCTTCTCAGTCCTTCAAGTATGTATGTATTTTTATGATATTTGGTCATAATTTAGATTTTTTATCTGAAATAACATTCTCAGTCAATGAAAAGATAAATTTTGATATTATACTAGTTACTAGAGAAGTCAATAAATCACATGTCATCTTAAATCGTATATGAAAAGTGAATTCATATGATTTTTATTATCATCATATGATAAGATGAAGTAATATTTAATATCTAAGTATTGAGATTGCTTGTTCCAGTTTGATATAGAGGTGTTAAATGGGCCAGACAGTCTAGGCTTGGCTTGAGGCACTACACGGTGCAGACCCGTGCCTGTGCCTGTACTGGGCCGGCATGGTTTGCGTGCCTTGCCAAGGACAACTTGTGTCCTGCCACGTGGGCACGACATGGGCGGCGTGCCCGACAGCTAATGAAATGTTGCCCGACGGCCAATGAAACGATGCCTGATGGGGGATGACATGGTGTCGCCCGATGGGCAATGGCTCGGCAGGTCCGACGGGGATGTTGGTGCGGTGGTACAAACCCTAATTTTTAAAATCCATCCTAACCTAAATTTATCCTGACTTGACCCAACCCGAATTGGCTCGAACTTGGGCTGATTTTGGGCCATGGGCCATGTTGGGCTTGCCTTGCAAATTACCGTGTCGTGCATGGCACGACACATGAGCTAGGGTAGACCTGGATTAATGGGCCGGGCTGGCCCGGCCCGGCCCGACCGACCTATTTGACACACCTAGTTCGATGATATACTTTGTTATTTTTTCTTAGCAAACTGAATGAAAAAGTTATATCTAAATATGATATCTATGTCCATATTTGGAGCTTCCCTAAAACTAATAGTATGTCTAGTATCATATATAAATATTTTATTAAATTATTTGTAAATTTAGTTATATTGTTCCCATTTTTTTATTTGGTTCATATGTGTGAATATGCATATTAAAATAATTTTTATTCATTTTATCTTAATCTTAAGATCTATACAGGTAGTCAATCAATAAAAAATTAAAATAAAGAATTAGTATTTTAAATATTTAGTTTTCATTTCAATAATTATGATACTAAATTTATGGTATCCTCTATATTTGATAAATATGTTATTAATATTTCATATGCACCTAGATACAATGCAAGTAGTGGGAGTATGCATCGATGATCATATGATTGTCATATTATAAATAATCTTTAGGAATTTAAAAAAATATTTTTTATATCTTAATTTTAATTATCAACAATAAATTTGTTATTTTTATGATTGATGTACTCGGATATTATGTATTGGTAACTAACATATGACTCTGACATCAATTTGATATAATTTTAATAATATCTCATATTTGTTTAAATTTTTTTTGCCCACTAAAAAATATAGAATTTTAAATTCTTGTTGTCACTAGGCATTTTATGGTATTTTTGTAAATTTTATATTTTTTTAATGTGGATGAAATAATTTTTATTCATGCTTGTACTATTAGATTAATTATTTGATATATATATCTAATATAAAAAATTTTATCTAATAGTTCATATCTAATGATTCTGACAAACATATTAATAACAATATCATTATTTAAAATATTATTAAATATACTATTAAATTTTATTTTAAATATTATATTTTCTAAAGATTCTTATCATATATTTATATATAATAAATTTATCATGAGAATAGAGGATGTTAGGAAGCTTCAACATTTTTTTATTAAATTTCAACTTAGAATTGATATAATATGTGGTGATACATGTTAATGATACTTTATCATGATTAGTTCAGATATTGAATATCATGAATATTACTTTATTATATTTTCTAAATTTATTAATTAATTATTATTTTTTAAGTTATAATATTTTATGATGTTATTTTTATTAGTAAGCATAAAAATTTTGTGATAAGTAAGTTGAAAGTAGGTCTGCATAATATTGAATAATTAATTTGGTAATGTCTTGCCTTCCAAAGGTATTGTGATAAATGAAATAGATCAATGAAGTCGAAGTTGATCAAATTTTAAAGGTCTCATTGCTCAGTTGAGTTTGTCTTAGATCTAATACACCATATTTTTTGGTGTGTTGATCTACATACCTCTTAATGTGACTAGTACAATCAATATTTTAAAATGCATATATTTTTTTATAATATATATATTGTATTGATTTTTCTTTGATAATCAAATATTTTTTATTTTTTATTATGTTAAAATGAGTCTAAACTATTAAAGTTTGTTTTAGTTTTAGGTTTTTTGGGTTAAAGGGTCGAGACTGTTGGAAAGAACTTAGTTTTGATCATGAATTTTTTGGTTGGATTGTCATTATTATTTATATTTAAGTCAAAATTATTATTATTAAAATTATTATTTATAATTATTTTATTTTATTTATTATTCTAATTTTAAAAAAATTATAATTTTAATTTTTTATAAATTATAACATAAATTGACAAATAGAAATAAATTTATATAAACTTTATGTGTAGTAGTCAACCTTTTTTTTTTGGAATTAGCACCACAACAGACATCAGAGAAAGAGGAGATGAAAACTGAAAATGAGATGAGAGAAGATAAAAGAAAATGAAAATAAATGAATATAAAAAAATTTAAATTCCAAATTTATATAATTTTTTTCATTATAAAATTATTTATAAAATTTTTTAAATTATATATATATATATATTGGACAAAATTAATAACAACCATCGGATTTCTGCCTAATATACATTGCAATTTGGAAGCAAATTTGATGGCTACAATTTAAAAAAACCCATGCCCCATGCCCCATGCCCCGTTCTCCATGCCTCGTGCTCCATGACTCATGCTTGTGTGGACTTTGCCAATGTGCCATGCATGCTTGCTATGCCTGGCCTGACATGAGACATGATTAAATTCGGCCCAACATGACATGAGGCTTTTTATGAGTAGGAATAATCATAATCTATGTTTTGTTTTGGACCATGTCAGTTTGGGCCAACTTGACTATTTCTAGCTGTGCTTCGTGCTTTGTCTAGGCTGCCCTGCCAACTTGACACCTCTAGGTCATGGTGTTGCTAAAACTCGTGTTGAATATATGTTTTTAAACATTGGTGTGAAGGCATGTGAATTGTAGTGTTTTTAAATCTTTATACTTTAAGAATTTATTTATGTGACTTTTATTGAAAGGGAAAGAATGATTAGAAATAATATAATATTGAGAATAATCCAATAGAAATTGAAGACAAATACATATTCCTAGTGAGCTATGTTGGTGATAATTTGATTTGTGAGCCAATGATACATGAGATAACTATTGGACATGCCGTGTTGAGTAAATGGCAAGATTAAATATTGGATAATTAATACTTAATTATTCGTGCATATTAATTTAATCTATGCACGTGTAGACTTGTTTATGAATATTGGTTTTTCAAATGATTTTATCATGCATAGAAAAATTATAAGAAAGTTGAATTACATGACAATGACAAGATTAAATATAACTTATACTATTAGTATAGATTTTTTTTTTTAGATTTTTTTATATAAATTCATATGATTTTAATAAAAATATATCCAATTGATTATATCCTATAATTAGAATATGATCAATATATATAAATAATATTACATATTTACCTTCTGATCTATGTCAAAAAAAGTAAGAATAGTTTGTACATATTTTATATGATCAAATATAGTAAATATCAAAGAAAATTTACTAAATTATATTTTAAGAGATTATTTTAGGACATAATGGATCTTTCACAACATGCGCACTATACTTAAGCTAGTAAGAACTGTGAATCTTGGTGTTACATAAATATTTCATCTTCTAGATCATTATGAAGGAACACATACCTTATATCTTACTGATACATAGTTTATTTATGCGATGATGTGGTAAAAAGTAATAATCTAGCTAAAATCATTTTGACCACTAGAGAAAATGTGTCTTAGTAGTTAAAATCTTAGTTTTATATAAAATTTCTTGCTACTATCCTAACAATCAATCAATTGATATTTATCCTGGGTCTCGTCTTTATCATTTATGCTCATCCACATTTCACTATTAGCTCACTTATAATTTTCAGAATGAGTTCCCACATTTGATCAGATGTGATTGAACTTAGTTTTTTCATCATAGTTTATCACTATTCTGGATGACTAAGTATCTTGAAAAGAATATTCGAAATTTTATAATTATAAAATGAGGATAAAAAACTAAAATATATAGTATCAAAATAAAAAATAACAGAATATTCGAAATAAAAGATGTTGAATAGAATAAATCCTTAACTTCTTCCGTAATATAATTAGAAGGTCAAATCCATTATTTTGAGCTGGATTAATTGATATATCAGAAGACTCATCTACAAAAGATTGTGGATGTATTTATGTAATATATATATTTAGATTTAGATTGGGATCAATATGTATCCTAACTCTCATCTTCTCTTGGGAAGACTCACATGTCATGTCAAATATGACACTCACACTAAACTTTTCTTTTGATGTATTATCTTAAAAGAGATTATTATTTTTCTTAAAATTAGTTGTGTTAGTCATATCATATGTAGGCATATAAGCAAGGTCAACAATCACGCCTTTGTGAGGAATAACAACTAGATAAGTAAATGAGCATACCACTAAAGTGTATAAAAGTATACTCTCTTGGATTAAATCTTTAAAAAATGATGTCCTCAAAGAATCTCACATCAGTACTAATAATGATCTCATAGTCCTTGATGAATAATATTTATATCTTTTTAGAATACTTGAATACCTATTAAAGATATATTTGATGGTACATATATGTTGAAACTATTTTATAATAAGTCAATTTTGATTATTTTTTCATTTAATTAGTTTATATTATTTTCTTGTTTTATTCAAAGAATTACACATAAGAGATATAATCATCGATTCTGGTGGAATATAAATTTTTTATTCATAATCTAGATAGAATTGGACAATCTATCGGTAATATTTAAGCATAAGATTTTAATAGGTCTATCTTGATTATGAAGAATTGTAAAATTCTAATTTCTAGTATTAATATACTTGTATATATTAACATAGATTATCATGATATAATTATTTTTTACTGACATGTAAAATAAAATGTAGTATTGTTATTATAAATATTGTTATTCTTATTCTTGAAATAATTAATATTTATGTGCATTTATTAATAGTTGTTTTGAATTAGAAAAGGTGAGATGTGAGATCTATAAATAAATTTATGAATTTTATAAATTAGATAATTTTATAAAATATATGTGAATATTGATTTCCAATGGAATTTATATATTGTTAGGGGAATTAATGATGTTTCCTTGAAGAAGTTTATAAATTTTAATATTACCAAACTCTGTAGGTAGATTATAAATAAGTATTTATAATTTATAATGGAGAGTTTAATAAGTATTGAATAATAAAAGATAAAGTATTTTGAAAATTCAATGTAATTATAATTTTGTAGTTATATGAATTATAATTAATATAAATTATGATGCAATATAATTATATTGAGAGAGATTTTATTTAAGTCAGAGTCTCTTTCGTAGCCTTATCCATAGCTATAAGAATTATTTTAAAGATTTTATTTATTTGTTTAGAATATATATGTATATATAATCAAAATAATTAATTTGATTAGAATTAACTTTTTTTTATTATTAAATCAAATTATTTGATTTGTATTAAATTAAGTTTGGTTATATATATAGATATAATTAATTAAAATCTTCAATAATAGGTTTTATAATTAAAAGCATAAAAAAACTAAAACATCATAATTAATGTATGGTTTTCTATTTTTTATTAATAAAAAAAGAATGGCTTGGACATTGCTAACCGCTATAGCATTGGCTTCCTTGTGGAATCTCGAATGGGCGGCGGGGCATACGAGAGATGCCTCTACCGAACGACAACCACTCTTGATGTATGTTGTTCTTGTTAAAATCAATGAGAATTCCAAACGAAAAGAAAATAATCTATCCTATGCACATTATCGTGATGAAGGATTTTTAAATTTTTGGTTCACCAACAATGGTGTTGGAGGGATGGTGATGACAACATGAGCGGATAGATTAGGTTTTAATTATTTAGATGATGAATATGTAAATGTCTCACTAAAATAAAGGTATTCTAGCCTTTGTTGATTGAGTTAAACAACCCAATTATATTTTTTGGATTAGGATTATGGATGTTATGTATTTTTGGATGCATTTCATTTGTGGGTTATATTCTGTGTTTGTTATGGCGTGCTTTTTTTTCACAGGGTTGTATTTTTTATGTTTTGCACTTCTCTTGAATATTTTTTACTGATGGTGCTCATGGTGGTAGACTTGGCCAATGATGGTGCCGTTGATGGCATCTGAAGTTGACGATGAAGCCTATGGAAGTTGTCATGGCCAAAGAGAGTGTCGATGGTGGTATTCTTCGCTGGTGACGATGATTGTAAGCTAAGAAGCACGGACACGGACACGAACACGGGGATACGACAAATTCTAAAAAACTAGGATACAGATATGGCTAGGATATGACATGATAAAAAAAATAAAAAAAAATAAAAAAAAATAAAAATTATTAATTATAAATATTAGGTATTTTATATAATTCATTAAATTAAATTAAATTAAATTAAAATATTTTATTATATAAAATAAATAAATATTATTTATTTTATAAAATAAAAATATTTTATTTTATTTTATTAAAATATTTTATTTTATTTTATAAAAATATTTTATTTTATGCACTTCCCCACACAAACACGCCCGCCCCTGTCTCTCCCCTCAATTCGTGCCGCCCATGCCTCTCCCCTCAATTCGAGCCGCCCCTTCCTCTCCCCTCAATTCGAGCCGCCCCTTCCTCTCCCCTCAAATCGCGCCCGCTCCTACTTCTCCCTCAAATCGCATCTGCTCCCTACCTCACCTTCAAATCGCGCCCACCCCCTGCTAGTGGCCAATGTTGTCGGACGTCGGGCACTATAAGCATAGATACGGCTGCCGTCTACCGACACAACCATCCGATATGCCACGTGGCGTATCGGATACGGATTGTTGCAATGATACGCCGCGTGGCGTATCAGACACGTATCCGTGCCGTGTCCGTGTCGTTTCCACGTGTCCAGGTGTCAGACACGCGGACACGGCTGTAGGGAGCCGTCTCCGTGCTTCCTTGACTTTAAAGACTATCATGACCAATGACAGTGCTTGTGGTGATATTCATTGCCAGCGACTGTGGTTGTGGAGGTCATTGCGAGTTGCGACCAATGACAATGCTAGTGGTGATATTTGCCGTCAACAACAATTCCTTTGGTGGTTGATGTGTCCAACGATGGTGACTTTTGTGGTGGTTGCAGCCAGTGACGATGTAAATGGCTGAACTCATAGTGATTGAGATTGAGAGCGATGGAGATTACAGTCAAAATTTCAAAACCAAGGCAAATTCTATTTTATTTTATTTGGGGACACTGCCCTAAACCATTACAATTTATATCATGTAGATTTTAACTAGTTTAGAACATTATCCCAAGTCCTAAACTTCCTCATGTAAATCCAAAATTATAGTGCACTAAAATCAATATAGCTACCTTGTTCAACATTTGAATAAAAGTGATGCTTAGTCATCGTGTATTTATAGCATGTGAATATTTATATGTTGTGGCATGTAAATATATATATGTTGTGGCATGTGGATATATATATATATATATTGTGAGGCATGTCTAGTGAATATATACATTATGATATGTAGCTGTGGATTGATGGATGCATATTAGTATAACTTGTATGATAGCTGTGTGTCGAAAACAAAAAGTTCGTATAACTTTCGTATATATACATTTTACAAAGTCTTGAATAAATTTCTATTTTGTTTTAAAATAAAAAATCTCAATTTTAAAATATTTAAGTGTGTGAGAGAATTCATTAAAAATAAATGACATGCTCTCTATCATTGGTTTGAAGATCATGCAAGTTGGGTAGCGTGCTGGTCTTGATATCTTTCTCCAATTGGACTAATTGGCTTGTAATTATACTTAGCAAAAATCACTAAGATAATTAAATAGATTGTTTGAATGAATTATTTTTATCTGAATGATAGAGATTTGATGCTTTACACTTATCTATGAATAATAATTTTCTCTCTATCTGAGTCATTGCTATTATTTGTATAATTAAAGATAAGCCTTTAGTTTAATTTTGTTTGGCATGACCTCTTGTTTAGATAATAAGATTAATAAGAATTGACCTGTATGAATAATAATAAATAATAAACATTCTCTCATTGAGGCATGCTATTCACAGAGTGTTGGACTAATTATGAATTTATTCAAGATTTAGTGGAGGGAACCAATTTTTATGATAGACTTGGTTCCACTCGATAGAACCAATTAAAAAGATTAGAAAAGAAAATTAGATATTATCTTGGCAGATGAGAACTATAAGTTTGCTTACACAGATCTATGTCCGAATAAATCTCATGAGAAGGTTGCTAATGATGAAGTCACACATAATGAGAAACGGGCAAAGACTGATAAGATGTCGAGGTGTTATATCTTGGCTTCAATGTCAAATATACTTTAGTACATAGTTGTTAAATCGAGATTCAAATCGAGAATCAGAATGTTTGATTAGTGAATCGAGAAATGAGAATCAAATCGAATCGTAAATCAAATTTTTTATAATTTTTTTTCACGTTAATTAATTCTTATTTTCTACAGTTGGTAATTTTTTTTTTATATTTTAATTTTTATTTTTGTGATTTTTGAGAATCTTGGTCCATTGAGAATCGATATTAAATCAATTCATGTGAATTAATTCGTGATTCAATGATTCTGTCTTTGATTTATATATATTTTTGATTCTTTTAAAGAGAGATTGTTTACTCCCTGAAGGTTGAATCATGAATAAAATCGTGAATCGTACGATTTTGTTAACAGTGCTTCTACATCAATATTAGTACAAGACTATTAACTATGATATGATATCTAATATCAAAGAAATATTTGAGAATTAAACTTATTCCAACTAGATAGAAATCATGAGGGATTTGATGAATACTATTATAGCTGAAAATACTAGTGATGAATCATATTCTCAAGATGATTGATTTTCTAAATGAACTAGAGATCCTTGGAGCTGAGATTGATGAGGATTCTTAGGTTGATATTATTTTTCAATCGATTCCAAATTCTTAAAGGCAATTTTGTCTAAACTATGACATGAATATACCGAAATAGACTTTGACGTAATTATTTAAAGAAAAATTTAGTATCGACTAAAAGTATTATCATGAAACTATCTGTTGTATTTGTGACTGAAAGGACTTCTAAACTAAAAGGTAAGGAGAAGAAGATATTTAAGCAACATACTCATGTTCAACTGATAACTCATAAATCACAAGTGAGAGGGAAAAAATCAAAAAATATATTTTCATTACAAGCAATTAGGACACTGAAAGGAGCATTGTCTAGTTTATCTCAATAAATCTTAATTATTGGCAATTGAAATATGTTTAGGGGTGGTATCTATGGATATTTGGTGTGTAGATAGTTATACCACTAATCATATCTACAATTCATTATAGTGATTTCATAAAATTTGATAACTAAGTGATAATGAGATTGATCTTTACATGAGAAATATTACAAAGATAGTGACTGTTGTAATGGGAAATTACTTACTTCAGTTTAAGAGAAATACTGTTTTAATTTTGAGAGATTATATTAATGTATTTTCAATCAGAAGAAAATTTTTCATTCTAATTTGGTTAAAAATGATTTTTTATTTAATGATTATGTAATAATTTACTTGAATAAGAAGTTGATCTATTTTAGTATATAAAAAAATAATTTTACATTATTAATATTGTTTCTACTCTACTCTAACCTATGTAAGTTGAATAATATCAATGCCTTACTATATACAAGAAAATATCATTTTGATATAAATTAGACTTGTCTTTGAAACTTATGCTTCAATTATATAAATCTAAAATAGATTTTGAGGTTGGTCAAAGATGAATCTTTAGGTTCATTAAAAGTGAAAATAATTCTAGCATGCGAATCTTGTTTAGAAGGAAAAATGATCAAACGCCATTTTTGTAGCTAAGGTCTATATAGCCATAGAACCAAAGGAGTTGGTTCATTTTCATTTATGTGGGCTTATGACTATTCAAACAAGAGGTGATTTTGAGTACATCATTTTTATTAATAATTACTTAACATATGGATACATTTATTTGATATGTCGTAAATATGTTATTTTTGAAAAATTCAAAAAGTACAAGATGAAAATGAAGAAATATCAGAATAAATACCTCAAGATATTAAGATTTGATCGTGGTAATGAGTCGTTGGGAGAGTTGAAGAATTATTTATCGGATCAAAGGATTATTTCTTAGTTATCTGCATTTGATATTTCTTAGCAGAATGGTGTGACAGAAAGAATGATTATAACTCTTATGGACATAGTATGATTGTTGAAGAGTTACTCAGATAACTTGATTCATTCTGTGGATATGAGTTAGAAATAATAGTTTATATTTTAAACTTAGATTTATCCAAGCCTATACCTATTACTCTAACTGAATTGTGGACTTGACGTAAGCTTAGTTTGAAATATATTTGTTTGTGGGATTGTTCATCACATGTTCTAAAAGGGAAAATAGTTAACTGAAACCAAGAAAAAAATTTTGCTTCTTCATGGATATCATAAAGGAACTAAAAACATTTTGATTTATAGTCAAAAAGATCAAAAAGTCATTATTAGTACCAATACTTGGTTCATAGAAAAAAACTTTAAGGAACTACGAGCTTAGAAGTAGGATTGTTATAGAAGTATTGAGAGGAGATAAATCAGTTCAATTTCTTTCAATATCATTAATACGAGAAGAAATATAACAAGGTAACATTTCATATACCTCACTGTCTCATCATAATGTGAAATCTATTACGATAATATTGATAATGAACCTCATGAACCTATTATTGATATGTCGGTTGTATAGTTGGATGAAAATGATCATAATAATTTACAAGGATCAGCATCTGCACAGTATCTCACCAAAAGTATACAATTGAGAGGAGTGTCTCATTGTAATGAGAGATTATTCAACTTGCATGATATATATTATTGGGAGAGTCATATAACAAAATCTCTGACAAGATTAATATTGATATCAGAAGCTATGATGAAACACTTAAAGATAAAGATACAGAATATTGACAAAAGTTATGAAATCAGAAATATAGTTAATACACTCCAATCATGTCTAGGATCTTATAGAATCACATGAATGGATAAAATCCATCAAGTGTAAGTGTATATATAAGAAAAAGATAGGAACATGCAGAAATATTGAGACTTATAAGGTTATACTTATTGCAAAAGTTATTACTCATAAAGTGAGCATCGATTATGAGGAAATTTTATTGTCTATAGTCATCTTGATGTTAATCTATATTTTCTTGTCTATTATAATTTATTATGATTATGAGATTTGAAAAATAAAAATAAAATTATATCTTTGAATGGATATTTTGAAAAATATATTTATATAATATAACATGATGGTTTCATAGAAAAGGGTCAAGGGCACAAGTTGTATAACTTAAAGAAGTGATGCAGTAGTGTGTGTCGTTATGTGGTGGTATTCTTGGTATTATAAGTTGATATTATATTATTCAAATCAGTAATGATGTAAGTTTGTTGTCTTTGGTTAATGCATATTTATTTAGTCAATTTGATATGATACACTTATGAGAAATTGCTCATATTTTTGAGATTATGCTTTTGTTCGATAGTAAGCAAATAATTTTTAGAGGTATCAACTAGGCTCGGTGGCTCAGTCATGAACTGCGGCACAACTCAGTCATGCCTTGCCCAACATAGCAAGGTCCGAAACAATGCTTAGTTCTAGACCATGCCGGCCCATGACATGACTCATGCCATGAGATAGATGAGTCATGGTGGTATGTGTGTGCCTATGCAATGCTTCAACTTGCTTGTCTTGAGGTTAAAACTTACAACATCAGTATGTGGTACAGACTTACGGCACTAGTTGTTTGTTGCAGTGCTAATTTGTGAGTTTTTTTTTAATTTCATAATTTATTAGAAAAATATAAATAATTAAAAAATATCATTTAGAGAATTTAATGATAATAAGTATGATAATGACGCAGATGTAGATAACAATGATAATCTCACTGAAAGGTTCGAGACATAAACTATGTTTTCTTCAATTGTCTCAAACCAATACTATTTTTCACCTAATAATAAAAAACTAATTGAATATCAATAATATGGACGTATTTTAAATTAATAAAAACTAAAAATTCAAGGGGTTTTAATGAAGAATCAACACAATGTATATATTGTAAAAAAGTTATATAAATGTAGGAGTATATGTGAGATTGAGCACCTAAAGAGACATGTTAATCATTGCATTAAAAAAATAATATGATATATTAGATCTGATAAAGACTCAATTTAGCGGTGATATTTTTCAAGTTTGATCTAGTTTAACTTCGTTGATCATCTTCATATATCACAATGATGTTAGAAGGGAAAACATAGTCAAATTGATTATTATCATGAGTTTCTCAATTAAAATTTTGGAGGATCTGAGAGAGTAGTCAGTATTATGTAGATTTACTTCTAAATTGTTTATTGTAGAATTCTTAAGTCTATTTTATAAAAATGATATAATAAAATATTATAATTTAAAAAAATAATTAATAATTAATGAATTTAGGAAATATAGTGGAGTGATCACTGTGACATCTGATAAAAAGATTAGTTGTGATGATAAATTATTTGTATTCCTCATTGTCCACTACGTGGATTCTAATTGAAAACTTAATAAAAAAATATTAGGATTGCTTAAAATTCTTCATCCTCATGATTGTCCTATCATATATGAGTGTATGACATAAATGTTTAAAGAATATAAAATTTAAAATAAAATATTTAGTATAATTTTTAATAATATTTCTAATAATTGAGTAGTTATTAGTATGTCTGTTAGGATCATTAGAGATAAGTTATTAGGTGAGATATTTAATGTTAGGTGCATATGTCACATAATTAATTTCATAGTACAGACTGGAATGATTTTTACATACTAGAAAAAAAAGAAATTTATTAAAATATCTTAGGGTGCCTAGCAGACAATAAAAATTTAGTCACCTATGTTTGTCTGTGAGATTAAAAAAGAAAAAAATTTAAATAGATATGAGACACTGTCAGAATTATACATATCTTATGTTGGAGTCTTGTGTTGGCTACTAATATGTGATATTTGATTATGTCAATAGTAAGAGTAGCGAGTTTGTTATTAATGATTCAAACTAGTATACAAGAATTTTATTTATGAAAATCCTGAAGATTTTTTATGATACAATAAATATGTGTTAGGTTGTGTATACTCTCACCACTTGCATTGTATTTTGGTGCATATATAATATTGGTAATATGTTTAGCAGGTATAGAGGTCATTGTATATTTAGTATCATGACTATTGAGATAAAAATCAAGTATTTGAAATATTAGTCTTCCATTACAATTTTATATTGTTTGGATGTCTATATGGATTATATGGTAAAGGTAGAAATGGTAGAAAATATTTTGACATATATATCTACGTGCATGAATCATGTACACTAACCTGAAGGGTTAATTCATTAAAAACTAATTGATTTGTTTTCATATTACGATACTAGGTATGTTAATTCTAGTCATGCTCTAAGAATGGATATAGATATCATATTTGGAGATAATGACTTCTCCATTCAGTAAGTCACAGGCAAACAATGGAGTGATTTGTCGAATATGAGCGAACTGTCTTGATATTTAGATATCAATTACTATTTTATTCTATTATATGATGATAATAAGAATTTGAACATTTTGTTATAGTAAAAATCATATGAATTTATATATTGAGTACTATCTAAGATGACACATAATTTATTGATCCCTCTAAAATCTAGCATAATATTGGAATATGCTTTTTATGTGGTAGCTAATATTATTTTAGATAAAAGATCAATATTACGATTAAATATCATAGAAGCAATTACTTACATGAATGACTGAGAAGATTAGAGGTTGAGTATTCATGATAAAGTTTAAGAGATGATGGCGGATAATAATTAATGAGACATAAAGATCAAGAATATTGAGGATACTAGTGATATCTTTAGACGTAATCATGATGATGATGATCTACATCTTTACTTATAGTATCAAAATCACAGATATCGATTGATCATTGATAATTTTTTATTCAGTTGAAACTTATAGTTTTATAGTGTAAATATTTGTTTATTTTTGCTATTTTATTTTTTATTTTGATTTATATACTATTTTCTATTGATGTATGCAATATGTATTATATTGAATATTGGATTGGATAGTACTTAACAATTTTTATCATTTTAAATTTTAATAATTTTTTTAGTTTGATTTACTTTTTAATTTTTTAATTTAAATAAAATTAAATAATCATAAATCATATTAGGGCAAAAAAAAAGGTCAGTTTGTGCTGGCCCAAATTAGCCCGATCTGGCCTTGAAATAACATGGCCTACTCCAGGCCTGGTACGACATGACCCATTGATACTTTTAAGAATATTAGACTTGTCTCAAACTGTTTATATTAATCAATTATTAATCTATTTTAGCATGTAAGCTTTCAAGAATTTTTTTTTTCCTTTTAGCTATGAAGTTATCTTATTAAAAGATTAGTATCCCAAAACAATTAGTAATATAGAGAAAATGAAGATATTTTTTTATGCATTAGGAGTAGAAAGCTTGATGTATGCAATATTTTGCACCAAACTTGATATCCATTTTACCATGGACATGGTAAGGGTAAACAAATATCAATCTAAACCTGAACAAGAATATTAGACAATAATAAAAAACATAATTAAGTACTTGAAAATAATTATAGATTATATGTAGATGTATCAAGCTGACAATCTTGTACTCATTAGGTATATAGACTCAGATTTTCAATTATGTGAGTATTTGAAAAAGCCCACCTTGGGCTATATATTTATCTTAGGAAATAGAGCTATAGGTTAAAAGAGTATCAAATAATTTTGTATTGTTGATTTCACTATGAAGGTCAAACATATGATAGCTTCAGAGGTGGTCAAAGAGGTTATATGACTTAGAAATTTTTTGATTGATCTAGGGATCATTTCTTCTGTACAACTATCTATTATACTTTATTGTGATAATAAATGAATAGTTGCTAACTCGAAAGAGCCTAAAACCTATAAAAGGTGAATCATATCGAGTTTAAATATCATCTAATAAGGGATATTATAAAAAGAGGAGATGCGGTAGTGACAAAAGTGAAATCAGTGGACAACTTGGCAGATTCTATTATAAAGAGTCTTTCAATTAAAACTTTTGATAGACATGTGAAAGAAATGGGAGTCAGACATGTGAAAGGAATGAGAGTCAGACATGTGAAATTATGATTTTAAGTCTAAGTGAGAGATTGTTAGAACTATTTTATATTAAAAGTTATTTTTGGTTATTTTTTTTAGTTTATATTATTTTCTTATTTTAATAAAAGAATTTGTAATGAGTTGAATTTGTGAAAATACATGTGTCATTTATTCTACATAGTAAATACTTTTGCACATAGAGTTAGGCTCATGCACTAAAAATCTATTCATTAGTTTTTTTAGAATCTAAGTTTGTTATTCATAATTAGAGGTGTCAAATAGGCTATGTCATGCTAGTATGATCTATTTTTTCTAGGCATGACCATGCTACTATGTCGTGCCAGACATGACACGATACAATTTTTTTATCGTGCTAGGCATGACACGGTGGCTCGGTCCACCGGCCCAGTATGGCACAGACCGACGAGAATGAGATTCTTTCGCATGCTGCAAAAGAATCTTGTCGGCCATGCCAATTTTTTAAAATAATTAAATTGCCCCATCATGGGGCATTTTAATTTTTTATCCTACCCCGTCATGGGGCGGTCTAATTTTTTATCCTGCCCCATTTCGGGGACGAGGTGGGGACTATCTATTTAAACAAAATTTTCATCGTGCCCGTCGTGTTCGATGGGATCCTCGTTTGGTGGTTACTTGAGCTAGTTTATCATGTCATCTGACCAGTCACACGGGTCGTGCCTAACCTGACATGAGGCACGATTCTGAACTATGCTGTGTTAAGCCAGACACTCCTGAGCTAGGTTGCCATAGTTCGTACCTGGGCCGCTCGGCTCGTTTGACACATCTATTTACAATCTAGATAGAACTAATAATCTATCGATAAAGTTCTAATTTCTAGTTCTAGTATACTTGTGTATATTGAATGAGATTATGATGATATATTTATTTTGTTATGAAATGTAAAATAAAATATATCATTATTATGAACATAGTTAATCTTATTCTGAAATAATTAATATTTACATACTTGCTAATAATTGTTTGATTCATAAATAGAGTGATATAGAAATAGATTTATGAATTCTTTGAGTTAGATAATTTTATTAAGTATGTGGTAAATATTGTCTGTTATTGAAATTTTTATCCTGCTAGAAGAATTGATGATGATCCATTAATAAAATTTATAAGTTTTGTTATTGCCAAACTTTACAGGTGGATTTTAATTTGATATTTTAAATAAATTAAGTGAAAAGTCTCAAGGAAATAACTAGAGATTAATTGAATTAGATCATCATTAATTTAATTCAATCAATATATATCTGTAATCTTACCATGTATAATTTAATAAGAGTTGAACATAAAAAGAACAAATTATTTTAAATAAGTGATGGAGTATAATTATAATTTTGTAGTTGTATGAATTATAATTGACATAAATTATGATACAATATAATTTATATTGGGTGTTTGAGATCTTATTTTGGTCACAGTCCTTTCCGCAGTCTTATCTAGAGCTATAAGAAATATTATATATATATTACTTATTTGTTTAGAGTATGTTTGTATATATATATAATCAAAATTATTAATTTGTTTAGAATTTAATTATTTGATTTTATTATTAAATCAAATTAATTGATTTGTATTAAATTAATTTTGATTACACACACACACACACACACACACCCATTAATAATTAATTAATATCTTTAATAACAAATTTTATAATTAAAAATATAAGAAAACAAAACGTCATATTTAATGTGATGGTTTTCAATTTTTTTATTATTTAAAAATGAATGCCTTTGACAACGCTAACCACTCTAGCATTGTTTTCATCGTGGAATTTTTAATGGGGGCATATGAGAGAATGATGCTTATTCTTGAGGTATGTCATTCTTGTTTAAATCAAATGTGAAATTTAAATGAAAAGAATATAGTTCATCCCATGCACGTTGTAGTATGAAGATTTTTAAATCATTAGTTCACTGGTGGCAAAATTATCTGCTCCATACTTGGAAGGGGATCGTAGGTAAAATAAATGCATCTAAAACTTTTGAGTGAAACGTATAAAAATCTTTCGTAGGTTTATGAGCCACTATGAGATATAATATGAAAGAATAAAGATGATTATTGGCTGATTGGGAAGTTAGCGATTAATGCTATTTCTACTTGGGGTAATTCAGGCACACTAATGAAGTAGGTGTGTTCCAACTATGTCACCTAGTTGTTGCCGCGTTATTTTGTGCAGAAGTACCGGCATAAAACACTCGATGGATCATTTTGTATTCCTCAAAGAAATAAAAAAATTGATGAGAATTACATCTTAAAGTATTACTTTTTCTCAATATTTTAATATACAATCAAATTGAATTTTTATTGTTTAATAAACTTTTATAAAGAGAAAATATTGAGATCATTTTTAAATACCGATAATAATATAAATTAATTATCATTGTCAACAAAGTAAAAATAACTCAAATCATAATGCATGGTTATCCTACATGATCACTAAATATTTGAGTGAATCAGATGGTTATTATACACATCTATAAAATATCTCAAATCATCATGCATGACTATCCTACAAGATCACTAAATATCTGAGTGAATCAGATGGTTATCACACACATCCACACCCATGTGTGGTAAGAAATAATTTCTCTTTAAGATAGTTTAGTTGATGTGCAATATAATTTGGAAGGAAAGAAGAAAATATTTAGGCGATTAAATACTAAATAGAGTGTGACAATATCAATTTTGGTTCAAGGATAGTTATGAACACTCTTATGTATTATAAATATTATAATTATTTTAAATTAATTTTTATTATTTCTTTTAGATCAACTCATTTGGTAGACATGTACCAAAATAAATTATTTGATAAATCATGCGGTGCTCTTCATAGTAAGAGGAAAATTCTAGCAAAGTATACTCAAGTGTATTATCGCTCTTAAGAATTGTAATATCAGATACATATAATGTTATGATCATTTTATAAAGATAAACAAGGTTGTACCCGGTGGTGCACAAGACTTCTGCTTATCATGAAGCTCAAGAGAGATTAATATTTCGACATCATTGCCTTCAAAAAAATTGGAAATATTATGTATAACATGTCTCGAACTCAAGATCTATTACAATTGGACGAAGACACTTGTCATCTTACATTCTAACCACGTCTTATATTTTACGATAATATATAGAAATAAAAAAATTCAAATAATAAAAAAATTAATGTACTTGAGTATTTCATAAAAAATTATTAATGAACATAAGAAAGTGATATAAATTATCATAAGTAGCTGTCGAATATGGTGCTCTAATGTCTACATGATTGACACTCATGTCGTATCAAATTAGAATCTCTAGATTTGTTCTTTTAACAAATGCCTTGCAATTAATAAATATATATATTTTTTCTTTTGCTTGATTGCCTCCAAAAGTTTTATTTTGGCTAAATAAGAACGAACAAACTTAAGAGTACTTTTAAATAATGTTCAATTCTTGACAAATATGTGGTCAAGATCTATTTTATGACTTAGTTGTAATATCAAAAAAAAAAAACATAAAAAACATAAAAAAACATAAAAAAACATAAAAAAACATAAAAAAACATAAAAAATGAAATTTTATTTTCCTTATTGTTTACTAGCATGGGACAAATGTGTATAAATGAGAACACAAGTTCATTTTGCTAGCATAGAAAATGGGAAATACTTATGTGATAAAGATATTTACTTCATGTGTAGGTGGTCATATGGTTCATAGTGCCTACAACAAAACGTTCTAGAGCAGTTCATGACAACAGTACTCTTAAGTTAATTGTTCTGCTGCAATATGTTCCAAGATTATATCTTATGTTTCCACTAAGTTCTGAAATAGTTAAAGTAACTGGCGTGGTGACAAGGACAGCTTGGGCAGGGGCTGCATATAATCTCCTGCTCTTCATGTTAGCAAGCCATGTATGTTTGTTTTAGCTTTTATGCTTTGTTATGCTCTCCTATTGTGAACCCTATTTTTACAATTCTTGCTTGATTTATTCGCTTGTTGATTTCTCTATGCAATTCAGGTGTTAGGGGCAGCATGGTATTTGCTGTCACTTGCTTTGTATACTTCATGTTGGAAATTAGTTTGCAGAACTGAAAAGGATCATTTGAAGTGTGTTTCTGATTTTCTTAATTGTGATCATTTTTACACTAGTGATCGCCAGTCGTGGGCAAATAAGACCAGTGTTTTTAAGAACTGCAATCCACATAATGACATCACTTTCAAATATGGGATATTTGAAACTGCTATCACAAAGAAAGTGGTCTTTTCTAACTTCACCGAAAAGTATTTTTATTGTTTGTGGTGGGGCTTGCAGCAGCTAAGGTAACCTTTCTGTTTTGACATGCATTTCATCAAGCTCGCCTCTTCAACCTTTGAAATTTGTGTTCCATTATTTGTGTTCTGTTTGTTTTTCATAGCACTTAGATGCACTAGTTAGAAGAGTGCATGGGGTATGAAGATGCTCCAGTCACATTTTTTAATTATATTCGTATCATAGTGGTATACACTAAATTAAAAAAACAATTAAGTATTATTATATTTGATGCAAATAAAATATGATACAACATATATATGTATGTATATATAATAATAATAAAAAAATCTAAGATAATTCATATAAATCTGAACACCTCTATATGCAACTCAAGAAAAGAAACCAAAATAAGATGCAAACACAGTTTCAATCTATCTCATATTAATATGTGTCTCATTGTCCATATCTAAGTACCAACTTAGGGATGAGTAGATTTATTGATTTAATCTTCAAAAATCAACTTTTTTAGGTGCTACATTTTATTATATATTTTTTTTATGTCAATGATAAGATTCAATAAAAAATTTATAGAATAAAATGAGTAATTTGCAAAAAATATTATGCGTGCTTTAGTAATCATTGAGAATTTCATTTGATAGATTTTATTAGAGTTCAGATGATACTTAAAGGTGTTAAGTAGACTGTGTTGTGCCCGATACGATCCAATTTTTTGTGGCCTGATTGTGTTAGCAGGCCACGACATCTATATGATTAGGTTTGACATAGTATGTTTGGCTTGTAGTTGGGTAGATTTGTGCCGGGTCATGTCAGGTAATGCTTGATCATGGTGATTTTGGGCAGGCCAGCGAGCAGATTGAATTGAATAATATTAAAAAATTTTTAATTTTATATTTATGCAAAAATTAAAATATTATATTTATATATCAAAATAATATAATTAAAAAAATAAAAGTACATTTGTAATGTGTATTACATATTTATATTGTATTATAAATTAATAGAATTAAAATAAAATTAATAACTAAAAAAATTATCTCAAAGTCAGATCACCTCCCGAATGAAAATCCCTCAAATAAAAAAATTAATCATAAGCATAATATTAATATGATATATAACATAACATGAAATATAGCTGATATAAATCTAAAAATAAATAAAATATTATTTTGTATAAAAAAAATTTTAAATAACACGAGTTATTAATTTGTGTATGTAGTATGGTAGTGCAAATGCAGATCATTATCATATATATATATATATATATATATATATATATATTTATCTATCTAAAGATATCATTAGTGACGATCTCAATATTCTTGATCTCAATGACCAATGAGTCATTATTCATTAGCAACTATTTTCATTCATTTTGAATATTTAATTTTAAATATTTTCAAATTTTTATATATGTGAGTGCTTTTATGATATTTAGTTACAATCTTATTTCTTATTTGAAAGAATATTGATTGTCACAGAAAAAATATACTCTGATATTATGTTAGGCACCAAAGGGGTCAGTTGATCACGTGCCAACTTAGATAGTATGAGATAAGTAAATTCGTTTGATTTTTACTAATTCAAAATATTTAAATTCTTATTATCATTATGTGAAATGATGAAGTAGTAATCAGTATTTATGTACTAAGATAATTTGTTCTTATTCGATAGACTACACTATTGTTTGCCCCAATCTAACTAAATGAAAAATTATCTCTGAATATGATATTTATGTCCGTACTTGAAGTTTTGCCATACTTGCTAAACATGTGTATATGTAAGCTTGTTACTTAATTTTTGTGAATAAAACTTTTAGATTTATCTTTTTTGTTTATGCAAGTGGATATATATTTTAATATATTTTTTACTATTTTATTTTTATTGTAGGATCCATACTGGTTGGAATGAAGAACTAGTATTTTAAATATTTGATTTTTATCTTAATAATCATGATGCTAAATATAATATTTTTTCTATACTTGTTAAACATAATACTAATATTTCATGAGTACTCAAGTGTATTACAAATGGTGGGAGTGTGTATAGACGAATATATATTTATTGTGTCATAAAAGTTTTTTAGGAATTTTATAAAATAAATTCATGTATTCTAGTTTGAATCGTCAATAATAAGTTTGTTATTCTTATTATTTGATATAGTTGGATATCACATATTGGTAGCTAATATATGTCTTTATAATTCTAACAATAATATTTATTTGAAATTTTTTCTTTTTAAGCCCCATTGACAAATAAAAATTGTTAATTTCTTGTTGTTTATTATCTGTCTTAAAATATTTTAATAAAATTTTTATTTTTTTTTAAAAGTTGGGGGAATAATTTTTATTCATGTTTGTGCTTAGGCTTAATTATGTGATACTTATATTTGATGTGAAAAATTTTACTTAACGATCAATCTCTAATTATTTTGGTAAATATATTAATGATTACTTTATTATTAGAAGTATTATCGAATATAATATTAAATATTTTATTCTAAATATTATATTTCTTAAAAATTTTTTTTATACACTCAAGTATAGAGGTGCCAAATGAGGCGTGCCATGGCGGTAAGGCTCATTTTTTTAATGCACGGCCATGCCACCGTGTCGTGCTAGGCACAACATGGTGGCACAGTCCATTTGCCCAGCACGACATGGTGGGCATATCAATTTTTGAAGCAATTGGGCGGAGCCTATCAGTTCAAAGGTAATACTATTTTATTGTATAGCCAGACAATTCGATATATGTATATCAATATAATATTTTACAAGTAGATAATTTGTTAAAATTGGTTGTTATTTTATATGAGAAACTATATATGATGATTCAATAGTTATTGTCTGTGTTTAGTGATGAACATATTACAAATATTTTCATGAAAATATTTAGAGGATTGCAAATATTTTGTTTTCAATGGAGTAATCTAGACACCCTCGTAGAATTTATTGATAATGATACTTATTAGAGAGAAGTATACAAAATTCTTCTCTAAGCCATCAACAAATATATTTATTTATTTCAGACTATTGATTTTATTATTCAGTTCCAATGATATTTTTGGAAACTCTAATTGGGTGGTGTGGAATATATTTATTTTTTTAGGGTTTTAGATTGAAGAAATCTTTATTTTAGTTGATAGATAAGATTTGACATATTAAGCATGGAGAAAAATTGTTAAAGCTCAACATAAATAAATGAATGAGAGTCTCATTTAGAGAACACACTATAAGAAGATATGTCACTTCAAAGATAATTATTGGATATTATTTCTAGAGAGATTGAAAATACTACATAAAGATATGTTGAATGTTAGAGAAATCTAGAGATCCTCATAGAATTTATCGATAATGATACTTATTAGAGAGAAGTATACAAAACTCTTTTCTAAGCCATCAATAAATATATTTCTTAATTTCATACAATTGATTTTGTTATTCGTATCTATTATTTTGTTTTTTGGATTATTTATACATAACTAATATTTTTTTATTAGTAAATATTTATTATTTATTATTATGTTTTGTTGTTCTATGAATTTAAAATCAATGATAGATATTTTAAAATTATTGGATATGATAATATTTAGTTTGATTATTTATTTTTTGATCATATTATGTTTATTCATGATTGTCATATCAATATATTTTTAATGATTTTGATCATTTTAGAGTTCACACTAGACAAAACTCTTCTCTACGCCATCAACAAATATATTTCTTTATTTTAGGCTATTGATTTTGTTATTCGTATCTATTAATTTATTTTTTGGATTATTTATATATGAACTAATGTTTTTTTATTAATAAATATTTTTTATTTACTAATATGTTTTGTTCTATGAATTTAAAATCAATGATAGATATTTTTAAGTAATTGGATATGATAATATCAGTCTATTTTTAAAAATATCTATTAATGATAGATATTTAAAATCAATGATAGATATTTTTAAAAATATCTATTAATGATAGATATTTTTAATTTTTGATTATGTTTTTGATTATTCATGATTTTTTAGTCTATTTTCATTGAGTTATTTTTTTAAATAATTTAATTTTAATTTAATTTTTTTTTCTATTAATATTTATTTATAGAATTAAAAAAAATCTAAGAACTCCATTTGAGATTGAGCAGGTGGATTATGTGTCTTTTCTCATATGGCAGGATGTGTTTCTAAATATGTTAGTACGTTCTTAATTGGATTATTTATTATAGTCAAATTGAGAATATTTTATCTTTATTCTAAGAGTATTTTTATTATAAGGTAGGTTACATATCATTAAGGAAAATGAACAAGAACTTTATATTTTGCCTAATGGTCTTGGGTGAGTAAGGGTTAATTCATTATTATACACTTAGAGGTGTCAAATAGGGTGGGCAGCCTGGGCTTGGCCCGAGGTATTACCCGACACGGGCCCAAGCATGGTCTAGAATCGTGCTTGGGCTCATTTCGTGCTGGCTCGAGGCATGACTCGTTCCGTGCTGTGCCTAGATAATCCAAGCCTCGTGCAGGGTCAGGCACGGCCCGGTACCCAAGCCCGAAGGCATAGTTCATCGGCATGACCTGAACCGATCCTTGCCCCCTAGCCCTAGATGGTGATCTCAGGCCGACGTTCAGGAGAGTCCACCTCTGAATTCTGACCAACTGAAGATCAAACCCGACTTCTCGACCTATAGATTCTAGAAGCTGAAGCTTCTAGAATCTGTGACCATTGGATTGTTCGATGGTTGAACCAACCCAACGGTCAAAAAATATGCATTTTAAGCTGTTGGATTTGGCCCATAAGGCTAGGGGCAGAAATCTGACGGTTGTTGTGATTTTGCTTTATAAAACATAAAAAATTTAAAAAAATATAAAAAAAAGATTTTTTTAAAATTATATTTTTTAAATCTATATATTACTCCCTCTCATTTTTAATTTTTATCTTCCCTCTCTCTCATGTATTATCTTTCCATTTTTTGTCGGCTTTCTTATCTCTCTCTCTTGGTCTCTCCTTTCGGTTTTGACTTTCAGGATTCTAGTGCAGAGTGTGGACTATCAATTGTGGTGCAGACATCATAAAACAAATGAAATTTTATGCATTATGGGATTTAATTTTTAAATTTTGTTTAGTTTAGTTTTTTTTTATTTTAATTTTAGTTAAAAATTTTAGTTTAATTAATATAAACTAATATTTAATTTAAAAAACAAAATTTACAATATAATTGATAAACTAATAAAAAATTAGAATGATAAATAATAATTTTAATAATGATAACTAAATTAATTAAATGTAAATATAGAAAATTTTAATATGGATAATGATAACCCTATTGAGAGGTCTGTCGCCGCCAAAATTTTATTTTCTCCAGTTGCCTCAGCCCAAACATCTAAAAAATAAAAAATTAGAAGAAAATTAATAGTTTGGATTCATTTTAATATTTTAAAACATAAAAAATATCAATGAAGAATCGATACAATATAAATATTATAAAAAATAATTAAACTTGTATAAGTTTATGTGAGACTGTGCATCTTGGGAGGCATGCCGAATATTATATCAAAAAATATGGTGCATTAGATCCTAGACAAACCAAACTCAGCAATAAAATCTTTGAGGCTGGATTCAATTCAATCTCAATGTTGATCCCTTCATATATCATAAAAAGCTAGGGATGTAATGCATGATCAAACTGATTATCATGATTGATCACCTGATTATATTTTCCGAGGATTCAATAGTAGTCAGTGTCATGCAGATTTATTTTCAGCATTCATATCATAGGATTCCTAATTTTACTTTTAAAAATGTCATACTAAAATATTATAACTTAGAAAAAGAAATAATAATGAATGAATTTATAGAATATAGTAGAGTGATGTCTGTGACATCTAATATCTGGATTAGTTATGATGATGTATCTTATGCATGGTTCATTGCTTACTATGTTGATTCTAAATTGACACTAAATAAAAAAAATATTAGGATTTTCAGACTCTCAGTCCTCATAATGGCTCGACTATTTATGATTGTATGATGAGAATTTTTAGAGAATATAATATTCAAAATAAAATATATAGTATTATATTTAATAATACATCTAATAATAAAGTAGTCATCAACATGTTTGTTAGGATTATTAGAGATGAGTCATTAGGAGAGATTTTTTACTTTAGATGTATGTATCATATCTTTAACCTTATAGTACAAGTGCAAATAAAAGTTATTTTCCCAACTTTAGAAAACATACATAATTCACTAAAATTTATTCATATGTCTCGTAGATAGCATGAGTTTGATAGTCTCTATTTGTCTGCGGGTCTAAAGAAGAAAAAATTTTAATCGGATGTGAGATATCGTTAGAATTACATATACTTGATATTAGAGTCGTGTGTTGGATACGAATACGTAATATCTGACTATGTCAATACTAAGAGTGACAAATTTATTATTGATGATACTGACTGGGCTACATGAATTCTATTTATGAAATTCTAGAAGATTTTTTTATGATATGATGAACATATATTCTCAGTTTATACTTCCACCACTTGCATTGCATTCAGGTGCATATGCAATATTAAAAATATGTTTAAGATGTTTAGAGATAACCCAATATTTAGTAACATGGTTGTTGAGATCAAGTACTTTAAGTACTGGTTTATAATTTTATCTCTTTATTGTCTGGTTGTCAGCATGGGTCCTATAGTTAAGGGGAAAAAGGTAGAAAATGTTTTGACATATATATCCTCATGCATGAATCAGAAACACCGACTTGAAGGGTTCATTCATGAGAAGTTGACTGAGCTATTTACATATTATAATATTAGGTATGATGGTAGTAATAGTCAGCCTCCGAGTACGGACATATATATCATATTCGGAGATGATGACTTCTCTATTCAGTTAGCGAGGGGGAAATGATATGGTGAATCATAGAATAGGAGCGAGCTATCTCGATACATAGATACCAATTACTGCTTAATACTATCACATACTACTAATAAGAATCTTAATATTTATAATTGTGAAAATCATATGAGTTCATCTATCCAGTACAATCTAAGATCATACGGGATTAACTAACTTCTCCGGTGTCGAGTGTAATATCAGAGTTTATCTTTTTTGTTGTATTGAATATGATTTTAGATAGGAGATCGAGATTATGATCAGATATTATTGAGACATTAACATGTATGAAGGATTGAGAGGATTTGAGCTTGGGCATCCACGATTGGGCTACAATTATAGCAAAAGCGGAGGATGTGGTTGGTAATGATGATACATGAGATTTTGATGATTTGATGATTGAGATTGTGTTTACTGTCCTGCCTATTGTCTACTGTTAGTGATATCATCATACGATGACGAGATTGATCATTTTTAGATTGTCTTTGTTTATTTATTTTTGTTATTTAAGTTTATTGTTCTTATCATTATTATTTTATTCTTTATTTATTCAAATATTTACTTACAGGATTGATACTTTATGTTTATGAGTTATCTTTGATGTATTGATTTTTATTTTTTTATTATTTAATTTTACTTAGTTATTTTATAATTTGTACGTATTTTTAATTGTTAGTTATGATTTGTAATTTGTGATAGTAATTTTATTTTTTTGTTGCATTAATTTAATTAATTAATTATTAATTAATTAATTTAGTATTACAATTTAAATTTTAAAATATTTTTGAAGTTTAGAATGACCTAATTCCAAATGGTTTGAAGTGGTCCGATTCGGCCTGACCCTATAAGTCCAGGCACGACATGACCCTAAACGGGTACGAGTCGGGCCCGCACTTCTTAAGCCATGCCGTGCCAGGCACGACACGGTGGCCCGATAGGGCCACCAAAAAATGGGCTAATTGGCTTGGTCTATTTGACATCTCTATATACACTCAGACATAGGGGTGGGCATGGACCGGTTAACTGGTACATGACCCCTACTAGGAAACCAGTCCATTACTAAACGGTTTTTAATATTGTAAACCTAAACCTAAATCGTTAAACCGGTTAACCGTTAAATTGGTTAACCGTTAAAATACGATTTGGTATTTCGGTTTTCGGTTTTTAACCGTTTTACATATTTTCATTATTTTTAAGTTTTTTAACCATACAAAAATAAATATAAAGCACACTAAATCATCAATTTTACTAAAAAAAACTGCATTGCTATGTCTTACAATATTAAGTTTTTACATCCATAAAATATGTACATTTTTCTTGCATTAAAATCAACCTTAAGCCTAAAAACTGCTGAAAATTATAGCAAAAAATGCAACAAATAGCAGGAATAAAAGTGCAGGAAATAGCCTAAAAAACTGCAGAAAATTACAGCAGCAAACAGTAGTAGAAAACTGCAGTTAAAACATAAAAAAAATCAGTAAAAACTCAAAAAAAAACTAGTAAAAACTGCAAAAATAACAGTAAAATCTACAAAACAGCAGTAAAAACTGCAGAAATTGCATAAACTGCAGAAACAGCAACATGCAGCAAATGTAATTACAAAATGCAGTGATAAAAATATAGAAAATAGCAGTTTAAAGCCTAAAAAACTGTTGAAAATTATAGCAGCAAATAACAATAGAAAAATGCAGTAAAATGCAGAAACAATAGCTACAGAAACAGCAATAAAAGCTGCAGAAGCAACAGTAAAAACTGTAGAAAACTGCAGAAACAACAAAAAATTCCAACAAATCCAATTAAAGCATAACAGCAACTGAAACATAAAATATTCAATGTGTTTAACAAGCATAACATGAGAAAAATTCACAAATTCAAATTATTGATTTGAAGTGTACACATATCTCATAAACATAAAGGCGATCCTGACAAGTATTGTATATCTTCAAATCTTCTTAATCATCAATTGTGTAAAGAGGATGATCATCAGTGACACAAGATGACTCTACAAAAAAATAGAAATAAATTAAATGAGATACTAATTTCATTATGGAAGTATAGTTTTCAAGGCGACAAAATACAAAAAAAATTCATCTATATAGATTGACTCGAGTTGTTCCAAGATGCTATCAAGATATATAGGCTGAATTGAACTTCTCAACCAATTTTGGGCACAGATGAGAGCTTCAACTAGTCTGGGAGTTAAAGCACTTCGGAATGAATCAAGCACACGACTTCCGGTGCTAAAAGCTGATTCTGAAGCAACGGTAGACACATGCATAGCTAGCACATCCTTAGCTATTAAAGAAAGAATGTGGTACTTGCTTGCATTTGATTTCCACCAACCCAACAAATCGAAAGAAGATTAAGAAATCTCACGAGCATCATTCAAGTATTTATCTAGTTCAGATTTGGAATCTAAACTATCTTGGTCTATTTTTTGCTTCTTGAACATGAAACCCGCATATTGAGCTACATCTTGAAGATCACTTTCCAAACTCAAATCCACCAATTGTTGTTCTCTACTTTTTTCTACACTTTGTGAAAGTTGAGATGCACCATAAAATTGAAATAATGACTTTAAAATCTTGTTCACCTTCTCTTTTAATTTGTTTGCGGTATCCTTGTCATAATAAAAATTGTCAATTAAATAATTTACATACTCCAACTTACACCTAGGATCAAGAATCACCGCAATAAATAAGAAAACATTGATAATGTTTGCCCAATACTTCTCATACTTTGCCTTCATCTTCAAAGCCATTTCTTTCAAACTAGGATCATCACTTTCAACTTTTGAATTAATCATCAAGCCATGACCAAAAATCTTCTTCATGTATTCATTACTAGTCACATGAAGCGACCCAGAAAAGCTCAAAGTAGTGTCATAGAAAACCTTAAGAAAAGGCAACAATGATCTAGTATACTCCCAATCTTCACTAGTAGATACATACTTGTTATCAAAAGTTCTGAAACATACTTGTTATCGGTGACCTCCAACAAGTCAAAGGCCTTCTGAAATTTCAAGGCTGCCTCTATCATCATGTATGTTGAGTTCCACCTAGTTTCCACATCTAAGCATACATGATTCTTGCTCTCTATCTTCTCTTTTTCTACATAATTATTGAACTTTTTCTCTCTAGAAGGAGAAGATCGCACATACTTCACTGCATTTCTAATCCTCACAATGGAGTCATCTAATTCACTCAAGCCATCTTTTACAACTAAGTTTAATATATGAGCAACACATCTCATATGTAAATAATCATCTTTCAGGACACTTTCCTTCCAACTATTTAGCATTCTTTTCAAATATCTTATGCATGTATCATTTGAAGATGCATTATCAACAGTTATAGTAAAAATCTTATCAATCCCCCAATTAAGCAAACACCTCTCAACAGCCATACCGATTATTTCCCCAGAATGACCAGCAATAGGACAAAAAGAAATAATTCTTTTATGTAATTTCCAATCATCATCGATGAAGTGTGCAGTAAGACACATATAAGACATGTTTTGAATGGATGTCCATGTATCAGTTGTGAGACAAATTCTAGAAGACAACTTCTTAAAAACCTTTTTTAATGTATCCATCTCTTCCTTATAAATATTATAACAATCTCTTCCTATAGTCCTACGTGAGGGAACTAGAAAACGTGGCTGCATAACACGACAAATTGAACTAAACCCCTCATGCTCCACAAAATTAAAAGACAACTCATCAACAATAACCATCCTTCAAGCCACTTTCTACACTCTTCTTGATCCAACTTCCAATTAGCAAGAAAATTTTCTATTCCTACCTCATTAAACTTTGGTGCAGGTGAGAAAGCTAAGGTTGCTTGAGTCTTGTCAACATTATAAGGATAATGTTTATACCTAGACAAGTGATTGCTTAAACAACTAGTACCACTAGTTGAAGGACATGCAAGAGATTTAGCACAATACTTACATTTAGCTCTTCGATCATTTTTGTCATCATTCTTGTCCAAATAATCCCAGACCCATGATTTTCTTTTACGCCCCTTTGAAGTTGTAGTAGTATCATTAGAAGTATGTGCTTTTGTTGCAGCTTGGTTATCACTTGAGGGAATGGAAGCATTCTCTGAATTTGAAGCATCGGGAAGAGTACTTGAAACTGATTCAGTAGTACTAGACATCTGATAACAATTAACAAAACCATACAAATAAAAATTAGTCAATTAGCACAATAAATAACTATTTACTGCAAAATAGAATTTTTTTCTATAAATTTGTAAGGATAATCAATCAATCAGAATTATTATTATAAATAAATAAATAAAATATAATCAATCACTTTTTCAGTTCTCATTGGCCCTATAATTTCTAAACCCCATCCACTACCTTATATACAACCACCCCCGTCTATTCCAACATCTATCATGTTTTCAAAATCAATTTTTACTCTCAACTGGGTACACATTTTATGGACCCTTTTTCTGCTAATGCCCCAAAGCATAAAATAATACTGGTTTCTGTTGATCTTCTCTCTTGTTTTCTTGCTAAAGGAATAACATAATCTACCCACAGGCATTTTATTTTTATTTTTCAGAACATGAGTTCTTAGCATTAAAAGTTTCAATTTTTAGGCTTTGACCAATGTCTTTGTGCCATGCCACTCATGTGATGACTAGTGCTAATGTTCCCTCACTTTACCTAAACTTCTAAAATGTTGGTGTTACTATTGATTAATTATGCAAGTAGAGTTCAAAATCAATCCAATGTCAATGATTTGAAAGCATTGTTATGGATGGCAGGAATATATACAAGGTAAATTATAAGGCCAAGTTAAATAACATAAGCATAAATTCCTCAACTGATGCAAGGATAGATCCATCAGTGTTATTGACAAAATACACATATATTTACTGCAAAACAGAATTTTTTTCTATAATTTCTGAATACTCATCGAGCAAGAAACAACAAAGGAAACTAAAAAGAAAAGGCTATACACAAGATAACATATATGCAATCCTCATTACCTATGTCATCGTGCTCTGGAGAATCAAGCAAAATTTCTGAATCAGATGGCAGAAATGGAGAGCCAGGATAGTTTCGTAGGGCTCCTAAATTTACAAGAAAAATGTGACATAATTCCTAGATCACACATTTAATTCCTAAATCTGCATCCATGTAGTGACAGGCTGTCCTTCCAATTGCAGCTAATCGTTACTCCACAGTATGACAGTATCTAACCAGACATTGGAAAACCACCATCAATAACTATCAACTCACCACCAAGCACCACCCACGAACCCACATAATCTCTTTCTTTACTTAAAAATTGATCAATCTTTACCAGCCGTCGTTAAGCCGTCCTTTCTCAGACAGATTTGCTGTCCAACAACAAAGTTGTTGTCTACTTAGAGGAGGGCACGCAGGAGGCTGAGAAGAGGAGCCATTCTTTGCACGAGAGAGGAGATGAAGATGTTAGAAAATGAGAGAGTATTAGGGCTACCAATGGGTTTGATTGAGTTTGGGTTATAACTTATGACTGAATGTAAAATATTAAAACAAGTATATGTCTAAGGTTCGGTTCGGTTAACCGGTGTCCACGGTTTTTTTTGGATAAAACCCGAATCCGAACCCTAAACCGAAAAAAATTAAAAAAAAAACCTAAACCTAAACCATCGGTTTGGTTAACCTAATTTTTCGGTTCGGACTGATCGGTTTCGGTTCGGGTATCGGTTTGATCGGTTTTTTTGCCCACCCCTACTCAGACATATGAAGATTTAGTAAAAAAGTGATCAAAGAGAGCTTTTGATATTTGAGTAATTTTATTGATTATTGCTCATGATATACGAAAGTATTTATTTTATGTGAGAGATTATTAATATTTTTTATTTTTTAGATATTTTATAAAATAATAAAAAATATTAAAAAAATATGTCATATTTCTTTGTAATACATATCAAACTTATTTGATACTTACTATATAAATCATGATAATATGAATCATGATAATATGTATCATGCTTCATGTCACATTCCTACACAAATGAGATGACTGACAAGAAGAATATGCATTATGTTAAGATGTCTTTCACATTTCTATTTGGAAGGATTGTTCTATAATATTTTTTGGTGAGTTGCAATTATAATCGAAAATTATCTCTTTAATTGGGTGCCCTATATTTTCTCAGCTTGTACTTTTTTTGATTCTAAATCATAGAGATAGATTGTGTAACATGTATTTCAGAACCCTTATGAGTATTTACTTGTTAATGATCTTTCACTAGGATTGGAATAAATTGATACTCATACTTATAAGTTGTATTTTTATTGAATATTCAACTACCTAAAAAGAATATAAATATTTTTTTTATTAGATATTGGTTAACTTTTAATAATTTTTGACGCAATATTTTGTTAAAATTTGAATCATTTCTTAGTGGGCTTAGGAATATTAGGAGTCCAGAAGATATATTTGGACTTGGGTTTTTTTTCTTATTTTTCATTAGTTTCACTTAGAAGTTAGTCCTCTAGCTAGTAAAGAAAGTCAACTCTCAATTATTTGTTGTATCTGAATTGATTGGTACATAGTATAATGACATTTGTATGAAGTTATGATACATAATAAAAAATATAAATCAAGTTGATTTTGAAGAGAATGATGTTTCCCATAAGAAAAAATCTTTCTTGAATCTAGGTGGTACATTTGCCTACAAGTCTACTCAATCTTAGATTCATGATAAATCAAAGACGAAGAGATGAGAAATCAAAGTCTACTCAATCTTAGATTATAGTTTGGCTTACAGGTTTCTAATGGGCTGGGTCGGGCCGGCCCGACCCATTTTTTCAGGCCCACCTAGGCTTGCATGCTGTGCTAGGCATGACTCACCATAGTATCGTGCTGTACCTGACATGACATGGTTCACTGGAGGGTAGGATCGACATGGTTAGTGGGCTAAAATCAGCCTGGGTTCGGGTTAGTTTGGGCCGGGCCGAACCTGTTTTTGGTTAAGATAAAATTAGGAAAATTAGGGTTGGCGCCGTTGTCGCCCGTCCGGCATTGCCGTGTCGTTCCCAGTTAGGCGTTGCTGCGTCGGTCCATGCAACACTCGGCGCATCATTGCCTATGCAGCACCCACGTGCCAGGCACCCAGATTGTGCCTGGCATGACATGTGGGACAAAGGTCCTCGACACGACACAACATGAATAGTGCCGAGAGATCCCCTGGCACGGGCCCAAGCTCGAGCACGGTCCTGGGCCGGCACTCCTGAACTGTGCCGGCCTATTTGTCACATCTAGTCTGGCTCCTATTTTGATTGTGATGGATCAATCATAAGTTTTTATATTTTTTTTGAAGGCAATATTATCTCTTGAAAAAATAAGAAATATATAATTATTTTTTGGAAGAAATCTTATATTCAAATATAATGTAATTTTTTTTATTTTTTGAATAATTTTTTGTATCATCATCATTTTTTGATTTTGAAATCTTTTGTTTTTCCTCATCCATATGTGATACACCGTTGCTGCAAGGGTGACATTCCTCAATAGATTCCTTGATGAATTTTAAGCATGTGCTTTGCTTGTGTTTGAATGCACATTTCAAGATAGACATTTGCTTAGATATTCTGGTCCAATGCTTCACCTTGTATAATTCTAGAAATTCATATTTTAAAAAATATGATTGGATGATTCTGATCACAAAATTCATAGTTAAAATTATTTGGAATTGAGAAAAGCCGAGCCTTATTTCAAAGTTTATTTATTTTTTGAGAATCTAAGGATCATCATCATCATCTCCTTCAAGAATTCCCAACATTCTGTATCAAATGCTTTCTGTATATTGATTTTAAGAAAGCATCTAAGGAAGATGTGCTTCCTTGTATATCTTTGAATTATATTCTGAGCAAATAGAAAATTATCTGAGATTCATCTTTCTTTAAGCTATGTTGTATGCGCTGGGTCTTTAATATTTTTATTATTAATTTGATGCTGAAAACCAACATTTTAGATATAATTTTGGGTAGAACATTACCACAAGAAATTGGAAAAAAATCTCTTATCGTAGTGGCATGTGATTATTTCATAATCGAGGGCACACAAGCATGCCTAATCTGCTTCAATATTACCATTCATGAAGAATTCCCCAACGACCTTAAGGATATCCATTCCAACATGTTCCTAAGTATGCTTAATTAACATAGAAGAATATTTATCAAGACTTAAGGGATTTAGAATCTCCAATGCTAAACAAAGCTGATTTATTTTTTTTTCATGTGAGGATGTGGATAATATTTCCTAATGTTTTTGATTTAACATTTGACAGAGTATAACCACTTCACTAATAATAGGAGTCCTGACACAACACGATCCTAATAGGTTCTCATGGTAGCTGAGGAATTCCTCAACAATTTCATTATAAGATGTAGTGGGTTCTCCTTTCAATTGAACAATAGAGGCTATCCTAATTTTTTAAAGTTTAAAATTCATCACGAAATAAAAAAATTAGCATATTTGTTACTTTTCTTTAAGTTTTTAATTTTCATATTTTATTTTTTTATTATTTTTTTCTACTTATATCTTCTTTCAAATTAAACACATATTATTTTTTAGCCCATATACGAGCCTTGGGGTCTTGATATCAGAGCATATAAGGTCCTCATCCCAATAGCATGATAAATCTCACTGGTAAACACCATATGGAGCTTATCTGACATTTCTGGTGATTGAACTTGTGGCCACAATATAAGGACATCTACCTTTTTTGTTAACTGAACTATCATATTGTTGATAGCATCTTTTGCTAAAGCAAAAATAATTTTTCCTCATGTAATCTTCTAAGTTCAACCAAGGAAAATTCCTTGAGCATGTAAGGTCCATTTTATTCATTGAGTGAGCCTATTTCATGTAAATGCAACTCTTATGCATCATCTTCTTGGTTTTTCCTTTGATCTTTTAGCGCATGTATGAATGACTCATATTTCCAGGAGCAATTCTTTCTTTACTTCTCTTTTGTTTGTCCCTTATTGTATTGTAATGATGTTGTCCAAATCTTCAAGAGGGTTTGCAGAAATATCTATCTTTCTCACTAAAATAGTGAGTCATCATTTATCTGTTTCGGTATCTTTTTGCTAGGGGTTTCTTTCTTCTTCTGTTGTTCTCCATGATAGGGTTTCCTCGGGCATTCACTTAACACATGGCCAAAAGAACCATAATATTCCTTTATAAAATGAAGTTACTCATATGTAATTGATTGCATTAATCTATTTTGATCTAGGAAATTTAATGTATTCTTAAGTAAAGATGTTAAATGTGTCGTGTTGTGCCGGCTTGACCTTTTTTTGGTGGTACAGTTGGGCCACCATGCCATGTCGGGCATGACCTGGCATGAAACTCTTGTCATGTTGGGCACAACATGATTGATTGTTTGCTTGGCCCGGCTCGATATGATTAGCATGATTCTGGGCAGACTCATGCCTACCATGTCGGGTTGTCTCGGGTCGTATTGGATCATGGCGATATGAATTTCATTAAAAAACTCACCATGTGGGCATGCCAGATATATTTTAATAAAAAAAAATTTTTGGATTTTCTTAAAAATGTGTTTCGAGCATGGGTAGGTCACAAATATCCAATTATTCATTTTTTTTTGTGATACGTGAGTCATTCCCAGTCTTGGGTCACGTTATCGTGCTGGTGGTCCGTGTCAATGGGCCAGGCATGCGGGTCATGCCTAGTCCGACACAAGACACATCCTTTGGCCCTGCTTGTTATGAGCCATGCCTCGGGCTAGTACGACCTAGGTCCAAGCACGGTTCTGGATCGTGCCATGCTGAGCTAGACATGACTGAGTTGGGCCGTATCTCATATTGTTCTTAGGCCGTCTTACTTACTTGACATCTCTAATTCTTAGAAGGTAACTCAATATTTTTAAGTCTAGTTGCACAAGTTTCAATGCTTATCCTAGATGTCTTGATACAAAGCATCCCACCAAGCAATGCTCTCAATGCTTGATGTTCTACTCTAGTCATCTTGTTCATAAAAATTTTTAAAGGGGACATAAGTGGGAAAATGTATTACCTGAGAATAAGCTACTCTAAAAAGCCTCGAATTTTCTTAATGATTTCCTTTGAAATAGATGGTGGATTCAATACAAAATCAAAATTTTTGCCATCCTTTTCATTATTCTTCAATTCATTCCAAGGGGATTTGAGTTTCTTATATGTTTCATTTAGAGTAGGTGGAGGATTGGGTCTAGAATCTGAATTTCCACTCACAATATTCTCGACCTCATCAAACTTTAGATCCAAAAAATTAGAGAACAGATCCATAGAAATCCTACCAAATATTTTTTGTTTCACAATCTTCCATCTCTTTTAAAGCAAATTGTTTGTTGTTTCCAACATATTAGTGAAACAATTCGACTCTCGAGTATTTGATGTCTTGACTATAGAAACTCTTGTTGTAGTTAGGTTTTTTTTTTGTTTAACTTTGCCACTTTCCAATCATGGTTTAGTTATACAAAATTATGATTGTTTGATTGGTAGTCCTATTGGCAAAGGGAAAGATTGTCTAATCCTCCGAGACACGAGGTTGATCTTTAGGGATGCTGAATACGTGCCCCAAGATTTCTTTGTCAAACGTCTTATTCATGCTGCTAGGATGAGGGCCTTACATAGTCTGACCTTGGGGCTCTAGGACTCATATATGAGGGATCGAGAGATAATAAGGGATAGATTGGATGGAGGGAGGGGATAAAAAAATATTAACCTATGATTGCTTGAGGTCAAATATTTTATATTTTGACATATTATTTAATATGTATTTTAAGCCGACCTATGTAATAGCTATTTTTATAACAATGTTTTTTTGTAATATTAAAATTATACATTTTTTACCTCTACTATGGTATTTTTTTTATTATATTGAATTAATTTCATGCTATAAATTTGTATGTATTGTATTAATTTTAGTTTTTTTTTACTTGTGGAGCGAGGGATGCTAGATGAGATGAGAGTATTTTTTCATCTTTAAAAATGTTAAATTTATTATGCTTATTAAATTTATAATTTTTATCATTTTGATGATTTGCATCCATTTTAAATTATAGAAAAATAAATTTAAAAGATATTTGATAAAGGGAATAATGATTAAATTAAATAACAAAAAATAAATGTATCAACCTTGCTCGAGGTGGGTAGTACCCAACATATGAAGCTGATGGGGGCTGCCCCCAGGCTCCAATGACCAGGCTAGCCAAGCTGGAGGGATGACTCGGTCTAACGGGCTCAAAAGGGAGGCATGTTCTACTCAAAAATGGGAGGACCAAGATTACCCAACCCTTCACAACACTTTTAAACCTTGTGATGGTGTTTATTAATAATTTTAATATTTATTAAATGCCTTTAAGTTTTAAATTTTTTGAAAAATTAAATTTAGTACTATAAAATGGAAAATGAAGAAAAGAAAGAAATGAGAGAAAATAACATGACAAAATCAGAACTGGTGATATTCATTGTTCTACTGGTATGGTGGTCATTGGTATAGTCCGCTGGTATGATAACCAAGTCTCGGGACCGGAAATGGGTCATGAGTCACAGAAAACCGGATTTATGTGACCTGCCCACGCCCGGACTAATTTTTTTAAAAAACCAAATTTTTTAAATATTTTTTTTATTTATATTTATCCATCACGTCCATGCAGTGGGTTTTTTTAATGAAACCTGCCACATTGACGTGGTGAATGCTGCCCACAAAACTGGTAGTGCTGCCCAAAAAACTGGAATGATCTGGCACGACCTGAGACGACCTGTCATGTTAGGCACTAATTTGTCCAGACTTGTGATGGTCATGCTGTGCCTGGCCAGGAAGACTTTCAGTCTTGCCATGCTGGGCATGACACGACTTCCATGTCGGGCCATGCCCAACATGGCATGGTGACTTGATTTGGTCACTCAAAAATAGATTATGCTGGCACGACATTACCCGTTTGACACCTCTAATTGATATACAATTAGTGAGTTAATTTATTTAGATTTTTTTTGATTGGAATGGACATATTGGCAGCTAAGAGATGAGGGTAGTTTCTCTGAGATTTTTTTTTTTTAATTTACACTCAACAATTTATATTCGCTCTTTCCTAAATCAATTGGAAAATGAAGGTAGCATTGGTTTATGGGCTGAAATGATTCTACCTGCTGAGTTATCCCAACTTAGGCAGCACATTGTGGAAGAATGAGGACCCACAAGCCTGGATCATTTGCCCACCATGACATGAATATTGTGAATAAAATCCATCTTTGTTGGATATCATGAAATTTTATCTATTCAAAATCCATTTTATTTTCAGCACATTGTGTAATTCTTTTTTGATTTTTAGCATTGTTTTTTATTTTTATTTTTATGACACTATATGAAATCAATTGAAAAAAAATCATTTGTATGTGTAATTATAATCAACCCAAGATATGAGAATGAAGAAATGTATATAGTACAATTTGGATTTTCTTGTCTTTGATTTCTTATTTGCAGCTCATATGGGCAGAATTTATCTACTACCACATTTATTGGGGAGACATTATTTGCGATTATCATTTCAATTGTTGGTCTTATTCTCTGTGCACATTTGATTGGCAATATGCAGGTACTATGATTTATTATTATCATTTCAACTGTTACTTCTTACTACTAGCTTTCTTTTTTGTAATGTTAGTTCTTAATTTGGCAGCTGCTACCCTCGAACCGACTAGGCAAAATTAGCCCCGTGGCCAATTTTTTTTCCATAAATACCCTGTCAGCCACAATAAAATTCTAGTGTTAGGAAAAATTAAGTGTTTTATTTGCTCACCAAACATGTGCATGGTTGGCATATATAATTGTTCTTCAGCATGTGGAGATCAATTGTATTCCTAATTTTCATCCATGTAGTATTTCATCATCTCGAGTCAAATAAAATATGAGTGAGATTACAATGACATATTTTTCTCAATACATGAGGATGAATGAGATAACCTTTGATCATAAGTCACATTGGCATGACCAATAGGTTTCAAGGGAGAAATAACTTGTATATTAGAGGTGTCCTGTGATGGCAAACATGGAGAATTGTCCTTATGAGAATCTCTCAAGCAGATGGTGTGTTTAGTTTCTTATTATTAGACTCGATGGTAGTTTATTATATTTATAAAATAATAAGAAGTATTCAAAATTATGTGCAAATATCATAATCAAGGCAAATATTTCAAGCCCAAATGACAAATAAAAAATATAAAAAAATATGACATTTTTATAAAATTCTCAAAAAAGAAAATTATTAAACATAATAAATGTAAATAAAACTAATAATAATCAATAAAAACTAATGAGAAAATATAATTAGTGGAGTCTATAGATCTAGTGCTCTCATCAAAAGTATAAGTAAAAATATAGTAACGAACTCATATTATGAAAATATCTTTTTTTTGAGGAAAGAAATATAACTAACTAAGTTCACAATACTTGAATTAGAGGAAAAAAAAGTAAGCTGAGACTATTTCAGAGTTTTTGTGAAGATGTATACTAATTGCTCTATTGTTTAAATGTATATTATATTAATAATTTCATATTGAATCTTCTCTTTGAGAAAGAACCAATTCACATTTATCTATTTTATTTGCTTATGAAATATAAAATTGAACATTATATGTCTTGTTGCTTGACAATCATCATAAATGATATTTGGAGAAGAGAGTATACCCAATCTTCTCAAGTAAATGTTATATTTAAAATTTCTCACAAGAAACTATTTTCATCATTCTAAATTTTATTTTCGTACACGATCTCAAAACAACTTGAATTTAATTACTCGACTAGTTGCAAGTATTTATGATTTTTGAAAATTTTCAAGTTTTAAAAACTTCTTTACATACTTCAGCATGCGAAGAGCTTTATTGAGGTGAGTATACTATAGAAAATTTAGATAATGACTAATTATATTAATTATATATGTTATATTTGGTCTAATCAAGTTATATAGTTAATATTTTTTTTATATTTTTCTTATAAGTAATAGAGTCAACTGGATGAGTTGCATCCGAAGTGAAGTTAATATTTAGATCAAATAATATTTGTTGGAGCACAACCAAAAAGGTTAATCTCTATAAGAGTATTAATTGTGTTTTTTGTTTGACAAGATAATATTTCTCATAGAATAAATTATTTCTATGCTAAGAAAATATCTGAGCCTTGAAAGATTATTTGTCAAAAATAATATTTGAAAATATTCTGAGATGGATGATAATCAACTTATTATCTCACCCTTATATAATTAGAATATTATTCACGTAGATAATTAATAAAATTATCATGCCATTATAATATTTAAAGGAACAAAGAAAGGTCAGTTAGATACTTTTGTAACTCAAATAAAGGGATTATTAATGAAAATATTATAAGTCAGGTTCTCGGTGACTATTTTAGGATATATAATATTTTTTATGATCTATAAATAGAATTTGACCGTACTATTTAAAACTTAGGTAGCTTTTTCATATTTATCTTATCATTAAGGTCATCATGAAGAAATATATTTTTATATCTAATTGGTATTTCCTTCAATTTTAAGATATTGCAAAAAATGTGAATATTCTTTGAGGCTATATTGGTAATCGGATAGTAATTTTATGGTAGTTCACACTAAATGTCTGAGTGTATTCCCTTGCTATAAGTTTTTTCTTAAGATATTTTGTTTTTCATCTTGACTTATCTTAATAGTGAACACCCACTTGATATTTGTTTCAATGTATGACTAGAGCTGAAGGTATGTAACTCTTTCATTATGATTTGACATCATCATGAATAAGATAATAATTCATAAAGAGGCTTGAATATCCTAATATTATCAAGAAGTAATAGAAGACAAAATTGAATAAGATGAGAGAACGATAAAACTGATGAAATTGTGTGACGAGTACAACTACTATATGCCTTTTAGAGAGCAATCGGAAGATTAAGATTAGAGAGATAGATAACAAGATTGTATGGTTTCTTGGTAGTCTTGTCTTTTGTTTAAGAAGGTTAGACTATAAGTCATATCATTACAAGATTGTATAGATTACAAGATTGTATAGATTACAAGATTGTATAGATTACATATCTCTCTCTCTCTCTCTCATTGTATTATATAGACTATAAGTTATGAGTAATTAAATCTTCTAGTTGTCAACTCAATACGAGTCTGTACTGGTGTAGACTTGTGGATTATCATGTCATATGGGTTTGAATGATATTTTTCTACTCGAGAAAATTTTCTCTCTCTTGATTCAATAGAATTTGAATTGATTAATAAGTATGATGATTTCAAAAATGTAATATCATATTGTTGATGAGTACTAATATGATTAGATGTAGCTGATGAGTGATTTTTTTTATTAGTTGGCTGCCTAGGAAGAGCTACAAGAAAGAAAGGAAGAGTAATAAACCTAGCTGTAATATCTTGATTTATTACTCATTAAAATTCTATTAGTCTCTTATGAGAAATACTTATATCATTTTCGAGTATTATTATGTCTAAGAAAAATATATCTCATGGCTCTAGTTGCCAATTTATTTTATTTCAGAGAGCAATCAAGAATAAAATAAATGCTTCTAAAAATTATAAGAAACATGCTAAATAATTTCTCTTTAGAATCTAGGATCTAAAAGAGTGTGTGTTAGAAAAAGATGAAAGATCATATCCAATTGATGCGGTAAATTATAATTAAAATTATATTTTCCTAAAAATATTCTTTTTAATTAGAAGTGTTCGAGTTATCTCAATTAAATGTTAATGTATAATCTCACAATTTATATAATAAATATTAATTTGATCTGATATATATTCTAATGTATTATTATTTTTTAATATTTTAATAATTTATTAAATTAAATTTTTATTATCTTGTGAAAAGTCTAAAAAATAGAAAGAATTATTAATATGTCATAAAAAAGATATATTCATATATATCTTGAATAATAATCAATAAAAATGATTTGATATCTAAATCTTTTCTTGGTCATATTTTTATTTAGTTTTCACATGTCTAAATATATCAGATCAAATATGTCCCTACTTAAATTAGATTGATATTTAAGATTTGATGTTTTAATAAGTTTTCCTAGCCAACATGTCTCATATTTTAGGGTCAAAATATTCATAATATTAAGATAAAAAAATCTTTGATTTGATAGTAATGAGTGATCAAATTGAGAATGCACAAATAGTATATCCAAAATATTCAAACATTTAGACGAAGATTTTATCATCGAAGAAAGATCACATAATATCATATTAAATAATTTTTGAAAATTTTTTATTAGCTACAATAATATTTTTACAATAAAAAAATAGAGAATAAGATATAATTACTAGTGATGTGAACGTTTTCTCATGCATTAATAATTTAGGAGTATGAAATAAGAATTTGAGTAAAATAACTAGTTATACGTAAATAAAATAAATAATCTATTATTATATTAGAGAAAAATTTTGTATGATTCCTTTTAGTAAATCTCATATTTAATGAATTTTATAAAGATTTTTAGATGATTCTGATAGTTAGTTTGTCTTTATTAATAATTTATAAAATTTTTAATTTTTTTTGATATAATATTTAATAGTTATCTTTAGTGTGTCCTATTCTTATGCAGTGTATATATTAAATAGTGATTATCATTCATTCATTTTTGTCCAAAATGAATTTTGTTGTGATAATTTTTTTTATATTATATCAAAAAATTATGTTTCTTTCCAAATAAAAAAAATAATCTTACCCAATTTTTTTTTATAAATTTATTGGAATCCTTGTTAGGGTTTTTGTCCAAAATGATGTTGAATATCATCATTCATTGTCATGCATTTTGTTACCAACTATGCATGCATGTTGCTGTCAATTACTTGTGCCTATATAGCCATCACTAAGCACACCACTATAGCAATTATCACATGCACCGTCTGTCATCACCAAGCACCTCCTTTGCCACCATTGTGCACTGTTTGTTGTCACCAATGTGTGCTGGTGCTATTAGAAAAACAAAATGAATTCGATCTTTTTTTTCTAACTCGACCTTGATATTATATTAAATTTAATGAATATAAAATAAAAATAATAATACTCAATGAAAAATAATGTATAATTCATATTCTTATATAATGGGCATATATGATTGAGACAACCCATAAATCGGGTGATCTCATAAAAAAAACTAAATAAAAATCACAACAGAAACAAAATTGAAGTAGTCAATATTTCATTGAGAAAAAATTAAGTTTTAAGATGATGAAATTAAATGAGAATTATGGAAAAAATTGCATTTCAAAAACATAGTCATGATAGGATTTATATGAAAGCCTAGTTTCATTCAAATAAATTTGAACAGTAGTCAATATTTTTCTTGAGTTGATATAATTTTTTTTAAACATATTCAAAAAAAAGACATCCAAACAATTATATGAAGAGTCCTCCATAATTTAGTTTTGGTGTTATTAATTTTAGATTTAAACGAACCTGATTAGGTTGGAGTTATGTGAAGAGTTCTCCATTTTGAACAAGTTGGGTTTATCAAGTTTTTTTTAAATTTTTTTAGTGGGGTTTTGCCACTCTTAATTAATTTTGGTGTGTGTGTGTGTGTTTTTTTTTTAATCACGATATCTATATATGAAAATAGAGTGATCATTATTTTTTAGTGAAAATTGAATAATTATTCTTATGTCTAGAGGACTAATTAAGTAAAAATTTAGTTCTTGAGTCAGGGAGGATATGAGTTTTTGCTGATAAATATAGGTTTTGTTGTATTTACTAGACAAAGAGATCAATTTGTTGAAATTCTTTATTTTAATGCTCTTAGAGATGGATCATAGTTCTAAGGGATCAAATATGTTATAAGCAAGAATTTTTTATTCGAGCATAGATTTAATAGATTATGATCCATGCCTCAACTGCCAACAATTGTAGAAATGAGGATACACGATTTGTTAGCGATACCAAAATAATTGACTTCTGGTTTCAATGGTATAAGTAGAAGAGATATAAGTAGTTTTATAAGTTTTGTGACATATTCTCATGGTGGGAAATGGGGACATACTCGGGATACTTATTAGCATTTGCATTATGAGCTGTCATGGATGTTCCTTTGGATTATATTTGTGGAATATATAAGGAAAAGTGCTACAAGCCAGAGATAAGCAAAAAATACTCAAGGTTTTCTCTCTCTCTCTCTCACTCTTTCTTCGTCAATCAGAGCATAATGATTGACAAAAAAGTTCTAGTGGGGTACACTAGAACTTCCGCCATTTCCGATCTCCGGTACGGAATACGGATCGTCGATTTCGAGAAGCTGCGCCCCATTAGTTCTGTTCTTCGCACACACCGTCCCCGAAGAGATCATCACTTCATCATCCTCGTTTTCATCGTCGGAATCGCTCAGCACAATAACATCGACCTCACCGATTGGCTTCGAGAAAGTTTGTTTGTCAAATCCATTCATGGAGTCGGCGTTTAGGGATAGAGAATCGAACTCGAATCCACTGCTCTTGTTCTTCGCACACACCTTGTTTAGAAACCCTGTTCAGGAACCCTATTCAGAAACCCTGTTCCTTGCCTCTTCAACCTTTCGGGTGCTGCCACGCCACAATCTGGAGCTGTACTAGGGCTTTTTTTTTCAATCTGAAGTAGATATGGCTGCTAAAACTTTCATTTTTTCTTCTATTATATCTGGATCTCCTATGATTACTTCGGAGAAATTGGTTGGCAGTGACAATTATCTTTCCTGGTCAGCTTCTGTTGAACTATGGTTTATGGGTCAAGGATATGAGGATCATCTGGTTACATAGGAGACAGATATCCCTGAGGTTGACCGCGTACAGTGGAGGAAGATAGATGCCCAGTTATGTAGTATATTGTGACAATCAGTTGATCCTAAAATTCTTCTTCATCTTCGGGCTGATGAAATTTGTTTTAAATTTTGGACTCAAGCTAAAGGATTATACACGAATGATATCCATCGTCTTTATAAGGTGGCTTCTGCTATTGTCCATCTCAGCCAACAGGACTTGGATCTATCTACTTATATTGGCTAGATTGCTTCTCTTAAGGAAGAGTTCTTGATTGTGATGCCTCTTACTTTTGATGTTGGGGCTCAACAAACACAGCTTGATAAGTTCTTCATGGTCCTTATTCTTATTGGCCTCCATCCGGATCTTGAGCATGTCCGCGATCAGATTCTTGGTAGTTCATCAGTTCCGTCCTTGGATGATGTGTTTACTCGTCTCCTTCGTATCTCGTCCACTCAGACTTTGCCATCTGATAGCACTTCAGATTCTTCTGTGTTAGTTTCTCACACTACCACTCAAGGAGGCCGCAAAGGTAACCGAGGTAGGGGCCAACGTCCTCATTGCACCTATTGCAATAAACTTGGTCACACTCGTGATCGTTGCTATCAGTTACATGGACGGCCTCCTCGCACTGCCCATATGGTCCAGTCCTCTGATTCTCAGCTGCCTCAGCCTCCGAGCTCCTCAGCATCTTAGGCATATCAGGCTTCTGTTGCCTTTGTTGCCCAGCCTGGTAATACCTCTGCCTACCTTACCCACACATCTTCTCTTGGACCCTAGATTCCAGATTCTGGAGCTTCTGATCACATATCTGGTAATAAGAATCTTTTCTCCTCTATTTCTACTACCTCTGCTTTACCTATTGTTATCTTAGCTAATGGTTCTCAAACTGTGGCTAAAGGTATTGGTTTGACCCTTCCTCTACATTCTCTACCTCTCACTTTTGTCCTTTATACTCCTAAATGTTCTTTTAATCTTATTTTCATAAGCAAAATCACTCGTACTCTTAATTGCTCTATTACCTTTTCTGATAAATTTGTGACTTTGCAGGACCGGAGTACGGGGAAGACGATTGGCATAGGACGTGAGTCTCAAGGTCTTTATCACCTCATCTCGGATTCATCTCTTGCAGTTTGCATTTTCACTGATGCTCCTCTCCTCGTTCACAGTCGTTTGGGCCACCCTAGTCTCTCCAAGTTCCAGAAGATGGTCCCTCGTTTTTCTACTTTGTCGTCGCTTTCGTGTGAGTCATGTTAGCTTGAGAAATATACTTGTGTCTCATTCCCAAAGCGTTTGGATAATCAGGCAAAGTCTCCTTTTGAGCTTGTCCACACTGATATTTGGGGTCCTTGTCGGACTGCGTCTACTTTAGGATTTCAGTATTTTGTCACTTTTATTGATGACTATTCTTGATGTACTTGGTTATTTTTAATGAAAAATCGAGCTGAGTTATTTTTTATTTTTCAGAAATTTTATGCTGAAATCCAGAACCAATTCAATATTTCTATTCGTGTGTTACACAGTGATAATACCAGGGAATATTTTTCATCCCCCTTTACTTCATTTATGTCTCATCATGAGATTCTTCATCAGTCTTCTTGTGCTCATACTCCTCAACAAAATGGGGTAGCCGAGCGCAAGAATCGACATCTTGTTGAGACAGCTCGTACTATCTTCCTCCATAGTAATATTCCTCTTAGTTTTTGGGGGGACGCTGTTCTTACCGCTTGTTATTTGATTAATCGTATGCCCTCCTCTGTTTTACATGATCAGATTCCTCATTCTCTTCTCTTTCCTGACCAGTCATTTTATTTCCTTCCTCCTCGTGTCTTTGGTTGTACTTGCTTTGTTCATATTCTCACTCATGGACAGGACAAGCTTTCAGCCAAAGCCATGAGGTGTCTCTTCTTGGGATATTCCAGACTTCAGAAGGGTTATCGTTGTTATTCTCTTGAGATTCATCGCTACTTTATCTCCGCTGATGTTATTTTTTTTGAGGACTCATCATTCTTTTCCACCACTTCTGAATCTCTTCCTGTTTCTGCAGTCTTGCCCATTCCCATTGTCTCTTCACCTGATGTTGTGACTCCTCGACCACTTCAGGTTTATCATCGTTGCCCTCGTGTCGATGCTCCTCTATCGTTTGCTGAGGCACCTGCTGACTCACTTCCTATCCCTTCGGCTTCTCCTGCCCCGGCTCCACCCTCTCTTGATGACTTACCCATTGCTATTCGAAAAGGTAATCGCTCTACTCGTAATCCTTATCCTATTTATAATTTTTTGAGTTATCATCGATTATCTTCACCCTATTCTACTTTTGTTTATGTTATATCATCTGTTTCTCTTCCAAAGAGCACCCATGAAGCTCTTTCCCATCCAAGCTGGCGACAGGCAATGGTGGATGAAATGGCTGCTCTCCACTCTAATGGCACTTGGGATCTTATTGTTTTACTCTCTGGTAAATCTACAGTTGGTTGTCGTTGGGTCTATGCAATTAAGGTTGGTCCTGATGGTCAGGTTGATCGCCTTAAGACCCGCTTAGTTGCTAAAGGCTATACTCAAATTTATGATTCTGATTATGCTGACACATTCTCCCCTGTTGCCAAGATTGCTTCTGTTCGTCTGCTTCTCTCCATGGTTGCTATGTGTTCTTGGTCTCTTTATCAGTTGGATATTAAACATGCATTCCTTCATGGTGATCTTGCCGAGGAAGTTTATATGGAGCAACCTCCTGGTTTTGTTGCTCATGGGGAGTCTGGTTTAGTGTGCAAGTTATGTCGTTCTCTATATGGCTTGAAACAATCTTTTCGAGCATGGTTTGGTCGTCTTAGTTTTGTTATTCAAGAGTTTGGCATGCTTCGCAGTACAATAGACCATTCAGTTTTCTATCATTATAACTCCTTGGGGCAGTGTATTTATCTGGTTGTTTATGTGGATGACATTGTCATTACAGGCAGTGATCAGGATGATATTCAGAAACTAAAGCAACATCTTTTTACCCACTTTCAGACCAAATATTTGGGGAAACTCAAGTATTTCTTGGGAATTGAGATAGCTCAATCCAGTTCCGGTGTGGTCCTTTCCCAAAGGAAGTATGCTTTAGACATCCTGGAAGACACCAATATGTTAGATTGTAAACCGGTAGACACACCTATGGATCCAAATGTCAAACTTGTACCAGGACAGGGGGAGCCTTTAGGAGACCCATAGAGATATCGATGACTCGTAGGTAAATTGAACTATCTCACCATTACTCGTCCAGACATTTCTTTTCCAGTGAGTGTTGTTAGTCAATTCCTACAGTCACCATGTGATAGTCATTGGGATGCCGTAATCCGCATTCTTCGATATATCAAAAGTACACCAGGTCAAGGTGTGTTGTACGAGAACAGAGGTCATACTCAGGTTGTTGGTTATACAGATGCAGATTGGGCTGGCTCACCCATAGATAGACATTCCACTTCAGGGTATTGTGTTTTTATTGGAGGTAATCTAATATCTTGGAAGAGTAAGAAACAAAATGTAGTAGCGAGATCTAGCGTGGAAGTCGAGTATCGAGCTATGGCTTTGGCAACATGTGAACTCATATGGTTGAAACATCTTCTTCGAGAGTTGAGATTTAGAAAGGATGAAGAGATGAAACTCATCTGTGATAACCAGGCCACATTACATATTGCATCCAATCCAATCTTTCATGAAAGGACCAAACATATTGAAGTTGATTGTCACTTCATTAGAGAGAAGATCACATCAGGATGTGTTGCTACAAGTTTTGTTAATTCAGATGATCAACTAGCAGACATCTTCACTAAATCTCTCAGTCGTCCTAGGATTAAATATATTTGTAACAAGCTTGGTGCATATGACGTATATGCTCCAGCTTGAGGGGGAGTGTGGAATATATAAGGAAAAACGCTACAAGCCAGAGATAAGCGAAAAATACTCAAGGTTCTCTCTCTCTCTCTCTCTTTCTTCGTCAATAATATTGATCAAAGAGCATGCTACTCTTCTCAGTCCATGATCATCACAAAGCTCATCTACTAATATTATCCTAACATCAAGAGACGAGTATATTAAAAATTTTTTGTTGAGGTACTACAATATTTTTTGAAATTAAATATTAGAGTAATCTTATTTAGTGCTCTTATTCATGATTTTGAGTTTTTGACTTAGGAATCAATAATTATGTCATAGATTTTTATTATATATGTTCTCTTGCAAATTCTAGAGTATTTGATGATTATTGTAATATTATTGTTGTTATGGTAATATTATTGTTGGTCATACTGTTTTATTTCATATCCTTTATATTTTTGATTTTTTTTAAATTTTATGTTTAATATTGTGTTACTAAATAATTAAATTATGTCATATTTTTTTTCTTTGATGTTTATTTGTAAAATTAACATTCTTTGAGGATAACTTTGTTGGAATCTAAGATTATTAGATTACATAACTTTTTTTCTACCCTTCGAGAACCATCTGCATGTTTGGATATAATTGATAGTTTACTTATTTATTATTGATTTTGTTGATCAAGTGAAAATCTTTAGGACTAAGTATGAAGGAAGTTTCTACTATTGATGGTAAGATATCTTATTAAAAAATTATATTAGAGATTTCTTTCTGACATGTTGGGAGGTAATTAACAAGGCCACTTCCCATCTCATTCATATGGATAGATGTTTAGGGACCCCGAGTACTATTATCACTTATAATAATTTTGTATTATTTTTCTATATTTATTTATGATCATATTTGTTTTATATGCATGTCTTTATTTTTTAAAAAAATCAATATTTAGTATTTTAATGTGATTTTATAAAATAATTATAATTCAATTTGAATGTGATTTTAATAAAAAATTAATTTTTTAGTGATTTTATATTATTTTATTAAATAATTTAAATTTAAATTAATTATAATATTCATATATAGAAAAAAAATAGTTTTTTCTAGTATAATTATAATCTCATCAAATTACTAGAAAATTTACTCAGACTCATGATATTGAATGTTGTGGGTTGTGACATGTTGTCCTGGTAAATGTTGTAAGCAGATCGGACTGCCTTGGGTATAATCCATGACATGACCCATGAAACTACCCCCGTAAGGCCGAGTTTGGTTCGGGTGATAAATGTGTCTTGGTCAGGTAGAAATATTGACTCGAGTTGGTCAATGAAACTCTCACATTATTTTTTTTTTTTAAAAAAAAAGATTGCATTCAAGTCTTGTCGAGTTGAGTTAGTAATTTTGGTTATAATTTCAAATGGATTTTATCTGGTGGTATCTCTTCAATTGCAAGTTATAAGAAAATTATATAATATTTAATAATTTTGACCAATCACGTTGTGAAACACTCACAAATTTTAATGAAAAAATATATCCTTTTTGTTTGTCTATCAAATTGAAGATTAACTAGTTAATTTTCAATTTTGGCCAATCGCATTGTGAACTACTCACTCGAATATATTAATTAGTTAAAATATAAAAGATGCGAGGGGCTCTAGAGGGGTGTGCTGAATGAATTGATGTGATTCTTTTAGAGTCGAGGCATGCTGACCTAGTTGAGTTTGGGGAATTCATCATAAAGTGAAGATTTAACACCAAATGAGGATTTTAGCCAACCATGCACAAATTAGTCAGGATCTGGTGTAGTTCCCATAACGAGCATATGATAGTGCAAAAACTAGTTCAAAATAGACTTAATGTTTGACATTGTGCAAAGATTGAACTCTTGTTGATTGAGTGTCACATGAGCTTTGACGATGTGTTGAAAATCTTGACCAGTGACATACACGAGTGGCATGCATCTTCGCCTTCTCCCCACCTCTAGATCCGATTTTCTTTGGCACCTATAGGTATTTTATGTATGTTTAAGAATGATGAATAAACTTTTGTGCTACTTGTTTGGGATCCATTATATAATAAATTTAGTGAATGTGCTAGATCACAATGCAAAGATAATTTTAAATTTTTTGTGAATAAAAAAATAAAAAAAATGAATTACTCCAAGAAATGATTATGTATCCAAACTCAATGTATTATGACATCTTTTCTTCAACATTGGAAATTCAGAAAATGAGCTTAAGTGAGATTTTGAGAATGAGAGTAAGGGTGATAAACTTATATATTGGTAACTCATGAATAAGTTACTTATTCAAGAAGAAAGAGAAGAAATATGTAAGAAATTGATTACTTTATGTACTCAGAAGATTTGTTATTTAGCATAGTAAATTATTCTTATTGATATTTTATGATAGATATTACAATTTTAGTTAGGGTTTAAGACTTCTATGTATGAATTGAGAATGTGGACTATTTAAGTATATATAAATGACATAAACATCATAATGAAACACGAAAAAAAAACTAAAAAAATATGTCAAGTCCTTTAATTATGTAATGTGGTTAGATAAGAGAAAGATATAGGCGTATTATTAATTTATTTTTATGAATTGTCTTTACTAGCACTTTTTTTAAAAATCAATTTATGTGTTTAATTCAATAGAAAATTGATATTCAATTATAACCAAACATAAAGTAGAATATTATGTAAATTATCATCAATCATGCTTTTGACTATATTAATACTCTAATGAAATTTATAGAAAAAATGACAAAATATAAACTTCATGTGCTACTTTTTGTATATGCTTGATGTTGAACTACATTTTTTAAGACAAAGTAGTCATGCTAACTTGTTTACCATTCAAGATTGCTGTACATAAAACAAGCTTCTATAGTAACGTGTCTTCTAAAAAGTGGTATTTCATTACATGTGAAAAAAAAAGAAAAAAGGTGAAATAGATGGAAGTATGATAACATTTGATTTTGATTCATAGGAGAGGGGTCCACCAATTCATGTATTATATTTATGATTTAATAGATTTAATTGAGAAAAATTCATTTAATAATTATGGAGATAAAAAGAGAAAATATGGCCTAATATTGAGAAAAAGAAATGTCATGTGTATGTGACAACTTGATCTATTTTTACATGGAATAAAATGTGATCTTGATATTCAATTGCATTATGAAGATACTTTTTTTTATTGTATTATTTATTTATATGTATAATATGTTGAATTAACATGATAGGTTAATGATTGATATTCAATTTTTGTTGTTCTAGTCTTTGGCCTCACTTGTGACATTTTAAAATGTGAGAAAAATTGAAATACTTTGAGTTGGTAGTATTTTTTTTCCTTTAGTACATATCTTGTATATATTCTAAATTTGTTGTATCAAATAATTTTAATTTAATTCAATTTAATTTTGGCAGAAAAAAATTGATTCGGATTATAAATGAATAAGAAAGAAAAATTTGTTGTACCATTTAATCTCTCTTGCCTTTAAAATAATAAACTTCTTATGGTTGATTTTGTTAGGTTTGTATTATTTAAAGATTAAGTATAAGAAACAAGGCTTACTTTAAGAAAAATTGAGGATCAATTAATAAATATGTAAGAAAAATTAAAATATATAGAAACAAAATATTAAAGAATCTTAATAAATATAATTGTAAAATTCTAAGTTGACATTATCCACAAACTCAATAAATTTCATTCATAAAATAACAATATGTAATTTTTTTTTATATAACAACTTTTTAGATTGAAACAACTCTTATGTTGGATGTTTTCATCAGTAATAATATAATAAAAAAAATGAAAAATATAAGATACGACAATAAATTGTATCATCCCCTTCCAAGTTGGAATGAAAAAATTCTAAATGATGGGAAAAAAATATTATGAGATATATTCAAGGCCTTTATGAAAATATTGGTTGGATGTTCTATTGTTCGATTATATACTGTAGTAATAGTTACATTCTAGAATTTTTTAATGATGAAGAAACAGTGAGCCAGGGTTTATTGTATATTTTTATGAAATCTAGAGGTGACAAATAGGCTAGGTGACTTGTGACACATCTTGGCATCACCCTCAATAACCAGCACATGTCATGGTCGGAATCATGCCCAAAACAAACATAAGGTCATTTCATGGCACCTATGTTGCACGGATACGCCTAGGAATTGCGTTAACAACAGACGATACGCCACGTGGCGTATCAGACACAAATCCATATGCGATATGCCACGTGGCGTATCGGATACGCGTTGGAGACGTATCCGACGTGTTGTTCGGAAATAGTCGCCGTTAACAACAGACGCGTCATTTACCAACCGACGCGTTTTTACGATTCTAACGCGTCGGAAATACACTATATATTAACGATTACTCCTACATCTCCAACAAATTGAGGAGCACACCGCCGACAGTGAGTTGCCGACAAGCCGATTGCGGGAAATAATTGTCAATTGTCATTGCATCAAATGGGGAGGGGAGGAGCACACCGCCGAGGCACCGACAATACCTAAGGTAACCTAATTCTATAAAGGGAAGGGGGGGTTTTGGAATCTGTATCGAGAGGGGGGAGAGTTCGAAAATCGAAACAGTAAAGGGAGGGTGGGGGGGTTCGGGAGGGGGGAGGGTGTTAGAGGGTTTAATTTTTTTTTACATTATTTTAAAATACAGAATCTTAAATTATTTTAAAATACAGTATTTTAAATTATTTTAAAATACAGAATTTTAAATTATTTTAAAATACAATATTTTAAATTATTTTAAAATACAGTATTTTAAATTATTTTAAAATACCTAATATTTATAATTAATAATTTTTATTTTTAATTTTATTTTTTTTATCATGACGTATCCTAGCCGTATCCGTATCCTAATTTTTTAGAATTTGCCGTGTCCCCGTATCCTGCCGTGTCGTATCCCCGTGTCCGTATCTGTGTCCGTGCAACATACCACGGCACTACTCGGGTAGTGCTAAGCTAGGGCTTATGACCTGCATGCCTCAAGAGATACGGCACGTCACAACTTATCAAATCAGCTCTTGATTTGGTTTTGGCCTAACTACCAACCTAGGCCCTAGGCTAGCTTGAACCTCGCCTATGTTAGTCTTTTTCTCACCTAGGGTAGCTTGGAATAAGTTAGGTTTGCTTGGATGTGACCCAGGCTTGTCTGGACCTCACCCAAGCTAGCTTGGGTTTGAGTCATGCCCAGTGGGCGACCTTGGTGGTTTTGGCATGACCCAATCCGACACAACTGGGAAGTAGACGAGTTAATGAGTCATGTTGGGATTCCCTTTTTTAAGTTCTGTTAAGTTAGGCACATAACGGTGTCCCATACAGGCCTAAAAAACTAGGTCGTGCTAGCTTGGTTTGGCCTAGTTGACATTGCCAATGAAATATCAAATTTAAAATTATATGTATTGTTGCCTGACTGTCAAAAAATAGCAGTGAGAAAAGAAAATCTATATTTATTATTCTCGAGTAAGTGTTAAATCTAAAATATCTGAGAAATAATAATCATCATCCCATCTATGCACCCACACCATATCTTAAAATAAATCTCTTATTTTTTTAGGAGATAGTTATATTCAAAAATATAAAAATTTATCGTAAACCTCATCTTGGTGCATGTTGATGTTAAATTTAAATTTAAATTTCTCATTAACTATAAATATTTGTGATTGATTATACAGAGAATAATTTAGAAAATGATTAACTATATTAATAATAATTGTTATATTTGGTTGAGTAAAACTCAAATGGTTAATATTTCTTATGATATACTTCTATAAATAGTAGTATTAACCAAATATATCGAATTAATAAAATAAGTATTTGGATCAATATGAATATATGTTGAAACACAATCTAAAAGTTAAATTTCTATAAGAGTATCAAGTGTATGCCTCCTCAACAAAAGGCAATACCTAACCTGAACTAAATTATTTCTATACTAAGAAAGTATTTTGAGTTTATTAAAATTTTTTATCTAAAATAATGAATGAAGGTACTACATGAGTTGGGTGATCTCCAACTCATTATCTATTATAATTAGAATATCGTCCATGTACATGAATAACAAAATGATCTTATTATTAGGGTCAATATGAAAGATAAAAGATTTATATTATACTTGTATAAATCAAATGAGGTGATAATCTATAAAAATTACGTAAATTAGGTTTTTATTGATTATTTCATGTCATATAGTATCTTTCATATTCTGCAAACCACGTGTGATTGTACTTCTCATGATCATGCTGATTGCTTCATTTATATATTCTCTTAAAGGTTACTGTAAATAAAATCACTAATGAGAGACTTGTAGCGAAAGAATTCAATTATATAAACTACTATGGTAGGTTCTATTCATTGATTAAGATAATATCCATATAAATTCAAATTTTCTTTAAGATGAATAGAACCTACCACAGTAATTTATATAATTGAATTCTTTCGCTACAAGTTTCTCATTAAGATGGTCTATATTTTTTTGGACTTGTTTTCACTGTAAATACTCATTTGTAATTAATATTGGATATTCTTGTAGGTTGTGATATAAGTTCTCATATCTCTTTAGAGTGGATGACATATATCTTTTCTAACATAGCTTTACATCATCTTGGGTGAGATAATATCTCAGAAAAAGACATGAATATTCTAATATTATAAAAAAAGTAGTAGGAGAAATAAAGGAAAAGAAAATATATGTATATAATAATACATATGATTTGATACTTTGTAGTTTGTACAACTCAATAATCCTTTCAGAGAGTGATCGAAAGATCAATATTAGAAGGGCCAGCTGCAAGATCATCTGCCTCTCTAGTAAACTTGTCTTTGGTTTGAGTATGTTGTCTATGTCTTATCCTTCTATATAAACTCTAAGGGTTGGGTCATCTGGTTTCTCAATCTTCAGCTCATCATGAGAATGTATTATAGTAGACTCGTAGGTTATTGTGTCATCTGAATTCATAGGAGATTTTCTCTCATGGGAAACTTAATTTATATATTTTTGATATATATTGATGACTTCATAGGAATGACATGATAATGTGGATTAACAAGTTTATATATAATTGATGAGTGACTCTCTTTTTTTCCTAGCAGGAGGTCCAAGTGAGACTATAGAGAAGTATCGAAAAGTTATGAGTTTAGATGTATCTTTTGGACTCGTACTTTTTTGACTTAACAAAAAATGACTTTTGCTTGGAAAGAATAACGTTAATATTCACTAAAATTTTTATAAGTCTTTCGTAAAAAATATTTATATTCTATTGATTCTGATTATCAATTTATCTTATCCTATTAAGAGTTCATTGATAAAACATATATTTTCAAAAACTTTGGGAGACATGCTAAACGATCTCTTTCTAGCATCTAGGATTTGAAAGGACACATGCCACAACAGAAAATATGAAAATTTCTAGTTGATAAAGTTGTTTGTGATTAAATTTATATTTTTTTAAAAATATGATGAAACACTTTTCCTAGATAAGAGTTTCAAAGTGATCTCGATCACATCTAATTTTTTTCAATCTTCTCATTTTATGAGGTATGCCGGCACATAAAGTTTGATATATAATACTATGATTCATACAGTAAATAATAAATCTATTTGACATATATTTTAATGTATTCTCATTTTTTTTTATTTTTTTATTAAATTAATTTTTTATTATTTGACAAAATATCTAAGAAATAGAAAACACAAGTGATCTAATATAAAATAAAAATATTCATCTATTCCATGAGCAGTAATCAATAGTTGTAATTAAATACCTAATTTTTTTTTTGGTCGTATCTCTACTAGATCATGATACATCTCATTATATCAAATCGAATGAGTTCTTATTTATATCATATTGTCGTACATGATAAGAATGCCTGATACGTTTTTTTAATTGACATTTTTCACACTCTACTAGAAATACTCTTAAAATGAGGATAAATGGTCCAATGCAATTAAATGTTAAAAAGAAAATTTTATCATAAGATGGAAAATATATTTCAATTTGCTCAATCCAAAATGAAATATTTCTCAGAATCTTCCGGTCCCACAAACATCACTAGATAAAAAATAAAATATAGATTGAGTTGTCTTGAAGGATAATTCACTAAAAGTAGACTTACATGATCAGTAATAAATATAAAATACTTAAGAAAATAAAGAGTTGAGTTGAATCCTATTATATTCAATGACTTTAAATGAGCTTATTATTAGTGATAATAATATTCACAAAATAAGAAAGAATAATAATGAATAAGAAATGATTATCAGTAAATTAAATATTAGATCATGTATTGATAGCCAAAGAGTTTAAATATTGAATACGAGTGACAAAACTAATATTACCAAAAGAAAATGAAGTGCTTCTTGATGTTTTTAGAGAAAAATTTTGTACATTCCTTTGAATGAACATCGTGATCACCTTTAAATGACTCTGATAATCATCATGTTTTTGTATATGAATCATACTTTTTATGAAATATGAATCATAACTCTTACTCTATTATGAAAATCTCTTTTCATACTTAATATACCGTCCAAGAGAGAGAGCATTCAAAAAATTATTTCCAAGTAAATGATAAAACTTACTACTTTGGATTCTGCCAAAAAAAGTAGGAATTCCAACTTTTGTGGGTTTTCGTTTGTGACACCCCAAATTAGTTACTGTGGATTCTGCCAAAAAATCAAAAGTCAAAAATCAAAGTTTCGGATTTTTGAATCTACCACCCCCGAATTAGAGTTTCAATATCCCAATTTGTTATTACCAAAATTTGGAACCCTAACTTTGGGGATTCTGAATCTACCACTTCTGAATTAGGATTTGATGGATCAACTTGGTGTTGTCAAAATTTAAAAACATAATTTTGATGATTCTGAATCTATCACTATCGAAAATTAGAGTTCCCAACCCAAATTAGCTATTGCTGCTCACTGCCACTTGCTGCTGCCCGATTGGATGCAATTTTCAAGCTCAAAAATATGATTGAGACTCAAAAAATTGAGATTTTGGGTGGTTTAACAACTTTTTCGGGGCCACCACCACTTTTTAATGTCAACACAGTTGGCATTGATGCTCCTCGCACATAGTGGGTGTGCAATGTCATTCATGGAAGTGCACATAGCTATGTATGTCTAATTCGTATCAAATGAGCATTTATTACATTAATTAACAAAATAGTGTCATCATCTTAATCTAATTTAATAGTGGTTGATATAAAGATATGGAAAAATTATCAAAAATGGTAGGTAGGAATTACAGGTGTCAAATAGGTCGTGCCGTGCTGACAAAACCCTTTTTTGGGTGGTCAAGTTGAACCAATGTGTCGTGCTGGGCATGGCCTAACATGGAAATCATGCTGGATTATGCTGGTTTTGTGGGTAGTGCCATCACCACCACATGCACTGTCCATCGGCCACTCGTTTTTGGGTGTGCAATATCATTCTGTGACCTGTGACTCATTCTCGGCCCCTGGTCAAGACCACTATGCCGGTGGACAATGCCAATGGGCCAAGTACATAGGTTATGCTTGGCCCAACATGAGGCATTGTAGCATGTGGTCCAGCACAACGTGAACCATGCCTCGTGCTGGTACGATCCGAGTTTAGGCACCGTTCTGGACCATGCCGTGCTGGGTCAAGCATGACTCATTTGACCGTGCTTCATTATTAAATTAGATTTAAAATACAAATTTATTCTTTGACAACACATACGTGACAGTGTTTTTTTTTTTTTTTTTTTGGTTTATTAGTAAAAGATATAATATTGCTTTCAAGCTTTTGTACACCTTGATTATAGTGTAACGACACATCCTAACAAACCACAACCAGGAGAAATTATAATAAAGATGGATGAATGAAAAAAATAATAATTTTCTTAGAAAATAAAGATTTGACAAATAAAGAAAAACATTTAGTTTGCTCCCCAAGCCACCTCCTCACCCTCTTGTCTGGCAGCGTCCTTGTCACTTTTGTGGGACTCATTTCCCAACTACCCAATACCTTTATTTATCTTTAACATGTCAGCTTCTATTTTATCTTTAAGATGTCAACTCCTATTGAGGGTATTTTTGGTATTTGTTCTTTAAGATTTTTATTTTAACATGTCAACTTCTATTGAGGGTATTTTTGGTATTTTTTTTTTTAAAAAAATTATCATTAAGAATAATTATTATAATTTTATTCATCTTATAGAGTAATTATTTCCTGTCCTAATGCTATTGAATAATTATCTATCGAGTAAATATAAAATAACTATAATTATTTTAAGTTGATTAATAAATTTAATTCGAGTAAAATTATTTTTTTATGTCGATGCTAATTAGTTGCGATAATGCTTGAAAGATAATTATCATTTTAGCATGTAAATATGAAAATAATGAGATCCTGATTTTAATTTTAGCATTTGTTCATAAAGGTGTTCTTTTTTTGGTAGCACAAGATCTTTCAATAAAAACCAAAAATGCCAATTAGTCGACATCTCACACAAGAATCATTCAAAAGAAGTTATAAAACATGAGTCTTATAAATATGAACAACATCATTTCTACCTATATTTAGAATAGTTCAAACGGTGCCCTGTAAGTAGGAACAACTAATTCTTTTTATGCTCTATATATTATACTCTATACTTGCATTTAGATTAATCAATTCATATTCTTTAACTTGTATAGTCTTTATGGTATCAGAGGAATAATATCTCCAATGAGTTTTTTTTTTATAGATTCTGATTTTTTCATTACTATTGTCGCTTTTGTCACCACTTTATCATCTCTCATCATATTAAATTTCGTGGCTTAACTTTTTCTAAAACTCACTAAATTTAACTACTCTTGGAAAGCTCAATTCACTATCTTTTTCTTTGGTTTGGATCTTCTTAGCTAACTTGATTGTACATCTATTTGTTGTCATCTATTAAATTTTTTTCTTCATATTTTGTTATCAAGGACTTACAAATGGAAACTTCTTTAATTCGAGGAAAGCATCAACATGATCTCTATGAATGACTAGTGGTTGACTATACAACTAAACATTCTTGTATTGCTTTCTCTACTGGTATCCTACAAGTTACTTCTCTAACTATCTGGCATGATCGTCTTGGTCACTCTTCCTTTCGAATAATAAATAAACTTGTTGGTCTTGGCCTAGTCTCATTATCATATTCATCCTCATTTGATTTTGTTTGTGCATCTTATTTATGTAATAAAAGTTACCGTTTATCTTTTGGTAAATCTATTTTAGAAAGTCGTGATCTTCTTAATTTGATTTGTACTGATCTTTGGGGATAATCTCCAATTGAATATTTTACTTATCATATTTATTATGTTATTTTTATTGATTATTTTATCAAATATGCAAGGTTTATCCTTTATGCTTAAAATTTGATATCTTCACTATTTTTCGTTAATTTAAAGTTATTGTTTATAAATTTTTTAATCAACCTATTATCTCTATTTATTTTGATGGTGGTGGTGAATATATTATATTTAACGATTTCTTATGTAATCTAGGAAATCAACATTTTAAACTCTATCACATATACCTTAATATAATGATATTTTTGAACGTCATCATCCTCATATTGTTGAAACTGGATTAACTCTTATTTAATTAATCATTTTCTTATATTGGTTTTTAATTTCTCTTCTTCTTATTACCGACTATTTTCTAAGTTGCCAAATTATACAAAATTCAGCATTTTTGATTGTTTATGTTTTCCTTGGCTAAAATCTCCACCACCAATAAGCCCGAACCTAGTTTTACTCTATGCATTTTCCTTGGTTATTCCACTAATCAAATTGCATATTTTTGTCTGGATTTAAAAACACATAATCTATCCATTCGTCATGTTCATTTTATTGTAACAGATTTCCTCTCTCTAAATATATTTTTCTCATCTCTTTGAATTTACCTTCTCATAACTAGTTTACATTTCTTCTTATTTTTTCATCTCCTTCTTCTTCCACTCCTTCTACTCAACATACACTAACTCTAGAAGCAACATTCCTCCCACTGCATATCTTATCATTGTCATCATCAACACCACCATTACCTACTTCTCTAACAGTAAGTCTTCTTTCATCTTATTCTTCTTTTTCTTCATCTTTAGATCTCATCTTCTCTGCATCACTCACCACTACCTCTATTGCTTCACTTGTATCCTTGTCCCTATCACTCCCTCTTCACAATATGGTCACTCATTCCAAAACTAATATTTTAAAGCTAAAGCATCTCTGTCACACTGCTACTAGATATATTTTACTCGAGTCTATTGAACCATCTTGTATATCTCAACCTCTTAATCATGTTAAATGAAGATAATTTATGTCTGATGAAATTATTGTCTTTCTTCACAATGATACATGGGAGCTAATGCCACCTAACTCAACTCAAATTATTGTTGAATGAAAGTGGGTGTTTTGTATTAAATGTCATCTTGATGGTTTCATATCTCAGTATAAAGCCTTGTTGCGAATGGATTTCATCAGTGCTCTGGCATTGACTTTCATTGCACATTTAGTCCCATGGCTAAACCTACGACTGTCCATGTTATTCTTGCCATTGCTTTATTTCATAGTTGTTCCTTCCACCAATTAGAAGTTTATAATGTTTTCATTTATTGTATATTATCCGAAGAAGCATGTATGCAGTGGTCTCAGGGGTTCACTGATACTATAAACCTAAACTATGTGTGTCAGCTTTGTAAAGTTATTTTTGATCTTAAACAAGCTTCTCGTGTATGGTTTAATAAATTAAAATGATTTCTATTATCTGGTTTTATTAATTCTAAAAGTGACACATTCTTATTTATTTATCAAACTTTAATATCACTATTTATTTTTTGGTGTATATCGCGATGATCTTATCGTCATCGGTAATGATATATGTTTTCTTGACCAAATTTTTTATTCATTGGCTACTTGATTTTTCATCAATAATTTTGGTGACATATATATTTTTTTTTTTGGTATTGAAATTATTCTTATTCTGTTTGAATTATTTATTTCTCATCATAAATATATCCATGATCTTTTAGCTAAAATCAACATGATTGGTGCTAAAGAGCATACTATGCTAATATCTTCTTCTCAGCCTCTATAACTCCATGATAGTTCTGCATCTTCAAATGCTACACATAGAGGTGTCAAACGGGCCGGGTCGGGAGGGGCCGGCCCGGCCCAAATTTTTTGGGCACGAGCTTGCTGCCGTGCCTAGCCCGGCACGGTTTAAAATAACCGGGCTCGGCACGGCCCGCAGGCACGGCGGGCCGTGCCGTGCCTTGCCTGGCCCGCTCGGGCTTGCCTGTCCGAGCGGTTCGGGATACGGGGGACCGCGGGCCGGGACGAATCAAACCCGACCCGCGGTCTTTTTTTGCGGGAGGGGCATTGTGGGGTTGGGCTCACGGGACACTCAGCACGGGACAAACTCGTGCCGCGATCCGAACCGTGCCGAATCAGGCACGTCACGGCACGAGCCAGGCACGGCACGGCACGCGCCAGGCACGACACAGCACGCGCCAGGCACGGCACGACACGGCTCGTGCCAAACCCGGTTGACACCTCTAGCTACACTACACAGTATCTTCAAGTTATTGCAACTCTTCAATACTTATCGCTCACTCCATCACTCGGACGGATGTGTCCGAGTGCTTCGTTATCTCAAGGTCACTTTGCATATTCCCTTTTTCTTAAGCACGATTAACCATGTCACCATATTGTCTTTATCGATAGTGATTGGGTGGGTAATCATGATAATTTCACGTCTACTTGAGCTTACATAGTCCATCTTACGGGCAATGTTATTTCTTAGTATTCGCAAAAGTAAAAGACAGTTGCTAGATCATCCACAGAAGCTGAGCATCATTCTCTTGCCTCATGTGCTGTTGGAGTTATTTGGATTAAAAATATAATGCATGACCTTCATGTTCGATATCCTCCTCCACAACTATTCTGTAACAATATCAGTGCTACATATTTATTTGTTAATTCAGTCTTTCATTCACGTATGAAATATATTGTGCTTGACTATCACTTTGTTCGTGATCATGTTGCTCTAGGCTCTTTTATCGTTTCTCATATCTTTTCTAAGGATCAACTTGCTGATGTTCTTACCTAGCCGCTTCCTGCTGTGCCGCTCCAGTGGTTATGTTCCAAGCTTGGTATGTCCAATGGGAGCACCTTTTTGCAGGGGCATAATAAAGGTGCTCCTTTGGTACTACAAGAACCTTCAATAAAAATCAAATATCAATAAAACTTGATTTGCACCTCACACAAGGATCATTCAAAATGGGTTACATAATTTGAGCCTTCTAAATATGAACATTCCCTCCGATTGCATTTAGAATAGTTCAAAAAGTGCCTTGTAAATAGGAACAACTAATCCTTTTTATGTCATATAGATTGTACTCCTATAGTGTCTACTTCTATTCGAGGGTATTTTTGGTATTTTTTAGAAAATTGTTTCTTAAAGAGTAATTATTATATTTTTACTCATCCTATAGAGTCATTATTTTTCTATCTTGAACCTATCGGATAACCATCTATCACAATTTAATAAATTTAATTTAAAATATAAATTAGCTATAATTATTAAAGTTGATAAATACATTGAATTTTAGTAATATTTTTTTTAAATCATGCCGATGCTAATTAGATGGGATAAGACTTGAAAATAATGTAATTCGGTTTTTCTTTTTTTAGTATTTGTGTCAAATTCTATTCGAGGGTATTTTTGGTTTTTTTTTTAAAAAATTATCTTGAAGAGTAATTATTTTAATTTTACTCATTCTATAGAGTAATTATTTTCTATCTCGATTCTAATTATCTACCATGGCTCAACCTTATAAAAACTTTTCTAATTCCTTATTTCTCATAAATTCATGAATTTAATTTAAAAATATAAGTTAATTATAATTTTTCTAGTTTAATTTAATTAATCCATCACGTTCATATTATATAATATTCTGAATAAAAATGTGAGACAAAAGCTAGCTGCTCATTAGCATCCAATCCACGGGTGATGTGATGACTCGTGTGATGGTGTTGTGTGCCTCAACTACTAGACATACCTCCAATCTCTGACCGTGAGGCTCGAGGAATGGAGGTTACGGCGGAGGGACACAGAAGAGTGGATGACACATCGGAAGCTCCCGGAGGATCTGAGGCAAAGGGTCCGCCGTTTTGTTCAGTATAAGTGGGTGGCAACTCGCGGAGTCGACGAGAAAACTATGGTGCGTGCGTTGCCGGAAGATGTTCGTCGTGATATCCAGCGCCACCTGTGCCTCGATCTCGTTCTTCGCGTATGCATGTTTTGATGATCCAGTCACCGCAGCTAAGTTGATTTCGTTCTTCGGGTGATGTAATCGAGAAAAACTTTTTCACCAGGTTCCCTTCTTCTCAGAGATGGACGATCAGCTGCTGGATGCGATCTGCGAGCGGCTGGTGTGCTGCTTGAGCACAGAAGGAAACTACCTCGTCCGGGAGGGCGATCCGGTGGCAGAGATGCTGTTTATTATAAAAGGAAGGCTGGAGAGCTCAACCACAAATGGCGGGAGGACAGGTTTCTTCAACACGTCCACGTTACAGCCTGGAGAATTCTGTGGAGAAGAGCTGTTGGCGTGGGCTCTGCAACCAAAATCTTCTTCGAATCTGCCCTCTTCCACTCGAACAGTGAAAGCTCTTACTGAAGTGGAGACCTTCGCCCTCAGTGCAGAAGATCTTAAATTCGTCGCCGGCCAATTCCGGCGCCTCCATAGCAAGAAGCTCCAGCACACGTTCAGGTATTACTCCCATCACTGGAGGACTTGGGCAGCATGCTTCATACAGGCAGCATGGCGCCGTCACAAGAAAAGGACCATGCTTTCTCATCTCACCCTTTCCGAATCCTTCACTTCCAATTCTTCCTCCGAATCCATGCCAGCTTCTGCTCCCAAAATCAACCTCGGTGTCACTATGCTGGCTTCTAAATTTGCAGCCAACACGAGGAAAGGATTGCAGAGGCTTAGAGATGTGGAGGTGTTGCCGAAGCTGCAGAAACCAGAGGAGCCGGACTTCTCTTCCGGTTAGCCCCAGAAAGGACTCACATCGCCATTGCTTACACTCTGCAGACCTTTGTATCACTTTATTATTCTTGACAGGCACTACTTCTCGACAGACGCAATTCTGCATGCGCGTCGTCGTGTCTTGCGAGCATGCATGGCATAATTTGTTTTTTTTTTTTTTTAAATATCTAGCAGAGCATGGGTGACGGTAACTGTATTATTAAAATTGCGTCTTTGACTTTTCGCTTCTCCTGGCTGGCCAGGTGGTTTTTTTTAATGTTATTATTTAAATTTCTGCTTCAATATTAGAAATATTAGCACGTTGATTGTATGTTCTCCGCATGCGCAGGGCTGCAATCGGCACGATGTACTTGCGTTTCTCTTCCCCACAACAATTAATTTGTTCTTATCCCATGGGTCCAGAAGCCGACGCCAACACGGGGTTGAAAGAAAATTACAATAATGCCCAAGGTAATAATTAAATCAAATAAAAATTACATTTTTCGAAGCAAAACTAAATCCGTATGTTAAAAAAAAAAAGATTAAAAATTCATTTAGAGGAGAAGTTGAGCATGGAAATTGGGCCACCCGCCATTACTTCCAGCAGTTCAGCGTAGGCGTGACGGCGTCTGTTTCTGGGCATCACCAACATCAGCTACGCATATTTACAAATCTATCCAGCAAAAGCCGAAAAATATCGACAATGCCCCCCACGTGGGAGTCCACCCGTCACAACGGATCCACCACGACCTGGATGTTACTCGGCAATCTGTCGCCGGCGATTTGTCCGCCTCCGGGATTGTCATCGGATTCTAACTGGACAACCATGGACTCGATCCCGGAAAGGGGAAGCCTAAGTTTCATCTGTTGTAGACAAGGGACCATCACCTTTTCAGTCCACTCCTCTAAACCCGTCCGGCCTAACAATGCGCAGCCGACAACTTTCTCAAGGGCGTCCTCGTGGACGTTCATCGGAATCACACCTCCGATGACGGCAGAGAACTTTTTGTTGATCGCATTCGATACGTCGTACCGTATTGCTCCAAAATCTATCGGCCTGAATGAGATTTTATCATCGACGTAATTGAGCAGCTCGTGATACGCGGCAGACGTTGCCGGCGTTAAAAACCTCTTCCCGACGACGCTGTGATATTCGTCGTCGTCGTCAATGGTGAGATCGCTAGAATTCCGAGAGCAACCGCCCGCTTTGTTATCTTCGGAATCGGCAGCCGCATTCAAATCGAAAGACAGTGCTGTTCTCTCCCGCGTCGTCGGCCGATCATCATCAAGAATCCAATTGGCTCGCCTTTTCGCCGTCTTCTCGCAGAGACGTAGCTTCAGCTGGCAGCCTCTGCTAGCCAATCTGGCCAGCGATTTCTCGTCATGGGTCTTGCAATTCGACACCGATCCGGCATGCTCGTCGACGAACCAGCTGGCAGTCAGAATGAAGATCACGTTCCCGAGACTAATTTCACGGCCATACGAATCCGACAGTCTGCCTCTCTCCATCGCCCGCTTTATGCTCGCTCGAGCGAGCATGTCTGCTTCATCAATGGCATCGAGGGTGATCACTGAAACTGGATTCCTCCTCACTGCTTCCACAATTCGATCCAGCACTGTTTTGCCGCGACAACTGAAGTTGAGTTCATTTTCTTCGCGGCGTGAACCAAGATAGAAACATATTGGGTTGGCTCCGCAAAGCCGCAGAGAAAGAGCAGAAGCCATCTTCTTCTTCCCTACTGCATCTGGACCCGTGAACAGCAACCAAATATCTCCCCTTGTTCCGCTTCCCCCCCGCTTTTTTCCATTCCCAAATTTGCATTGCAGCACAGTGGCAGCAACTGCCGATGCTGCCTCTTGCTGCCACCATACCTCCTCCATTAGGCCTTTGATGAGCTTCTTAAACGAATCTGCATCATGGAGCTTAATCGGAGGCTCTGAGGGAAAACAACCCAAGTCATGTGAGCATTCTTCATGGATCTTGTTGGAATTGGATTGGATTGGCTTCAATCTGCCAAGAACGAGATCTGTCCTTATTGGGCTTCCCTGCGGATGAACATCTTCTTCTGGCATTGAAGACGTTATTGAGTTTCCCGTGTTGGTGATGCCGGGGATGAAGGCGCGTGAATATTCGCAACTTGCTGCTTTCATGGCCATCTGGCCGGCGTTGCGTCGGTGGTGGTGGTGGTGGGGATGAAGACGTGTGCATGCATCATGCCATTTCTTCTGCAACTCAACACTCTTCGTCTTCGCTTGATCGTTCATCTAAACGCCACGTTTTTCCATAAATAAACAAACCAAATCTAGCTAATGTAACAGCCATTGGTGAGCGTGTTGAACCACTAACCTCGGGATCTTGAGACCTGGCATTTCTCAACCATTGTGGCAGTGACGATTGAGATGATTCTTGATTAACTTCTGAACAAGATTTTTCTAAAATAAGCATCTCTTTCGCCATCTCTTGTTCATAATTTCTTGCACAAATAGGGCAGCAACTCTTTATTTGATCAGCTGTTGCAGCAAGCACTGAGATTCCCTTGGGCATCAATGGCGTTGAAGATCCAGACGAACCTTTAGCGTCGAGCCTGCAGAACAACAAGAAAAGGAATGACAACTCTGCACACAAACAAATCAAAATAAACATAAAACAGATTCAAACGTTTTTAGAACATGTTGATATTTCAACGAGGAACAGCACAACGGACCTGTGTATGATCCTTGAAACAGGGGCTGTGGAAGCTATCGGAACTGTTTGTAGATCCCAATCGGCTTCTATCGATGGATGATAGATCTGGAAACGTAAGTATGTCTCACAAGTCGCAGTCCCAATCAGCCAAACCTTTCCGCCATTTTTTCCTCCATGGCTGCCTCCTGCAAATCTACCCAGCAGCCTGGTGAACTCCGCCACCACTGCTTGGCCTGCCTCCGACACAAGCTGCTGCCGCTTTGGAACTTGACCATTACCAGCACCACTCGCAGGTCCAATCAAGCTCACGGGCTGTTCAACCAGCCATTTCAGATTTCCCAAATCAAGAACCACACCTCCACAATCCAAATCCATCATTTGGGCCTCTATGAAACCGATCAAATCCACCATCTTTACCTGCATTAGAGTTTCATTAAAAAGATCCTTCTCCAAATGGATTACTCTGACATTTTGAATGAGTTCATCTCCTATTTCTTTGCTCTCTACCCTCCTCAAAAGCTCCCTGGCCACCATTTCCGCCTGAGAATCCCCAACCAAAACTGGATTCCGCTTCCTGTTCTTCAGTAGAATATCAACGATGCGCTTGATTTCATCATTTCTGGGCTGCCCCGATTGCCCAGCATTCCAACTTTCTAACTTGGGATTTAGATACAATTTAGGGTTGATCGTGTGCGATGGCGATGGCGATGGCGTGGCATCAGATATTGCAACTTTTCCTTTGAGCAATCTCGGATTTACGTAAGTATTCCTGCTGCTTGTTGGTAGCGGAGATTGTGCCTGCTCTTGCTGTGATCTTGGGTTTAAGCACGTGCTCGTTCCAGTTCGGAGCAGGATCTCTGATGCAACTTCGGATTGCAAAGAATTCGCTTGCTGTAATTTAGGGTTTAGAAACGTATTAGAGGCAACTGCCGGCATGGTCTTTGCTCCCGGTCCAGACTGCACGGCATTCACCTGCTGTAGTCTTGCGTTTAGGTACATATTCCTGCTGCTGGTGGCTTGTGAGGCAGCATCTGGTGTTTCTCGTGATCTGACAAAGGGCAGTATTCCTGTCGTGCCCAGGCTGACGCCTGGGTCCATTAGACGATTGGTCGGCAAATTAGGAGCTGAAATTGAGTGGAAATTCAGGGTGGTGGATGAACGAACAGGAAATTCGATGTTGTTTGATTTAGTTTCAGGAGTTGTAAAGGTTCTTGAAGAATCCGAGTATGGCGTATGTAGCATTGATGCAGATGAGAGAAAGTGCAACCCGACTGCCGTCGAGTTGGCTGCGGAGTTGGACGAACAGCTCAAGGATTGCTCGATGGTGGCCTTGACGGCAGGACTAGAAAAGCTTGCTTCTTTCATAACCCTGCTCACGCTCGGGTCATCTAGAATGGATATAACCAGCTGCTCGATTTCTACTTTCACAGCAAGCAGCGGCGGCTGCTGCTGTTCCGGACAGCCTCGTCGCTGGTGAGCTTGAGCTCGCTTTAGAGCCGCCATCAACGCATTCGAAATCGGTGGCTCCACTCCAGGACCGACAACATTCTGTGAGGTGGGCAGCCTTTCAAGAGCAACGCTGAAGCAGAGCTCCAGAGCTCGGCACTGGAGAGGATGAGAAGAGTTTGGGTGTGATTTTATGCAGGCTTGCCGGAGAAAGCCGGAAGGCGAGGCGAGAAGCGCCGCTGCGACATGGAGTGGCGTTGTTTGAGCATGGTTGCTGCGGCCCGCCTCCGCAACCGACTGATTCAGAACACGCGCCGCCTCCACCGTTAGCGTCTGCTGGATGGTGCTGATCCCAGGTTTCATCACTCAATCAAATCCTCGAAAAAGTTCAACTTTCAGCACCTGAAGATCGATACGCCCATCCCCTCACTTTTTACTTCTCTTTTTCTTCCTTTTCGTTCGTCCTCCTCCTCTCCTCCTCCTCAGCAGGATATCTTCCAAACCCTCCACCAATAAAAGAAAAGCGCTGGTCTTCTTCTCCACGACCATCCCATCTCTCTGTCCGGTTACTTGCCCAGTTTCTATCCCTGTCTATCAGGTTCTCTAGCCAACCTGCCCTAGCAAAATATTCTCAACTACAAAAACAAAAATCGGAAAAAAATGAACAGGACACGCAGCAGGTAAAATTCTGCAGGAAGTAAATTAGTTATGGTGCAGAAGTACAGGAAGGAGAGAGAGAGAGAAATAGTGTGAGACAGAGGGGGAGAGTTGGGTTGGAATTGGCACAAGAAGATGCAAGGGTTTCTGGAGAAATGCTTTCCCGACACAGTAATTTGCCCCCACTTTTTACATGAAACTTGATTAATTTTTCTTTTTGCTTCTTTTGCTACCCTTCAGCTTGACCTGTCCCTACTCCTCCTTTCGTGATAATGGAGCAAAAGAGACACCTTTTTAAGAGAGAGAAACTGATTCATTTCTTTGCACCTCCCTCATCATGTCCATTGCTCCTTTCATTTTCTCTCTCCTCTCCCTTCTTCATATCGCGATCGCCCCCCCCCCCCTCTTTTAATCAAATAATTTACCAAGTACAATAATTGTCTTTTAAATAAAATAAATGACAATCATTCTCTTTTCTCTTTTTTATATCCACAATAATATTCCTCTTTTTCTCTTTTCTTTTTTAATAAAATAATCATTACGTTTGCTGAAATTATATAAAATTACTTTTGGAGTACTAACATATTCTGTTACCTATGTACTAAATAAAAAAATCATTAATTTCAAAAGGTTAACAAATTATTGAGGTTAGTAATTATCTTAATTTTTTTTCATATAAATATTCTATAAAAGTATCTCTTTGCCCCCAAAACAAAAATATTTATATTTTGTCATCCCTCTTAGAAATTTAAAAAAATAAATAAGTCACAATACATATATTATTTATGTTTTAAATTCCACAAAATCAGAAACCCAAATATACCCCCACATTGACACGTCATCATTTTATTTTTATTTTTTTAAAAAAAATTCTCTGATGAATTCCAATTTCAAAAACTATCAAAAAAATTACCAAATCAATGTTTACATTTGAAAATCAACTTATTGTTTTTAAATCTAAAATTATATATATATATATATATATATATATATATATATATATATATGTGTGTGTGTGTGTGTGTGTGTGTGTGTGTGTGTGCGTGCGTGCGTGTGCGTGTGTGTTAAGAAATCTATATTTTGCAACATATTGATAGTAGAATAATATTGTTTTATCAATTTCTAACTAACTTGTAAATTAAATAAATATGGGCATTTTAGTCTTTTCAATATGATTTGTTTGCTTACATTTGATAGCAAAAATACGGGATGATATGATGTTATATAATTTCTTGCTAATATTACATTGTTTTTAATCAGTGGGACCCCTAGACCCAATTGAGCGGTGAAGGCAACCTTCAGTACATAGTAAATTTTGATAGCTCGTGGGGATCAAACTCATAACCTCCAAGAAGATACACCTCAACCTTACAAATCAGACTACCAAATCATCAGCCTGCCTATTTTTCACATAGTTTAGACATCACATAATTTTGATAGCTCGTGGGACCTGTTTTGTTAATTTAAACTGTAAGACTATCTTGATGTATTTTAGCTCCATGAAACGGAATCACACATTGTTATTCTTTGTTGGACTCCAATGTATTAGTCACCTTGGATTATCATGATTACATAATTATGGGTGCCTGATTGTCACAATATAGAAGATAAGTTGCCAAACTTCTCCAACAGCTTCTAAAGCCAAAGCAAGTTAGAGAAATCCCCTACTCATGTCTTTCTTAGCATTGCTTCATGCTCTCACAACATCAACACAACCAACAATTTTATGATGGTTATGCTTCTTGGATATGAGTCTCTTTCTCATAACATTACATTTATATGAACTTTACTAAATCTATGCATTTATTAGCTCACTAAACTAATGTCATGGGCTTAATGTTGATCACTGGATGATAATGTCATCAAATTTCCCATAAGTTGATGATACTTTTTTTTTTGTTGTAGGTTCAATTTAATATTCTTTACATTTGTGATTTTGAATCATAGAAACTCAATAGAGAGGGAGGGGGGGAGGGAGGGAGAGAAAGAGAGAAAAAGAAGGGGGGGGGGGGGGGGGGGGGGGAAGCCCCAAGTGATACCTCAAAATAACTCAAGTGCTTTCTTATAGGAGTCAAACTTGAACTTTAAGACATGCTACTCATACTTAAGGTTGGACATGTAGAGGTAGAGCCCGAAATTTGCAAGAGTAGATAGTTATGAGGAGCTTATAAAACCTTTGATATCACATTGGTATCATGCTTGAATTTCTCTTGATGTACTTATTTTTAGAGGTATTTGTAAAACATCATCAAGAAAATAAGAAGACTTTGAGTTGCATATGGGCTATGGCATGGCAGACAAAATGCCACCACCAACATAAAAGATACTCTCCTTGCCAACTTAACATAAATAATCATAGATCTTGCATCCTCGCTAGACCTATCATAAATTAATGCAACTGAGCATTGTCCATTAAGAAACCCCCACGGGGCCTATTGGATTCCTCTTTCTCTCCCCCCATCCTCTCTTTGTATCTCTCCCTCCTCTCTCTCTCCCCAGCCTCTCTCTCCCCTCCCCCCCCTCTCCCCCTCCTCTCTCTATCTCTCATTGTCTCTATCTCTCTCTGTCTCTCCCTCCCTCGCCCCTCTCTCCGTCTCTCTTTCTCTCTCCATCTCTCTTTTCTCTCTCCACCCTCTCTCTATCTCATTTCCTCTCTCTCCCCCCTCCCCCCTCTCTCTCCTTTCCTATCTATCCTCTATCTCCTTTCCTCTCCTCTCCTCTCCTCTCTCTATCTCTATCTCTATCTCTCTCCATCCTTATTTTCTTTCTTCACTACCATATAATCAAATATATTAACCAAATTAATTATGTTTAATAATATTTTATGTTTCATATCATCAAATACTCTTACAATGAGATTATGAGTTAGATTTTTATGTATGCTAAATATGTTATCTAGAATATCTAACAGTTGGATCTATCATGATATTGGAATGATGATCTTACTTGCTCTGACCTCAAGAGTCATAAGAAATTATATGGGTCAATGAAAAAATATGAGTTGCATGAGTTTACTTGTTATGCTATTTTTTTTATTAATAAAACATTATTTCTTTTTATTAATAAAACTAAAATCAATTACTATTGAGAATAAATATTTAATTATGAAAAAATAAAATAAAATAAAATATCAAAAAAAAAAAGGGTGAACAGAGTTATGTAACAACAATTTCTAAGCCTTTATAAATTTAATCAATATCTCAACTCATGAATATAACAACTAAAATGTAAGTATTTGTCAATTGGAAGGAAAGTATGAAGCATAATAAAATTTTAAAAGGTCTTGTTTATAATTCCCACATTTTGAAATGTAAGGATTTCTCATACATGGTATTATTACATGAAAACTGAAACCTAGTAAGAAAGTTGACAATATGCTATATGTTAATTTTATATAATTTAGCAAATAATTATTATAAGTAATTTTAACATATTTATCTATGAAATAATACATATCTACACAACTAAAAAAATAAACTAGTTGTTCTCAATTTGAAATGAACAATTATATATATATAGTGCACATAATTCATACTCTAGTGTGTGATATTGAGAGAGATTAATATATTGATATTATTTTTCTCAAAAGTTGAGAGATTATATTTGATGAGTCTCGAATTGAAGACCTATCATCATTGGATGAAAATATTTGTCATCATATCAATACATGACCTCTAATATAAGTATGATAAATAGATGTTTTAAATGGGTCGTATCATGCTAACACTATTCATTTTAGGGTGGCCTAGTCAGGCCACCATGCCATGCTGGGCACAACCCAACGTGAAAGTCTTGCCGTGCCTAGCACGGCATGATTGAATGTCTGCCCTGCCTGACACTATCCTACTGGTATGATTATAGGCAAATTTATGCATAATGTGTCAGATAGAGATAGATAGTGCCTGACAACACTATTAACATGGTTCACTTGATAGACACAAATAAAAAATTAAAAAAATTGATTTTTTTAAAATAAATCTGGTCACTTGCATGTCACAGAAATCTGATTAGCCAGTTTTTTGTGACCCGTGACCTATTCCAGGACATGGGTTATGGTTACTGTGTTGGTGGACTGTGCCAATGAGCCAAACATATGAGTATGTCTGTCTCAACATGAGGAATGACGGACTCTAGTCAAGCACAGTACAGGCTGTGCCTAGGGCCTGCACTACCGAGGCCAGGAACGGCTCTGGAACGTGTCCTCCCATTCCGGGCACTATTGTGGCTCACAATAACACAAAATTTGAAAAAAAATAAATATTATGTGTACAGTACAGGTGGGGTTGTACTGCGACTACGACCCGCCTCGTTTGTGGTCTCATGGACCAGATGCACTGCGCCTGGGGCGAGCTGCGTGGGAGTGGGACCAGACTGGGAAATTGGCTGCCTTCATGGAGCATTTCCTCTGCTGTCTTCCGGCCCCGGATTGCTGAAAAGGCATCTCCCGGCCTTCACCTTTTTTTCTGATTTCGACAAAATCTCTCCTTCCCGTCTGTCAGCATCTCGCTTTCGAATCGCTTGCCTTTCACTCCAGCAGGCTCCCCTGTCGTCGTCGTTGTTATTGATCGACTTTATTATTTATCATCCTCATCTTCATCTCTATCCATCCACCTTTTTCCATTTTCCATCCACCTTCTTTGTCACGATTAATAATTGAGATGTATAAGTAAATAGCAGGCGTACGTACTTTAAATATGTGTAAATTGAGATCCCACACCACACTTGGGTGCGTGCTCCATTAATGTAAGTAGTACTAGTATATGGGTGAGCCCCAAGTCAATAATAATAATAATAATAATAATATCAAATATTATTAAATCTTAATAATTAATATAAATCCCAATATCAAATTATGTACATCCATAATTTCATCTTATATATAGTATATCTAGAGGTGACAAGTCGATCAGATGCCTCAGATACAACATAAGGTATGATGAGATTCAGTCATGTCAAGCCTAAGATGATACTATCCAAACTTATGAATAGACCATAATTGTATTGGCCCATTGTATTACTCATGCCTGGGCAAGGGCTGCATGGCCTCATGTTGTGCCTGGCATGCTAACATAGTATGTGATATGATTGCTTTAAAAAAAAATAGTCATTTTTTAAAAATGGTTGCTCGTTTGGGCACCGAACATGACACCAACATATAGGTGTCAAATGGGGACCCAGCTTGATAAATGTTGGCACGGTTGGCCCGGTTTTGGACAGATTAGGGCGGGTAGAGTTGGGTCATACTAGGTTTTTCTAGCTAATTTTTTTAAAAAATCAGCTGGGCCCTCAGGCTAGTTTACCGTGCCATCGGGCCAGGCACACAGGCCGTGCCTGGCCCGACACGAGGCATGACATAGATCGTGCCAAGGGTCAGCTTGGCCTGGCCTATGGCACGGTTCCAGACCATGAAGTGTCGGGCCTGGCACGGTTGAATCGAGCCGAGTCCCGGGTAGTGCCTTGGCTGCGCATCCTGTTTGACACTCTAGCCTGGTGGTTGCATGCAGCCCACTGGCACTGCCAACATCTAGCCTAGTCGACCATCAACAAGCCACTAGTCCATGTCTTTATTGTTTTAATTTATAAATATTAATTTTGTAAATTAAAAATTTTAAGTTATCTATTGACCATTATGAATTATTAGAGTTATCATTATTACATTGTTTCAAATATCATTATTCATATAAATCACAAATATTAATAAAATAAAATTATAACATAAATTTTAATAAACAAAAGTAACAAAAAAATATCAATCATACAATCCAACCAAAAATAAAATAATACAAATATTCAAGTACACATAATAACAATCATCAATCATAATAAAGCTCAATACCAATACCAATCAATATAAGCATGCAATTTATCATTATCGCGTAAGTCTTTAATGATATCACTAGTAGTGAGTTCAACATTCTCAAAGTCTCACGAGTCATCAACTACCAACAACTCCTCTACTGTTGTTTTAGCTTAATTTTGAATGCCCAACCTTGAATCTTTCCAATCATCCATGCATGCTAGTGCCTCAATGTAAAGGTGTCAAACGAGCCGAGCGGCCCGGGCCCGGCCCAAGGCACGACCCGATTCAGTCGTGCATGGTCCAACATAGCTTACATGCCTTACCGGGCACTACCCTGGTGCTTGCCACGTGGGCACAGCATGGGCGACACACATGACGTCTGATGAAATGTCACCTGATGGCTGACGAAACGATGCCCAATGGCAGACGAAATGATGCTCAATGGGCGATGGCTCGGTAAGCCCGACGGGGATTGAGGCACGGTGGCACTGGTTCTCAACCCCAAATTTTTAAAATTAACTTTAACCTAAATCTATCCCAACCTGTGCTGACCCGAGCTAATCCGGCTTGAACTGGCATGATCCCAAGTTGATTTCAGGCCATAGGCCGTGTTCGGCCTGCACTCCAAATTACCGTGCCGTGCCAGGCACGACATGATCTTGTAGCATCATGTGCATGGCATGGCACGTGAACCCAGGTGGGGCTAGAAAAAATGGGCCAGGTTGGCCTATCCCAGTCTTTTTGACACCTCTACCTCAATGATATCTAGCCGTAGTCTCAATATCCTATCCGAAATAATATTGATTACAATAGAAAAAGTAAACTTCGATGTTATGCTTGATACTAGAGAAGTCAGTATATTTCGTATCATCATAGACAACACATGATATATGGACTCATGATTTCTACCATTATAAAATAATAAGATTTTTTTTATAATTATGTGATAGGATTGAGTAATAATCAATATCTAAGTACAATGACAACTCGCTCATAATTGATGATCCACCATATTATTTCTCCCTTGATAACTGAATAGAGAAGTCATCATCTCTGAATATAGTGTCTATGGCCGTACTCGAAGTCTGGCTATAACAACAACAACTATTCATAGTATTATAGTATATAAATAACTCAGTCATCTTTTTATGAATGAACCATCCAGGTTGGTATTCCTAGTTCATGTACATGGATATGTATACCAAAATGTTCTCCATCTCTTTCACTTTAACCTTATGATCCATGAAGACAGCTAGACAATAAAGAGATTTAATAATGGACCAGTAATTAAGTACTTGGTTTCAATCTCAATAGTCATGTCACTAAATGTCGGGTCATCTCTAAACTTCTTAAATATGCCACTAATATTATAAATGCACCTAAGTGTGATACAAATGGTAAGAGTGTAAATGATAAATACATATTTTTTGTGTCATAAAAAATATTTAGGAATTTCATAAATAAAATTCCTATATCCTAGTCTCTATCATCAATAATAAGTTCATCACTCTTATAATTAGCGTAGTCGGATATTATGTGTTCGTATCCACACACGAATCTAATATTAGGTAAGTATAATTTCAATGGTGTTTCATATCCATTTGGAATTCCTTTTTCTTTAGACCCACATACAAACAAAGATTATCAAACTTTTGTTATCTGCTAGACATCTGAAGATATTTTAACGAGTTATGTATTTTTTCTAAAGTGAGTGAAATAACCTTCATTCTCACATGTACTATCAGGTTAATAATGTGATTCATGCATTTAACATAAAAAATTTTTTCTAATGACTCATCTTTAATGGTTCTAACAAATATGTTAATAACAAACAACTCTATTGTTAGATGCTTTATCAAATATGATACTAAATATTTTATTTTGAATATGATAATCTCTAAAGATTCTTATCATGCACTCATATATGGCAAGACCATCATGAATATAGAGAATCTTTGAAATCCTAAAATACTTTTTTTAAATGTATATTTAGAATCTACATAGTAGGTAATGAGGCATGCAAAAGATGCATCACCGTGACTAGATATCAGACATCACAGACACCACAGAACTATATTTCCTAAATCTACATAGTTGTTTATTTTTCAAACTTTAATATTTTAGTATGTTGTTCCTATATGTGGACATATGAATCTTATAATATGCAGGCTAAAAATAGGTCTGCATGATACTGACTATCTTAGAATTGTCCAAAGAAGACTCATCAACCATGCATTCCCTCTTTAACTCCTTGTAGGAACTAATATACTATGTTTTTTGGTGTAATGATTGACATGCCTCTTTATGTGCACAGTCCCACATGCACTCCTACACACACACACATTTATAATTCTTACATTGTACTAATTCTTCATTGACACCTCTAATATTTTTATTTTATATTATTTAAAATGAGTCAAAACTACATATATTCTTCTAGTTTTTTATTTTTTAGACATTTGAGTATGAGTCTAGACCATAAGAAAAACATGGTTTTGGCCTCATACCTTTTTGTAGGGTTATCATTATTAATATTATTTACCTCTACGTCAATATTAATTTCGTCATCATTTAATTTAAAGTTAGTCATTTTTAATTAATTTCTAACTTAACAATTAAATGAAATAAAATAAACTAAATATAAAACAATATAATACTTAATTTATGCCTTATAGATAAGATATGAGAGAGAAACAAAAAGCCATGGCCCACACCTAGTAGGCTAGGTATTGAAATTGGAATACTAACAGCTACACCAACTAAATCTCCACTCCACACCTATATTCTTTAAGCTTTAATGAAACTTTATCAATCTAAAACTAAAAAAATTAGCTTTAGAGTTTAGAGAGAGAGAGAGAGAGAGTAACGAGATCGAGAAGATAGATATAGAAAGAGAACCGAGATAGAGAGGAGAAGAGAGAGAGAGAGAGAAGAGTGCGAGAGGAGTTGAGAGATTTGAAAGGAAAACACAAATCTCATATTTCATTTAAATATATATTTTAAAAAAAATATATATATTTTTAAATAATATATATTTTTTTAATTTTTTGAATGATTTTTTAATATTATAAAGGGAAAAAACCTGTTAGCCATCAAATTTGCTACCCTAGCCATTGAAATTGAATCCAATAACCCATATTTAATATTTTTTTTATATTTTTTTTATTGGGTTAGTAGTCGTTACCATTAGAAGCCAAAGCTTCCAAGTGGTCCAAAAGCTTTGGTCTCAAATAGGGTTATCTTTAATCAAAAATGAATTATACAGTCTCAAATTCCTCTAATCCAATACCATATAGTCTTGATTTTTTCACTCCCTTGATATTTTTAACAAATATTTCATTGTCATCAACTGGACGAGGTTCAGACAACCCCTCCTCTGATTGGGATATCTCATCCCATAGTCAGATGGAATCATCATGCACTCAACAATACATCGGATTATAATTTATAAATTTAGTAAAGATAGAAGTAGCTATTAATATAATAAAATATTAAATTAGAATTAAGATGATAACATTCAAAGCTTTGGCTTTCTCATTGATGAATGAGCCATCACTCCTTTTAGTATGATTGCAAACAAACAACTCATTTTAGGTATTTTGATTGCAAAAAAATATTAATCAGTTTGGTTTGGTTTGGTATATGTATAAAATTTTTAAAAACCAAACCGAACTAAACCGATCCAAATCGAACTAGTTCGCTTCAGTTAGGTTTGAAATTTTGGTTTAGACAACAAATGAGTTTTTTCGATCATCATAAATTCAATACAATAAAATTATACAATTAAGTATAAAAAACCCATAATCTATTACATATGTCCATCAAATAACAATATCCATAAGGTAATAATATTCATAAAATAACAATAATGTCCTTAAAATAACATTGTCAAAACAATTAAAAAATGAGAAATTATGTTTTGGGGTGTTCCCCTAAAAAAAATTAAAAATTTGAAACTTATCTTTTTAAGTTTGAAAAAAAATCACCAAAATCTTAAAATATTGAAATTTAGTACACTCTATTACGTTTATCCTAAACTATTCTAGCCCTCTCCCATCGGCCATCTTCCATTGGCCCTCACCCTCTCCCATCGAGCTCGATGGAGCTTTCAGTTGAGCTCCAGGAGCTTTGCATTAAGCTCATTTGAGTTCCAGGAGCTCGACCGAGAGCTCTGTCGAGCTCCTAGAGCTCGATGACGAGCTCAATAGAGCCCAATTCAGGCACTGAAGAAAATTTCTTTGATAATTTAGGCACCTCTTCAACTGCCATCGCCTTAATCTTTCACATAGCTATCTAATCTATTTGGGCTTGCCTAAATGAAGGATATGGTACATAATACACTTGGCATGCCTGCATTGCAAGTATGAATGGTTCATTTCTATTAAACCTTCTAATTTAGTTGACTTCTACTAGGCTATAATTTGGGTGCCTCCTAGTGCCATGCCTTGAAGTGTCAAACCAATCATATTTAAATAGAACTATTCTTTTGAATGGATAACCAGGATACTTTAACTCCAATACCTTTATCAATTAACCATAATAATCACTTGTATTCTCATCATAGTTTGTACCCTTAATGCAAACACCACTATTAATGGTAGCTCGACCAATCTCTTGTCTCTTAGTATAAAATTTGTATCCCATTGAGAAAGTACATTGGATATGACTTGTGATTCTATTTTGGCCATTCAGCAAGAGCTTTTAAAAAGATGTTTGTCATGTTGTTACTAGGATTACATGCTTGCACATCAAAAAATATTAATGTCAATATGTATTTGATTTAAAATATTTGAATACGAAAAATTATGTTGGGAACGAAATACTCTTACATAAAGTTTGAACCATTCAACAAAATTATTATCAAGTATTTGATTAATGTCATCATCACTTATTCTTGGAACTTGTTTGCGTAGCTTCCGAATGTAAATACTTCAAAAAAAAAAATCATTAAATTACAAAATTCAATTATTTTAATAATATTCAAAAATACTTACTTGGTACAAAGTGTAACTCATCATGATTTAAAAGAATATAGATTTGAGCGGCTTGAAGTTCCCTGCCTTCAATTGGCCTAGTCTTTGCCATTCCATAGGATCATCCAAGATAAGTGAATATTGACAAATTACCTTCTATCAGAACAACAACCCCACTATCATCATTATAGGAAACATCTGCTATCTTGTGTGACCATGCGATTCAAAGCAATATGAATAAAAATTTGATGTTTTTTTAACTAAATAGGCATTATATATTGAGCCATCAACTCGAGCCTTATTACCAATATTTTCTTTCAAATTGCGAAGGAACCTATACACAGACACAAACACACACACACATATACAACTACAAGTAATTGTTTTCAAATGGTATTAACATCAAATAGCAAAGAAATTGAAAATATAATTTATAAAGTTAGTACCTATTAAATGGGTACGTCTAACAAAATTGTACTTGACATGCTATCCTTGCTTCATCTGGTAAGTGGACAGACAAATATTCCATCGAGTCAATGAAAGCATGAGGAAATATCCTCTCTAACTTATATAGAATGATTGAAATTTCTAACTCTAATCTTCCCATATCTTCCTCCTTGAATTTCGTACAGGTTAAGTCTTTAATGAATTAGCTCAACTCGGTCAGTGGTTTCCTAATATTCGCTGGCATCAAATACCAAAATTTTATTAGGATTAACTCTGCATAAAGACTTGACAGTTAAGACTTTTCATTCCAAAAAGTTTGCACTTCTTTAAGTCAACACATCCTCCCATATTTGAGAGATACCCATTGAAAAATTTGAGATTTTTCACCCAACGACAAATAGCTTTCTTACCATTCTTATCTAAAGTGTAGTTTGCCTTTGGATATTTATCATTAGCATTATTCTCTAACTCTTTTCATTGACAAAATGCCACTAAATCCACCATAGTGGGAATGTAGATGGGAATGCATCATGGCATTAGTCTCTCTCTTATTTTAGATTGATGTAGGAGTGTGAATGATCTTGACTTATATATTTCATCTAATTTAACATATAGTCTCGGTGCTGGAAATGTGTCGTGTCTTTGGTCTTTCTCATTCATTAGATTGATGTAGTAGTGGGAATGTCTATGGCAATGCATTTTATCTCTTTAATACAATGACATAGTGTTGGTAATAGCCATAACATTTGTTTTTTATTTATGTAACCCAAAGTTCTCTAGAATTGAGTCATAGCTTTAACATTTCTCATGAGAAAAAAGTCAGTTCTCTAGAAATAGTTGTGGCTCAAGTAATTATTGTTTGAAACTTTTTCTACATAAATGACATGGTACTAGAGAAGCACCATAGCTTTTGTCTTAGTCATGGAGGCTCTATAATGAGAAAGTCAAGATGTTAGAGGATATCATGACTTTTAGTACTAGTGGGATACTTTTTAAAATGATACAAATTTATGAGTTTGTGTGGCTTCAACTCTAAGAAAATTTCATAGCTAAAAAAATATATTACACAATAAAATGATTGTGTCAATGAGGTGGTATAGTCATGGTATATAAAAATTGTAATGACTATTTGAATAGATCTCTGCCGAAGAATAGATACTAAAACTACCCTAGAAGCTCAATGAGGTATAATAAAGTTATAATATAAAGATTGTTATGATTTTACATAACTTTTTACTTCCCTACTACTCAACAAATCCACCAAGTTTCACATTTCACATAAAAACTATCTGATTTCTCAACTAATTGTATAATCTATCAAAACTATAATTTAGTAAAATAGTTTGATCCAAAGCTTTTTTTCTATGCAACACACATCATATATAATAACTAAAATCACTAGTATTATTTAATATTCGGCATACCAAATAAACTCACATACTAAAGTAATTTCTTGTACTTTAGTAATTACTTCTCCTTTATAAAAATTTTGTTTTTTCATCCATCCCACATAAATGTTTGATATGAATAGGTTTGAGTGTCATAACATGTCTAGATAATAGGATCATTTTTTTTGTGGATATATAAACTAGTTGTGGTAGTGTTTGAGTTCCTCGCCTAAATTGTGAGTACAAAATTATGTAAAATAATTTATCTAAGTTAGTACATTTGTTTTATCACACCATGCAAAAAAAAAAAAAAAAATTCTTTGGTTATCTCCAAAGTAGTACTATTTTTAATATCCATAGCTAGACCATCAAGGGTTGCTACCTCTATCTATGATTTTAGTTATCCAAGCTAGCTTCATCGTATATTCTATCACATCATCATTTCTTCGTGAATTTTTTTTCAACACTGAATCATATTCTATGTTTACATTCTTATGACTTCCTTCCTTATTTTTCACTTTCATAGGTTGTCGTGGCTAGTTGGTTTACTATGAATTTATCATTTCTACATGTCATAGCTTTTTGGATCTTATAGTTTTTTTATTGGGTTGTATTTATAGTTTTTTTCTTTCTACATCTTTGGAGTCGCATTGTTGGAGTTTTTCGTAGCTTTTTTTTATAGTTTCTATATCTCTAAAGTCATATTGTTGGTCAAAGTCTTGATTTTTATTACTGTATTTGTTTCTTTTTTTACATCATTTGGATCCTCCAGAATTATTATTACCCTCATGTGATGCATCATCATTTCATTAGTCACTAGTTGGAATTTTGTTTCTATTTTTACTACTAATATTTTTCTCTTTCCCCTACAACATTTTTTCTCATTCCTTTACATCACATACATAGCACTGAAGTTTAGAACAAATATTTATTATGTGTTTGAGGAGAGCATATCATTTCATCATTATAATTAAGTGTTATTGTAAAAATATATCCATACATACCTAGTAAAATAATTATTATTAATACAAATCATGGAATTAATGGTCAAATTTTTAGATTTTTTTCAAATGTGGAATTTTATTATTTGAGAAAATTATGTAAAGGGAATCCAAAATAAAAATATTTATGTTTTTATCCCCATCTAAAAATATTTTAGCAAAATAGTCCTTAAGATTTAAAATATTTTATTTTTTTTACATTATTTTTTGTTTTTCTCAATTTTTGGAACATGCATCATTAAATGATTAAAGAATGAAAAAAAATCTAAAAATAAATAGTATTTTCACATGAGCAGTGTTTTTTCAAAAACATTATTCAAAAAACTATACACATGTATGAAAAGAGTTTTATATATATATATATATATATATATATATATATAATAAAACTATATATAAGTATATCCTATTTACATAAATATTACAAACTATATGTTAAAATTATAAGTTATTGTTTAAATTTTAAAATAACTATATGTACGAATAAGGTTTAATGTATGTGTGTGTGTGTATTATTTAACATATACATACATATATTATATGTTATAGTTTAAAATAACTATATATACGCATATAATATAATAAATTCATACATATATTGTTTAGCATATACATACATATATTATATGTAATAGTTTAAAATATATGTTATAGGTTAAAACATATAAGATGTGTGCATGGTGAAAATATATGTTATAGTTTAAAAGGAATATATTTACATATATAGTTTAAACTATACATACATATATTTTTCAACATATATATATGAGAATGTTTGAAAATCACGACACTACTATTGGTGAGCCTTTCACACACACACACACACACATATTTACATATTGTATATTAGCATAATTAAGGATTTACTCATAAATGTTGATGAAAAGTCAATGGTCAATGGTAAATTGTAAATGGTATGGTCATTGGTCAATGATTAATGGTCATTGAATGCATATATAGAAGGCCATAGATTAAGGTGAAGGATCCTCAATACCCCCTCGTAAGTTGAGCGCTGAATTTGAATAGGTGTGAAACTTAGAGCGAAAAAAATGAAACAAAGGACAAGGCACACTTTTGGTGATGATATCAGCAACCTATAAGTGTGAATGCACATAGTGGGTACAAAGTTTGCCATCAATAACAAGTTCATGAAAAAGGGAAAGGGGTAGTCTAATCCAAGATGCAACATGCTTGGTTCATTAGTGTGACATAGAATTGGAGATAAAAAAAATCTCACTTTGTTGTCACATAATAGAAGATGCTATTGTGCCTTGTGGACGAAAAATTCTAAGGCCACAAAGGAAATGTGCGAGCCAAAAAAGTTCAGTGGCAATGAGAGAAGGGGAACAATACTTAGACTCACAGTTTCAACGAGAAACAGTAGGTTGCTTTTTGGCGCTTCAGGAAACCAAGTTTGCACCAATGTAAATATAATAACCCAAGGAAGATTGATGAGTATCAATACATTTTGCACAGTTGGCATTAGAATAAGCAACCAAAATACTAGGAGAAGTGGATGAATGAAAAGTGAGGCCAACATGTAGTGTGCCCTTAACATAGTAAAGAATGTGTTTTATAGCAAGGAAGTGTTCTTCAATCGAATAGTAAAAAAATTGACTGACAGAGTTTACAACATAAGCAATATCACGATGCATGATAGTGAATTATTGGAGAGCACCAACAAGAGTTTGATAAAGAGTAAGATCCAAAAATAAGGGACCATTAGAAGATAGGTGCTGAGAAATAACCATGGGGATGTGGACAGGCTTGCTATCAAGGAGTTGAGCTCATGTTAGGATATCCCATGCATATTTTAGCTGACTAATAAACTATAAAGAGATCATCAGTAGTAGATGTAGCTTCCAAACCAAGAAAGTAACTGAGAGAGCCCAAATACTTAGTGGCAAACTCAAAATTAAGCTTACGAGTAAAACCATCAAAAAGAGTTGAGTTATTTCCTATAATAATGATATAATCACCATTAAAAAGAAAATAAATAATGTCTAATTGCTTGTGAAAGATAGTAAAATATCAACATGACTACAATAAAAACCAAATTGAATGACAATAGAGTTGAATCATTAAAACCAGACACAATGAGCCTATTTGAAGCCATGAAGAGCATTCTTCAACTAACAGACATGATTAGGGAAGCATGTATCAATATATCCAAGTGGTTGTTCTATATTGTCATATTCAGTAAGATAATCATAAAAGAAATATATTCTTAAGATAAAGTTGGTAAAAATGCCATTTGTTTGTCACAACAAGGGAGAGGACAACATAGACAATGGTGGCCTTGATAATAAGGCAAAAGGTGTTTGTGTAGTCAAGACTAGGGACTTGTGTATAGTGATTAGATAAAAAAAGCTTTGAGATACTCGATAGAGTCATCAACCAAGTATTTGGCTTGAAACACCCATTTGGAACCCACAATGTTGGTGTTGGCGGGTCGAGGAACTAAAATCAGGTATTAATAGTTTATAGGGCTTGAATAACTTCAACTATAGCAGCAAGCCAAGCTAATTCTTAATAGCATATTTGAATTCTTTGGAATTAATGGATGAAAGTTAAGTAGAGAGAATACCAAAGGATCTCAAGACAATAAGATTCACTAGGTGGAAATGTTTAAAAATACCAGCTTTGGCTTTTGCAAGCATGTGATAAAAGGGCACAACAAGAGCAAGGGTAGGCAGCTCAGTGGAGATATCAAGAGAAATAGGGCTAGGATTTGAGGGTGGTAAAGATGGGCTTGCAATAGAATCATTAGCCTAAAATGATCATTCACTAGGTCAATACAAATGTCACATGAGGCAGATCTGGATTGGATAATATGCAGGGAATTTCGTGCATGAGAAGATGGTAGCATGTCTGTAAAGGAAAGACTAGGTTCTAGAAAACTTGAAAATAGGAGGGAGGATATGGGTTGAGCCTGGAAGATATCAAGGTAGAGAAAATGAGTTTCATCAAATTGAGCATGATAGATGATATATACCCTAAAGGTGGTAGGGCCAAGACAAAGGAACCCATTGTAAGAGGAGTTGTAATTCATAAAAATGCAAGGAAGAGAAAATTTGTTAGGTATATAATCATGTAGATAAGATAAGTATGACAACCAAATAAAAAAAAAGTTCATGATTTGGAGAGGAAGCATATGGAAGTTCAAATGGAGACTTGCCTCCAAGAAGTGCTATGTGCAAGTGCCAAGTAGCTGATGATATAGCAGGTAGTTCTAAAGGAATCAACCCAAAGCAAGTAGAAGTAAGAGAATGAAAAAAGCAGAGCTAGGTCAGGCTTAGCCACATGATAATGTTTCCTTTTTGTATGACCATCCTGGGTATGAGTATAAGGACAAGAGAGTTGATGATGAAGTACAAAGGTATGAGGATGAGCTTTGAATCAATTGTTAGTAAATTTTATACCACTATCAATTTGAAAATATTTGATATGAGCATAATGTTGATTTTCCATTAATTTTTGAAAGTTAATGAAAGTAGCATAGAATTAAGATTTGAATTTCAATGGATAAAATCAAGTGAAGCGAGAATAATCATCAATGGATATAACATAATGGACAGAGCCCAAATTTTATTTTATGGGAAAGGACCCCTAAGATTGCAATGAATAAGATCTAAAACATTAGATAATCTATGATTATTTCGCGAATAAGACAATCTTTTCAAGTTGACATGCATCATATAATGTATGAGATGATAGTAAAAAGGTAAGATAAAGTTGTGCTTTTCTATTTTAAAAAGATATGAAACATGAAGAGATTTATTATTAAGGGAAAAAATAAAAGTGAAATTTCTATTCTCGAGCACATAAAAGCCTCCATTTCTTTTACTGATTGCCACCACCCTTCACATTTGATGATTCTAAATAGTGAAACAATTATTAGTAAATGTAATGGATAATGGAAAATCATGCATTAGTTTATTATTAGACAAAAAATTTTTAGGAAAGGGATAATCAAAACATCAAATAGATGAAGATATGGAGAATGGAAAAGTTTACCAATGTGGATAATAGGTAGGGTAGCACCATTCTCCACAATCACAGAATCCTTACCCATGTAATTGTTGGAATGGTACAAAGTGGAGTGGGTTGGAGTCATATGGGTCGAATCCCGTGTATCCAAGAACTAATATAAAGAGCTTCATGCCTAGACATAGAAAACGAAGCAATTAATGCTTCTGCAAGGTGCGCCGAGGGGTCATGCTGGTGCTGATCATAGTGTCGTATGCATTGATTAGCATAATAGCTTTCCAAGTGACAAATCTGACACCGTGGTGGATGATGACTTTAAGTGGGTTGAGCACGAATCTGTCCATGACTAGAAAACTCGTGGCTGGTGCTATTTTCGCAACCACATTTGGAAAGAGATAAGCCACTCCTACATGAAGAAGAGACATGGGTATTGATGAATGTTGTAATTGACTATGGTAGATTTTCAAGAGACTATTGAAAAGGTTCAAAACATTCAGCCTTGGACACAAGATCTAGGACGCAAGGGAGAGGTTTTCGTGCCATGTGGGTAGTAGATAAACTATAAAAATTAAGTCTTTGGCCATGAAGAAACTAATGAATTTTGTTGGTGGCATCTATATGATAACTGATGGCATGAAGCTGATCACGTAAGACATTGAAGGCACTGGCACATGTAGTGATTGGATGAGTACTATGTTTCATCAATTGGAGGTCATCTTTGGGGCATATTTCATGAGCTCTGGAGTGGTGGTTGAAAGTATTTTTGAGAGAAATCCAGATCTCAAGGGATGTTGAGAGACTGACGACTTTAGTAATGGCTTCCTATATGATAGAAGAGAATAGATGGCATATTAGATGTTGATCGGTGGCTTTCCATTCTAGGTGTTTGATATTAGGTGTTCGAGAGGTAAAAGGATGAAATGGAGGTAGTGGGAAAAGGGTACCATTCACATGACTGAGCAAACTTTAGCTTTCAAGAAGTGAAAAAAGTCGGTTCGTCCATAAGAGTTGATGGTAATTATGTGAATCATGATGTTGAAGGGAAGAAAAGTATGAGAAAAATTAGAGAACATTGAGATAGTGGGAATTGGGATGCCAATCTAGATATTCCTCTCATACCATGAGCATGTTTGAAAACTACCACACTATTAGTGGTGAAAGCCTTTCACATAGATATAGACATAAATACACACACATACATAAATACACACACACACACACTCACTCACTCACTCACTCACACACAGACACACACACACACATATTTACATATTATATAACATCATAATTAGAAATTTATACATAAATGTTGGTGGAAAGTCAATGACCAATTTTCAATGGTCAATGGTTAATAGGTAATGGATCCATCATCCATATATTGAAGACCTTAGATTAAAGCAAAAGGATCCTCAACAATATACATATAGTTTAACTTATTAAATTGTTTACGCATACATATATGTATGTATATGTTAAAATATACGTATGTATATGTAGATATTATTTTAACACATTGTTTACCTATACATATATGTATATATATATATGATGAACAGTTTTACGCCAAAAATTACAAAAATGGAAAAATAGAAATAAAAAATAATTTATATTAATACAGTTTATCAGTTTAATTAATCGGAGTGGGTCAGATTACTCGGACAGACCGGGTTCTAGTCCAAAAATTCGTCAGCCCGCTGACCAGATAGCGGGACCTCCATTATTGTGCTATTCTTATATTTCCAGTCTCTTAATAATTTCTTTCCAAAACTTGCATGAAAATATTCAAACATAAACATATTTTGGTTATCCAAATAGTTTATCAAAACAAAGTATATACAATATAAGGATTACAAGTATATCTATTTTTTTGGTAGAAGCAGCTAGCACTACTGTTATGTAATAAATTAGTCACTATCAACTACAATTGATTTGACGATGCCATTAGAGATGTGGACTAGTAAGCTAGTAGATTACTCTAATTTTTACTTTTTTTGATGTCTTGGATATGTGATATACAATACCTAATAAAAAATAAAGTAGGATAATTAGAACTAAAAAGTGTATATTTTAGGATATATTGAAGGAGCGAGGGGGTATCACCTATGTGATCTTACTACTCATAAGTAATTATCAGTAAAGATGTAATCTTTATAAAAAATTAACTATAAAGAATTGATGATAACGATAACATGTTGAAAGAAGATTTAGAAACTATCATGTGCAAGTAGAAATTATCAGAGATAAATTATTCCAATATTCATGGAGGAATAACCAAAGTATGAAGTATAAGAGTAAGTCGAGTCTGAGGTTCAACATGTGATAGAAAGCCACTAGTTAGGCACTCAAAGTATGCTATTGAGAAAAATATTTCATATTATCTTCTAATAGAGGTTGAAAAACCTTCAACATTTTCGGATGCTTCAAATAGTTTGGATAATCTATGTAGATGACAACAATGGAGGAAGAAATTGAAATTCTACATAAGAAGAAGACATGAAACCTAGTACTATAACCACTAGTAAAAAATATTATTAGTAACAAATGAGTTTACCAGACCAAGCAGCATAAAAATAATCAATTAGAATGGTGTCGTGCAATATTGGTGATAAAGAGATATACTCAAAAAGAAGACAATGATGTTAATTAGATTTTTTTCCAGTAGTTTGTCTTATAACCATCAGAGTAGAAATGATTTTGTGTGCAATATTTGATTTACATTTGGAGTTGTTGAGTGTCAAAACTATATTTTTTAATGGAGAAATTGAAGAAGAAATTTACATGTTCTAGCCAGAAGGATTTGTTGAAATAGGTAAGAAGAACTTGGTTTTTAAGTTGAATAAATTTCTATAAAGTATGAAACAAGCACCGAAGTGTTGATATAAGAGATTTGATTCCTTCATCATTAGCCTTAGGTATAATAGACTTAGTTCAGACCATTATAAGTACTATAAAAGATTTGAGGATGAAAATAATTTTATCATTTTATTTTTGTATGTAGATGACAAGTTGGTAGTAGGTCCTAACAAATATTGAATCTAAGAATTAAAGATATAGTTGGCTATGAGAGTTTGATATGAAAGACTTGGGACTAGCAAACAAGTTTCTAGAGATGTAGATTTATCGAGATAGAAATAATAAGAAGATTTGACTTTCTCAAGAAAACTATTTTAATAAGATTTTGTGATGTTCCAACATGTAAGGTAGTAAATAAATTTCTACCCTACATCTTATGTATTTCAAGTTATCCTCAAGTATGTGTCATAGCTTAGAAGAAGAAAGGAGAAAGATGCCTCAAGTATCATATGCAAAAGTAGTTGAAAGTTCATTATTTGCAATGATTTGAATAATAATAGACATTGCACAAGTATTAAGAATAGTTAGTCGATTCATGACAAATCCTAGTAGATATCATTGGACTACTATGAAGAGGATTCTCATATATATTAGAAGAACCTCATGTATTGTATTATATTATAGATCTGGACCTTATTGTCAGAGACTATGTTGATGCAGATTATGCTAGGGATATTCATAATAGCAAGTCTACCATTGGCTATGTTTACTTTTGTTAGATGAGCTATAAGTTGGGTTTCAAAGTTATATTCAATTATGTCTACTTCTACAATAGAAGCAGAGTGTGTTCTAGCTACACAAGCTAGTAAAGTGGCAATCTACTTGCAGATACTATTGGAAGAGTTTGGACACAAATATAATAAAGTTACTTTCTTTTGTAATATTCAAATTCCTACACACTTAGCAAAAAATATAATATTCCACTCGAAGACAAAATATATCAGGGTACAATATCATTTTGTATGAGAAAAAATTGAAGAAGAAAGTGTGAATATGCAATAGATTCACACTGATAAGAATATAATAGATATTTTAACCAAATTTATCAACACATATTAGTTTGAATAGTATAGAACTCTATGTGACTTAGCAAGAAAATAAGTAAGCATAAATATGTGATAAAGTTATTTTCAAGTAGATATATCAAGTGGGTTGAGCAGCTTGAACATGATATGAATCACGACATGGTCTAGAACCATGCATGGACTTTAGTCAGGTCAGCTTGAGGTATGACTCGAGCTATGCGGATGCGTGGCTATCGTGCTTCATGCCTAGCTAGGCACGACTCACTTGTTTGGCCCATTAGCATGGTCCAACGGCCTGCTTGGAGTAACCCGAGTACTTGCTCAGTTATAGGTTATCATAAATCTGACGCCTGACCCACTCACTTTCTGTTAATGGTCAATTTTAATTGTGGTTGGGTAGGGTAGGGTTTCTTAATGAACCCAACTAGCTCCACCACACTCATGTGGGTATTAAAAATTATATTTATTAATTGGATCAATAGTTTTTTTAATGAACCTAGCCCTAACCTTGACACCATCGCATTTGGCATTGAGCCAACTAGAGCTAGCCTTGGTCGATGCTACCATGCGATGGGGTCAAGTTGAGCTTACCATGAGCTCAACCTGACCCCATTACGTGTTGGCTCGAAGCTCGAATAGGGTGACCAATGCACCATCTACTTAAACTACTTAACCACCACCACACACCATCCGCACCCACACCACATTCCACCCCCACCTGAGAGACCGAGACTTGAGGGCCAATTAGCCAAATGCATGAACTAGAAATCCCAAACCCAGCCCACATTTCAAACCCTAATGATAAAAATCCAAAATATATATATATATTTAACATTTTTAAAACTTATCTTGGCTATTGGATTTCATTCCAATGGCTAGGGTAGAAATCAAATGACTATTAGGTTTCTACCCACTTAAAAATAAAAAAAAAGTAAATACAAAATAAAAAAAAATTATTTTTTAATTAAAAAAAATCTATACATTAAATTAGAAGTTTGAAGTTTTTCATTCTCAATTTTATATTGACTCTCAACTCTCTAGCTCTTATTCTCCTCTACTATGTGCTCTCTAATAATCTCAACTCTCAATTTCATTTTTGTATTGTAACGCTTAGATTTCTAGTAGACTTTTTTGTTGTTCTTTTTGTTATGGGAGCAAAGATTTGGGGGCAACTATAGATTTCAACTTTATTTGTGATCTGTCTCATCTCTAGTTTAGATTTATAATATTATTTGAGTAAATTTTTTGTGTTATTTTTTTTAATAGTTAAAGTCATAAATAATAAAATAATTTTAAAAATGGCTAATAGAATATAATAAAAATAAAAATTAATTTAGATTTAGACGTCGATAATAATGATAATCCTATGAAAATATCTGAGGCCAAAATTATGTTTTCTCCTATGGCCTTGACTCAAACTTAAATACCTAAAAATTAGAAGAACATATATAATTTGGAGTCACTTTAACATAATAAAAAAAATAAAAAGACTAGCGGTGTCAATGAAGAATATGCATAATATAAGTATTATAAAAAATATATACATGTAGGAGTCCGTGTGAAACTAGGTACCTAAAGAGACATGCCGATCAATGCACCAAAAAACATAGTACATTAGATCATAGAAAAACTCAACTAAGCATGAGCAGTAGAATTTTTCAAGTTGATTTAGTTCATATTCTTTAACCCTATTCATATACTATAATGACATAGAAGAGGATGACATGACCACACTGATTACCATCATGTTTAGATTTTGAAGGATCCTAGGGTTGTCGATATCATGCAGATCTACTTCCATCATGCTTATCATAGAATTCTTAAGTTTACATGTAGGAATGATATTATTAAATATTATAAGTAAGAAAAATAGTTAAAAATTAATAAATTTAAGTAATATAGTGACGTGGTATCCATGATATCTGATATCTAGACTAGAAGCGATTATATATCTTTTGCATGCGTCACCAACTGCTATGTAGATTCTAAAAGAAACTAAATAAAAAGAATTTAGGATTTTCAAAGATTTTTTAACCTCAATATTGCCTTCCATATATGAGTTCATGATAATAATCTTTAGAAATTATTATATTCAAAATAAAATATTTAGTATCATATTTAATAATACATATAATAATGAAGAAGCTATTAATATATTTGATAGGACCATTAGAGATGGACCATTTGGTGAGAATTTTTATATTAGATATATATGTCACATTATTAATCAGATAGTACAAGCAGGAATGAAGATTTTTTCTCTCATATGGGAAAAAATACAAAACTCAGTAAAATGTCTATGGATGCCTAGCAAATAATAGGGGATTGAAAGTCTCTATTAGTCTATGAGTTTAAAGAAGAAGAAATTCCAAACGGATGTGAGACACAATCAGAACCACACCCACCAGATATTTGAGTCAAGCTTTTTATACGAATACGTGATATTTGACTATGTCAATAATAAGAGTGACAAAGTTATTATTGATGTAGTGACTGGGATACAATAATTCTTTTTATCAAATTCTTGAAGATTTTTTCTGACATGATGAACATGTATTCGTTTGCGTACATGCCCACTACTTGTATTGCACCCACGTTCACACGGGACATTAATAACATGTTTAGTAAGTTTAGAGATGATCCAATATTTAGTACCATGTTTGTTGAGATCAAAACCAAATGCTTAAAGTACTAGCCATCTTTTCATCTTTTTATTGCCTAGCTGCTTGCAAGAATCTTAGAGTTAAGATGGAGGTCTTTGAGAATATTTTTGACGTGTGCACCCACGTGTGTGAACAAGGGACACCAACCTAAAAAGGTTAATTTATGAAATATTGACTAAGTTATTTACATACTATGATTCTAGGTATGGTAGTAGTAATAGTCATGCTATGAGTACGAATATGGACACTATTCGAAGATGATGACTTCTCCATTCAGTTAGCGATGGAGAAATAATGAGGTAGACTATCAAATAAGAATGAGCTATCTCAGTACTTATATACTAATTATTATTTAATCATATCACATAACGATAACAAAAATCTTGATATTATATTATTGTAGAATTTATATGAGTTTATCTATTCCATGATATCTAAGTTGACACAAGATCTACTGACTCATCTAGTGTTAATCATAATATCGAAGTCTACTTTTTCTATTACATTAAATATTATTTTGGATAGGAGATCAAAACTGTGACCAGATATCATAAAGGCATTTTCATGCATGTAGAATTAGAAAGATTCAAGGTTGGGCATTTAGGATCGAGCTAGAACAAGAGCACATTGGGTTGCTAGTAAATGATGACTTGTGAGACTTTGAGGATGTTAAGTCCACAACTAGTGATACCATCAGACACTTACATGATGTTGATGATCATTTCCATATTGGCATTAATTGACATTGAGATTTACCTTGATGATAGTTTGTTATGTTATTTGATTTTTGGATGATACTCCTTTTTTTTTATTTTTCATTATTAAAATTTATATTAATTATTTTATTTTATCATGTCGTTACTCATAATTGATACCTTAAAATTTATAAATTAAAAATTTTAAATCAAAAACCACTCAACTCGACTCCTGGCATGACCTGACAAGACCCGACCTAATTCTCCCCTGACTAGTGCAGGTCAAGCCATGTCGAGCCAGCATAATACAAGTCATGCCATGTCGAGCACGAAATGACTATATTACTCATTACTATGCCGTGCTCGGCATAGCAGACGAGCAAGAGGCAAGGGCGAAAGGAGATGGGCGAGGGAGAGGGCGAGGGTCATGGGCGAGGAAGACGGCAAGTGTAAGGGGCATGAAAGAGAGGCGAGGATAGTTTAGTACTTATAAATTCAAGCGTCCGTATTTTTAATTTATTTATAATTTTGTGATTTTTTTTAAATATTAAAAATTTAGTTTCTAATTTTTAAAAATTTATGGGAGATTATCCCAAAACATAATTTCCTTTGTTCTGTATTTTTTTACATGATTTTTATTATTCATCGTAGATTCATTTACATAATTTTACTTTGTTAATTTCATTTACGATATAAAAAATTGTTGTCAGAAATTTTATAAAAAGGCATTGGACTGAGTCACTGGAGCAAAAAATTGCGTAAAAAGCAGTGATTGCAGAGTGCCCAGGAGCGTGCGTTGTAAAAAAATAGCAGTGCTCGAATAGTTGCATCCAGGCCAGGGTCGACAAAAAGTTGGCATATGAATTATGAAGACGAGACGTAAAAGCTAAATTTACAGAAAGAAGATGAAGCAAGCGGTGCTGGGGAATCTAGAAAAGTGTCTGACTACAAGATAAAAGCATTCCAAAAGGTCACTTTTTAGCTCTGCTATAATCATACTGTCTACCGGTTTTTCTTACTCGGGTCTCCTCACTTCACTGTTTTGTATTCGAATATATATATATATATATATAAAATACATATTTTTGATTTGAATATAAATTAAAATTGTATTCGACTCGCAATACAAATTTATACATGTATGACTATACAGAATTTTGATCCCTATGGTAATAACCAAAAGAAATTGATTATCATTGATTTTATTACTTTGGTAAATTAAAATAGAAATTTACATTCTATTTGGCATACAATATTATATGTTTTAATTTAATAGACTAGGTCACTTTTTTATATAGATTTTTGATTTGTATAATAATAACCGAGTTTATAGATTTATATTTTTTTAATTTATTTTATTTTTTTTCTAATATGAAATTTGGTAAATAAAGAACATGGGGTAGGGTCACACGTTATGTTCTTACTAAAAAATAAAAAACAAAAACAAATTTAAAAATTACAAAAACTAAACATTCCCATTTTACAAAAACTAAACAATCACAAAAAAAAAAAAATGGAGATTTGTATCATGATGTAACAAACATAAAATATTTGTGTCTTTTTGTACCAAAATTTTCATAATTTAAAAAAATATTAAAATTATAAAATAATTAAGCTTTTGTATACTAAAATTAATCATTTGATTTTGTTATTTGAAAATTGAAAAATAAAATAAATTTTAATATGCATAATTTAGAAACTATTGTTGAAAATAAATATACCATATCTGTGTGTGTGTGTGTGTATATATTTATATGTGTATGTGTGTGTGTGTGTGTATATATATATATATATATATATATATATATATATATATATATATATATATATGTTTAAATGTGTGTGTGTGTGTGTGTGTATATATATATATATATATATATATATATATATATATATATATATGTTTAAATGTGTGTGTGTGTGTGTGTGTGTATTTGTATAGGTATATATATATGATTGTCAATTTATATATATGCTTATATATCTATAAATATATGTATATATCTACATATATTTATGTATACTCATATATATATATATATATATATGTTTTCATTTATATTTGTATCTATATTGACAATCTTGATTTGTTCTTTAAATGATGTTAATCTTGGGACCGCATGGTACATTGTTGTTTTGGCCTTGTGGAGAGCATGAGTTTAAGTCCCACCTTCCCATTTTACATTGTTAAAATAAATTTTTAAAATTGACTTTTAAAAAATTATAATTTTTGAATTTGGAAATGTAGTTTCTTAGTTTGTAATAATAGTTTTCAAATTAATTAAACCAAAATTTTACTTTTTTTTCCAAATTTGGGAGGGGGCAAATTCAAGTTAATTAATTTTAGTACACCAAAACTTAATTATTTTTGAACTTGATTTATTTTTAAAATTATAAAAAATTTGGTGCTTCAAAATATAAATATTGTGTTTGGTGTAACAAACCACAAATCTTCCAAAAAAAAAAAAAACATAATAGTTGGCTTAGCCTTTTTCTTCTACTAGTTTTTGTCGGTTATAAAAGCTGTAATTTTCTTATTCAGTTCTCTAAGTTATAAAAGCTTCGTGAATATTTTAAGGCCTTTATGTATTAATATTTCCTTTGCTCTTGGGTAATTTTTATTTTGTAAATGTTTGTATTTATTTTTGGGCAGACATTTTTGTATGCCCTTTGTGGCTCTTTTTTTTATCTTGATTATGTTTTAGTTTGGGAAAGTTATTTCTTGGAATCAATTTATTTAATTATTTATTATTTAATTATTGATTTATAGAAATATATACTATACAATTGTAATTTGTTTATAAAAATATTTTTTTGGTTTTATAATTTGTGTTTTGTGTATGTATATTATAAAATTATTATTTTTATTATGTATTTTTATGATGTGTTTTTATAGTGTGGCTATTATTGTTGCTTCTTTTTGTTTGTGTGTAGGATTGTGTTCTATGAGAAATTATAATTTGGATAATGTTTGAATACTCAAAAAATTGTTAACAAAATCTCATCCTTGGTACAACAATCTAGATGCAACCATATTTGTTAATTATGAGTCGTAAATTCTAGAATCGATATTATCCCTTAAGAATAATACAAAAAGAGATATAATCATTCGTCCCAAAATCCTATATTTATGTGTTTGTACAAAATATATTTTTATGATTTTATATTTAGAAAATATATTTCAGTTCAAGATATAATTTTAGCCATTGTATATTTTACGAACTTCTTGTATATGTGAAGAAGTCTTTAGCAAATATTATGTGGTTTAACATTGTCATATATTGGATTTTATTTTTCATTATATTAGAATTTCCAAAATTTTAAAATTGCAAATTCTCACTTTTGGGTTATTCTAATTTTTGTTTTTATTATTATTTTGATAAGTAATAAAATTCATTATCAAAAAATTCTATACAATCTAATGGAGTTTCACACTATTACATTCTTTGCTAAAAATAATATAAATCTTAGTTTTAATTTTTTCTAACTAGTATTTTTGTATCGTGAGATTTCCCTTTGAAACATCTTCTATTTTTTTCTCTTTAAATATGATATACCGTTGCAGCAAATGCTACCTTCCCGGTGTTGTTCTTGGGTGTATTTGCTGCATAGCATTTTTTCATTTCTACACAAATAGGATGAACTCCGTATCTTCTAAAAGTCCTATCCAAATCCTTAGCTCCTCACTATATTTTCTTGGAATAACAACATTTAAAATAAATGTGTTCTGTAGTTTCTGTACATGTGTAGAATTCATAGTTAACATTTATGAGTATTGAGAATAATTGATCTTTGGTTGTCACCTTTCTGCTTTTAGCAATCCATAGATTTATGAATTGTTTGGGCACGTGATTTTTTATCCAAATTATATTTGTCCAAGCTTTTTTTATTTTTATGGTGTTTCCAACTAGGTAATTATAAGAATCTGAAATTATTTTTCTATTTTCTCTCCAATTATCTAGCATTTCTTTGGCTTGCTTTTTGGTACATGTTTTATTAATTAAGATATTGCTAACTGAAATTAAGGATTTCTAAAAGAGTTGGTTTGCCTAATATTTATGATAGTCCCAAATATTTTGGAAATTAAGGTATAAATGATGAACCAACTTTATCTAAAGTGAATCCTCATTTTTATTGATTCTCTAGAGAGTTTTGATAAAAAAAGTTTTGTTCCAAATAAAAAGATTAAGGATACCTAGTCCACCACAAGAGTTGGGGCATGCATGTTTTTCGAAACTAAATTGGGTCTATATCCCTTGATTTTTGGTTGTCCCCATAAGAATCTTCAGCATGCACTTTCTATTAGATTAATAATAGATGTAGGAAGGATGAATACTGAAAATCAATCTCTCTATTCCTTATAGCACTGTCCGTAATAGTTCTAGTCTTTCAGCAATAGAAAAAAATTTCTAGCACATTGATGAATGACTGAAGTTATTTTGGTCAATAATATAGAAATTATGAAGTTATAAGATGGCTAGACAATAAAGAAGCTCCAAAAAAAAATAAAAATAAAAAGGAGAGTACACTCTATAAAACTAGATTTTTATAGCAGGCGCTCCTTTATATTTTTTCCATCCTCAAAAGAAAATATTCAATTTGGAGGAGTTTACATTTAAACTAGAAATATTTGCAAAGTTATTTAATGTATGTAGAATAATGTCAATGGAGGAGGAATCCCCGCTATAAAAATTATTAGATCATCTGCGTACATTAGATAGGAGAAGCACAACCTTGATGGAATGAGAATACCTCTAAGTTAACTGCTTCAGTTAGATGCCTAGATAGATACTCCATGGATAAAGTAAAAAGGTAAGGGGAAAGAGGGTCCCCATGCCTTAGCCCTCTTTTGCCTTTGTAGAAAGTATGCAGTTGCCCATTTATGGCTATCGAGTATGAAGTTGTGGTTACACACTCATAGATAACTTCAATGAATCTTTTAGGAAAATTTAAGCTTGTTAAGACATCCTTTAAAAACTCCCTATTCACTGTGTCAAAAGCTTTCTGAAGATCTATCTTTAGAAAGCATCTTGGAGATATTTTTCTTCTTTCATATCTTCTAAGTAACGATTGGGCAAGAAGGAAATTATCCGAGACTAGTCTCCCTTTTATATTTGCTCCTTGCGCTAGATCTATTATTCCTTTGAGCACTACTTTTAGTCTTGAAGCTATAAGCTTATAGATTACATTCCCACATGAGATTGACCTATAATCTTTGACTGATGAGGCATGTATAGTCTTTGGAATCAGTGCTATATATGCGTGATTAATTTGCTTTAGCATTCTTTCAGAATGAAAAAACTATGTATGACACGTACATCACTTCCGATGTGGTTCCATGAGGCCTTATAGAATTCAGTCGTGTATCCATATGGGCCAGGGGATTTATAATCTCCCATACAAAATAATGATTTATTGATTTCATCCAGAGAGAAGTGTAATGATAGCAATTCATGATTTCTTTGGTGATTTAATCTAGCCTTTGTTACGATCCCTTCATTAATATCCTTCCTTTCTTCGGAAGAGCCAACTAGATCTTTATAGTATGAAAAAAGATTCTACTATATCTTCATGAGATATGGTGGACTTCCCATCCTGCTTAATTACCATCATAATTTTACTTTTTTTGCATCCTAGAGTTGGTCAGGGCATAAAAGAACTTTGTGTACCTATTACTTTGTTTTACATATCTTATCTTTACTTTTTGTCTAAGGAAAGATAATTCAGCTTCTTCCAACAGTCTCAATTTAACTTTTAGAGTCAATTATTTATCTTTTAAGCTTGAAGATGGACATTGTAGAATCTTGCTTTGAAGAGTATGAAGGGCATCCTTTGTAAGTGAGACTCTTGCACTAACATACCCAAAATGCTTTTTATTTAGATTTTAAGAGGATCTTTCAAAAGTTTCAGCTTCTCGGCTAACTAAAACATGTTAGACCCTTGGATCTTTCCTTTCAAAATGCTATATAACAGGGAAGTGAACTCTTTATGCAAGAGCCAGATGTTACCGAATTTGAAGGAAACTTTCCTCTCCCATGCTCATATTTTCGTGGTCACGAGAACTAGGCAATGATCCAAGAAAATCACATGAGGAAGAAATTGGGCACGGTTGTCTAGTTGCAAGATATTTCATTTATTATTCTTCATTGCTCTGTCTAGTTTACTTGACATCCCTACCATTATCCAAGTAAAATAGTTTCTATAAGAGGAGAGATCCACCAGATTTAGAGTAAAGTAACATTTAGAGATATCATAACATTCATAATTACTAACAACTCTTCCTCCCACTTTAACTAGTCCTGAGAAAATAGAGTTAAAATATTCTATAATCACTCATGAGGAGGGTTCTGCTATTCCTTCTTCTATTAGCCATTCCCAAAGTTTCCTTCTACTTATGATCGAATGTAACCCATAAATTACTGAGAGTCTAAAATTTATTCTCCCCACTCTATTAGTTATTCATAAGTACACATGTTGGGTTGTCATTCCCATGTGCCTTTACTATCTCTCTTATTTCTCCGAAATTCTTATTATTATATCTATTTGCATCACAACACTCTTCGTAACATTCATAGACCATACAATCACATCCCATGCATGTGTTACAATTGTATTCACCTACACTCAGGCTAATTCCTTGCCCTATAAATACAAGACATCTTACTGTTTGTAGGGCATACAACCCAAAATATATAAGAGGCCTATTACGGCGTAACCTCTACTTATACATCTTCACATTACATGTCAATACAATGGCTCTTGATGCACTCAGCCCATTTACATACCCATTCACAAATGTCACCCTACTCATGCTCACGTGATTCCCAAAAGCATTCATGAATATCCTTTTGCACATATTCCACCCTTACGTCCAAAATAATCATTTCTGGCCTATACTTAGATTAATAGTTTTGATAAGAAATGCCAATTGTGTAATAAAGTAATTTTTGTCTCTTTCTTGCTCATTCTGAATATTGGAGACCACTATGTGAGTGTTTAGACTCACATATTAATATTTTATTATCAAGATGTTTGTAAGTTTTTTGTGTGCACTCACTTCATAACACACTTTTATATACCCATAGATTATCCCCAACCATAGATACAAGGGAGGACCTTCATGGCCTGTTACAGTGGGGGACAACTCATTTTCAATAAAAAATTCTAATTTGTACACGACAGTATACATCCATTTTCGACAGCAAACATACATGTTGCATTCATCTTCATAGAAATATTCATAATTTGACATTCTTTTATAGCATCATCTTTTATATGACCTATACATTTGAGCATAATAGGGCCTCCCTTGTACCCATATAATCTAGAAGAGAACCCATGACCCTCAAATAGGCATTCATACGATATCTTATCCATATTTTTTGGGAAAAACTAGTTATTTTGAATAGAATACAAGTAGTATATTGTGGGGCATATAATATGCTTATAGTTTGTGGGGCAAACAACCCAATATACATTAAAGGTCTATTACAGCGCAACCCCTGCTTGTACCCCTTCACATTACATATCAATACAATGGTTATTGGTGCGCTCATTCCATTTACATACTCATTCACACATGCCACCCTACTATGCATGAGAAGCCCACTAGCCCACAAATATTCATACACATGTTGCATTAAAACATCCATCAGCACATATTCTACCCTACCATATATGAGAAGCTCACACGATTTCCAAAAGCATTCATTAATATCCATTTGCACATATTCCACCCTTATATCCAAATTAATCATTGCTGGCTATTACTTAGATTGGTAGCTTTGATAATAAATGTTGATTGCGATGAAAGAAACCCTTGTGCTCCTTTCCCGCTCATTGAAAATTTGGAGCCCACAATGTAAGTGTATAGACGTACATATTAATCTTTTCATATTGAGATGTTTGAAAGCTTTTTGCGACGTGTTCACTTAATAGTGCACTCTTATACACCTAGAGATTAGCTCCAACCATAGATATAAGACATGGCCTATAAAACTAGTTAAAGGCGTCGAACGGGACGTGCTAGGCCGGCTCGGCTCATTTTTAGCCGACTCGACCGTGCTTCCGTGCCTGGCCCAACACGGTTCTGTGGAGGTTAGTACGGCACGAGCCCACGGCATGAATTCGCCGGGTTCTGCTCTATTATGTTGAATCCCTAATTTAAAAAAAATTAGGGTTTCAACACGCATCGTAGCGCCGCCGCCCCGCTAAATCGCGTGCCATTGTGCCGCTACGCTGTTGTACCCCTAATTAAAAAAAATTAGGGTTTCGGCATGCGGTGTCGCGCTGCCGCGATTTTTCTTCACTTCGGAGCTCGGTGAGTCTTTCTCGTCGGGCCCAGCTTCTGTCGCTGGGGTGGTTTCTTGGCTTGTGCTGAGGTACCATGCCAATGAGCCATGGTACCGTGTCGGGCCAGGCATGGCACGAGGCCCGGTTGGCCTCGGCATGACACAACACGGTTAGTGCCATGGACATGCATGACATGGGCACATGCAGGAGAAATTCCCGTGCCGTGCCGGCCCAGGCAAAGCCTAATTGTGTCGTGCCTTCTGTTGGACCGTGATGGCCTGGCCCGGTTGACACCTTTGCAACCAGTTACAATGGGGGACAACTAGTTCAATACAAAATTGCAATTTGTACAAGATAGTATACATCCATTTTTGACAACATACATACATGTTACATAGACAACTAACATACATACATGCTACATTCATCCTCATACAAACATTCATAATTTGACATTCTTTTATAGTATCAACTCCTATATGACCTATACATTTGAACATAATAGGACATCCCTTGTACCCAGGTAATCTAGAAGATAACTCATTACCCTCAAATAGGCATTTATGTAATATCTTATCCTTATTTTTTGGGAAAAACCAATTCTTTTGAGCAGAATTTAGGTAGCATATTGCTAACCTTTCCTCCTTTGTTAATGCAACTTGATATAAAAGTACCAGTAGTATCAATTCCATTCACTTCATACTAGACAACTTCATCTACAAAAAAATATTACCTAGAGATGCACTCGCCTCTCTCCAATAAGGTTAGTAACGAGCTGAGGCGAGCCGAGCCAAATCAAGCTTTGAACCTTTCGAGCTAGGCTTGTTAATTTAAGAAGAAGCTCGATCCCGAGCCAAGATTTAAATTGAGCTTAAAATCAGGCTCAAGCTTGGATTGATTAAAAAAAAGCTTGGCTTGAGCTCATTAGGCATGTTTTCCATATGAACGAGCTCGAGCTTAACCTTGAGCTCAAGCCCAATCCCGAGCCTAAATAAAAGGAGCAAAAAAAAAAAGAAGATGATGATATGGATGTTTCAAAAAATAACATCCATATCATCAAGTAAATAGGTATTAAAGTTAGAAGATAAAATTTTGATGATAATTAAAAAAAAGATTTATCTCATAAATAAAATAATAAAGAATGAAAGATAACACAATAAACCTGAAAAAAAATAATTTGCTAAAAAAATTGAGATAATAAAAAATAGCAGATAAGATGAATATTAATCTAGATTAAACAAAACCTACGGACATAATTATAATTCCCTTGTTTTTTATACAATAATACAACATTGCAACGACAAGTGAATAAAAAACTACTAATTTCCCTTAACAAATTGAAATAGGCAAAATGAGTTATGACCCACCTATCTAGATATTCTAGAAATGAAAATATCATTTCATGATTGACCCAAACATAATCCTGTTCATAACAACAGAAACTATTTGGAAATATACTGCTGTGACAACATAACATAATGCAATTATTGACATCTACAATAAACTACTACAAAAATAGTTTTATCAACAAACATACTAAAAAACTATCACACCAACAGTCTAATACAACTACTACAATAACAATCAAAGTTTCCAAATTATGTAAATAGATCATAATCTTTCTGGATAGTTTTATCAGTAAAGCTTAATCTTCAAAACTAATTATACGCACATCATAATTTTCCAATATTAAGATTAGATTCTCCACAATCCCAAAAAAAAATTAAAAATCCAAAAGAAATAATACTAAAGATTATAACATTCAAAAGCTTAAGTCAAATAAAATTTTAAACATATTTCAGCATTAATGACTTCAAGTCAAGGTGACTCGTCCTCAACCTGCAATTTAAACAATAATTTAATTAGGATATATTATAACTTTATAAATAAATAAATAAATAAATATATTACTGATTACAAAAAAAAATATTACAGTTGGTGAAAGCTCCACTCCTAAATCATGACGTAACCAATCCCCCAAACAAATCAAAGCTTGAATAATCTTGGGCTTCAATGAACTTCGATATTGATCAAATACTCTTCTTCTAGTACTAAATGCTGCCTTTGAAGTAATGGTAGTTATTGGAATGGATAGTACATCTCGAGCCATTTTAGATAAGCATCAAAATTTCATAGCATTGACTTTTTACCAATTCAAAGCATCAAATTCATCATAATTTTCATCACTAGGCTTCCAAATTTCTTCTTTAAGATAAATGTCCAACTCAGTTTTATTTTCAGGAATGACATCAGAATAAATTTTAGATCACACATCAAAGGCATCCCTTTTTCATTTTCCTTTAAAAATATCAATATCACTATTGACATTGCTAGTGTTAGCACTTGCATGCCCTTCTATAGAGGCATAAACCTGGTAAAGTGAATGCAAGGATTCACTAACCTCATTAATATGATTATCACACTCTTCAACAAAATAAATATGTGGAAAACAAAATTTTATGAGCTGCATTTTGTACCCAAGGATCCAACACTGTTCCAATTACCATCAATAAATTATACTCTCTCTAATACTTTACAAAATTTTCCCTCATCTTTGTAGTCATTTTTATCATGAAGTCTCTAGTGTCTGATGAATTTTCATTCATTTTCAACTTTACTTTCCAAATTTGACAAAAGAAAAAATTTGAGGTCGGATATTTACTTCTGGAGAAAGCTCTTGTAGCTTCTTTAAACACTTATAAAAATTTAGAAATTTCAGTAGCTCGTTTCCAATCATCCTAAATTGGCAACCATTTATAATTAGATTTCATTTTCTTGAACCTTGGAAATACTGCTTTAAATTGAAGTGCCGAATTAAGCATTGCATGTGTTGAATTCCACTAGTAGGAACATCAAGTGTTAGATGTTTTGATGTTGGCAACTTTAATTGCTTGATAATTTCATTAAATTTATCAAGCCTTGAAGGAGACATCTTCATGTACTTCACACTTGCCCGAATATTTTCAATCACATCATGAATCTCTGATAATCCATCTTACACCATGATATTTAAAACATGTCCACAACATCGAACATGAAATATCTTACTGTTAAAGTAAATATTTTTTATCTCTGCAAAATGATCCTTCAAGATTCATACTGCTGAATCATTCGAAGATGTATTATCCAATGTAATAGTGAAAACTTTATCTTCAATATCCCAATCAGATAAATATTGAAGAATACAATCGACAATTGCAATTCCAGCGTGAGGAGGAGGCAAGCAACAAAAATTTAGTATTCTTTTTTATAAATTCCATTCAACATCTAAGTAATGACAGGTTAGACACATGTACCCTAGTGTTTGATTTGATGTCCATAAATCACTAGTTAAGCTGATTATGTCAATACTTACTAACACCCTTTCCAATTTTTCCTTCTCAACTATAATAAGTTTTATGCAATAAGTTCTAAAAGTGTGGTGTTTGATTGGTTGATATTTTAGGCTGAGATTTTGGCAAAATAACACAAATAACTGATGCTCCACCATCTTGAAAGGGTACTCGTGCACAATAAACATCTTAACAATAACCTCTTTAACTTTGTCTTTGTCATATTGATAAGTTGATAACAAAGTTTTCCTTATCTTTCTGTAACCTCAAATGACAACAAAGCTTGACTACAATTTGTCCAAATGACTAATGGCACCTCCCCAATGAGGCACACAAACATTCAAATGCCTTAACCTTTTTTATTTCCAGATTCAGCAATCCAATGAGGCACATAAACTTTCAAATGCCACTTTAGATGACTAGTGGCACCTCCCCTCTTATAAGCTAAGATATCCTTGCAGTGACTACATTTTGCCCCTATTACCCATGTCTTGTCACTCTTAGTTGCAATATTAAATTCATCCCAAACAATTGATTTTTTTTTATGTTTGTTTGGCTTGGACATTGATGAAGATGATTTAATCCCAATCTATTTTAATTCATCCATATCATCAAGATTTGATATTTCATCCGTATTTGATATTTTTGGTATCTAGCAGACTAGCAAATAAAAAGAATTTCAATCAAATTAATAATTAAAAAAAAGAAAGTGGTTAAAACAAGAAATTACACACACATGCACGAAACATCATCTTTTGAAAATTAAGAAAGAGGATCATTGAAAAGGCGAAGAGATTATTTATGAAATAAAAATTTTTCATCAACAGCTACCAGAACTAATATAAAAAATTTGCTGAGTTCTTCACTACTTCTCTAAGAAAATTTTAAGAAAAAATAAAAACAACACCAACATCAAGCTGAAATCTATTATAGAAATCCTCATAATTTAAGAGTAGCAAACAAAACCAACAACACAAATTTTACAGAAATTAAAATTAGAATTTACTGCAAAAAAACATGAGATTAGAATGTTCAACCAATAATATTTAAAATTCTGATATCATTTAATATCTAATAGTTTGCTTCACATATTAATGTTTGTAATGGAGAAGGAAGTAAATATTTAAAAGCAATGAAAAATTGAGAAACCTACCAATATATTATACTTCTTATTTGGGTGGCAATTGTCAAGAGTTTCTGATAATTTTCTGTAAAACACAAGTGAAATTAATACTTACGACATGAAAAATAACATAAGGGTATCATTTGATTAAATAACTTTCCATAGAGCATCACTGTAAAATCATAAAGTATGTTACAAACTTACATCCACATAATAAAATAAATTAAAATGGGTATAAAAATGTAGTGGTGGGCTATATCATTTCTCAGGATATTTGAGTGGGTGGAAAGGAGAATGAATGTGGCCTCTATTTTATTTTGGAAGATTTAATAAAAATATCAAAATTTTCTCTCGCTCAGTTGCTGGTACCGATTCATTCACATGCCTTTCTTCCATTTTCCCTTCTTTCTATTTCTTATTTTGATGTCAAAATCTCAAAGAAATCCTCTCTTTCTCCCTTTTGTTATAGCCCACATTCAAAATTTTTTATAAAGAAAAAAAAATTGAATATTTATTCTTCCATCCATCATTTTCTTGAGAAAATAAACTATATATGGGAATTGTGTTTATGCCAATGCCCTTACCTTTTACCTTCCCAATTAAACAAAAAATCTCCCATGCCCATGCACAATTGCAGGTCAAAATCAAAAGGGTTTTTAAAAACAAAACCGACAAAAAAGAGAATTATACTAGATCCGTGAGTAATCAAAAGAAAAACCCAAACCATCGACCCAATTAGATCACTCGGCTATTAATGAAAAAAAAAGAAAAAAAAATCAAAAAGAAAATCTAGGAATTATATCTACCTTAATCCGGATATCAGCTGATGCTAAAAGTGCAAAGAGAAACACGAAATTGATAGGGAGAAAGAGAAGTGGTAGGGTTTGTTGATGTGGAAGCATGGGGGTCCATGAAGATATTGAGAGGAATGGATTAGAGGGGGGAAGAGAGAGAGAGAGAGAGAGAAATAGAGAGAGAGAGAAAGAAGGGATGAGAAAATACATAGAGGAGAGTTTAGTAGAATTCTAATTTAGAATTAGAATTTAGAAATGCTGCTAGTCGAGCCTGAGGTTCGACTGCCGAAGGTTTTTAATTTTTTAATTTTTATTCTAGGTTAAAGCCTTAAGGAAATTAGGCAAAAAATAATAAAAATTGTTTTTTAATATACAGGCTTGGGCTTGGCTCGGGCTTAGGTTCGAAATTTATCAAGCCTAAATTAAGGCTCATGCTCGGCTCGTTTAGCTAAGAAGCTGAGCCCAAGCTGAGCTTTTTTCGAGTCGAGCCTGAGCCGAACCCAAGTAGCTTGGCTCCTTACTAACCATGCATACTCTCTAAATAGCCCTTAAAATATGTGTGGGGTAGTCAATAAACAGACTCTCATCGTTCCTTCCTCCAAATCACCACATATGGTTCCTCTAGTTAAAAAAAAAAGATGACACACCAAGCATAACACTAAACATAAAAACATTAGTTTTACTCCTACCATTCCTAGAATTAAAGGAGCTGGGAACTCCTAAACTCCATTTAGGAAGGTCCATGGGGGGTGCCCTTATGTGTAGATTTCTTTGTTCTACCTTTGTTTCTAAGGTTTAGAGAAGACTCTTCTATAAGTGTTGTCATTTATGTTCTTTTCTTCTTCAGTTTCACCTAAATGAAATTATCTTTTCCTTCCTCTATTTGTTGGGAAATACCTTCTACTACATCATGTCGTATAGATTTCCTACTCCCTTTTTGCCCCCTTCTTCCTTTTTTCATGGGAAGTTGGCACTTGCCCTTCTTCAAGGGGTGGCCCAAATTATCCTTCCACTTATGGGTAATGATTGCTTGCTGAGGTAGTGAAGCTTATAGGTGCAAGGGCGTCCTTCTCCCCTTATTCAAGAATCTTTGGAAGCTACTAGACAAATGCCCAAACACACACTAGGAATTACATAAAAGGTGGCATATTTTTATATATCATCGATTGATATATTTTTGAGCTATATAGAAAGTTTAAAGTAATTTTATTTTGAAGTTTTTCATTAATATCTATTTCTACTAAATCTTTAGCATATGCAATTATAGAGATGTTCAGAGTTAATTTGTCCATATGAAGCTGATGCCCAATACAACTAGCGCTCTTGCTGAGGCCAATTGGATTTTATAAGTGTATGGGGAAATTTGGGAGTTTCACCCATATTCGAATTTTGGCCATTTCTTTTAGTTCATAATGAAACCCCATCAGGAGGGGCTTAAAATATAGTTGTCTGCCAAAAACTAGATTTGAGCCAGATTTTAAAACATGCTCCATATCTTCAGGATTTTTGGATTTGAACAAAGTCTACCTAATTGTGTATTGAATGGCTTGAGTATTTATTTTTCATTATTCCTCCATGAATCTTTTGAGCAATAACTATCCAGGGTTCTTGGTCACAAAATACCTGACTAAATAATTTTTTTAATGTTCAATTTTTTGGAGTAAATCCTCATTTTCAAAGTAGACATTTCCAGGTAGATTTGAAGTAAGACAGGACAACTTGGTTGTATTTGCAAATGTCATATTTCTAAAGAAGAGGCTACTCTATGGAGCTTTGTTCTTCCTGAAAGTTTTGGGGAATAGATATGAAGTCCTTTTCTCTCGTAGTGTGTCATTTCTAGGGGTAGTGATTTCATGGGTATCCGCATTAGAGGTAGCCATCCTCTTATTTCTCACACCCAAGCATTTATAGTCAGAGATTTATCATGTTTTAAGAGGAATCTGGGCATTGATTCCTTCATGTCAACTACCTTCTCTTTCCCTTGCTTCCTAGGATTTATATACATATTATCAAGGTTAATATGTGTATTTCCACTTCTTATATATGCATTTCCATATATAGTTAATATCAACACAATGCATTTCCATAGTTAATATCAACAGAATGAATGTTTGTGCTATCATCACAAAGATATGTATTAATCGAGTGAGTTTTTGTCATTTCCTTACTAAAATTATCAACATATTTCAAGTCCATGGCTATTTTACCAAGGTTAATCCCAATAGAAGGCATACCATACCTATCATTATAATTTCATTCAAATCGATTGTCATTTGAAGAAAAATTAACATGTAAATCCCAATTAACATCAATCGAGGTACTATAGTATCCATTGTTTTGATTATTTTCATCATTTTCATGCAGTTTTTCATAGGGTTTTCTATTCGGGGAATGATTAACATGTAAACAACCATGTTTATCACAAAGCTACATGTTTATATAATATAATTCGGCATTTTGTTGTTATTTTTGTGAAAAAAATCATTTGGTTCCAAAAAAGTCTCACCGTAGAAGATTTTTTGTATCTCATTGCCGTCGATTACATATTCCATTGCTTCTGAATCTGATTTTGCGTAGATTATGAGTCTTTTTCTTCAATACTTATTTGGAGGAGATTCATTTTTGCTCAAAGGTTCCGAGACTCACGCATGGTTGTTTGGGATGCTTGCGGGCTACATCTATGTTTTCAGGGAGGTATGTGTGTATTGGTGAATCATGCTGCGTTACTATTAGCTATGAGATGAGTGCGGACAATAAAGAGAGCATGAATTGTGGAACTAGATTATTAAAGTTTTATGCTTGATGTTTGCATGTGTGAAATGCAGATAGTCCATGCGTTGTTCAAGAGAAATGGAACATTTTTGTATCTAAAATCCCAAAAATGTTGTTATTGTTGTAATTGTACTTGTAAAGGTGTTTAGCTTTGTTTTTGTTATTTATATGATCAATCATTGTCATTAAAATTTTGTGGGTTTGATTCAAATGTTCTACCCCCAACAATTGGCATTAAAGCAAGACTCCGATCCCAACTAAACAGAGGTATTCAAACTTCTGTGGAGGAGGATGTTCTTCATTGATACTGAGATGGTATCTTGTCTATTTGTTATTAATATGTCGATATCTAATTATTTCAATATCAATAAAGTGATTTTAGATATTTTTTGTGATATCTTTGTTCATGTTGTTTATTTGTGGCCTATATTATTTTTTGTTATTATGGAGGATTATTCAGTGATAATAAAGTTAGCCGTGACTAATTATTCAATTTTTAAAAATAGAATGCATGACTATTGTGTAGGAAAGGAAGAAGGCAAAACTTGAAAAAATGAGTGAAGAAGAATAAGAAGATATGCACTATATGGCTGCCTTCATAATTTAGGAATATTTAAATAGTGATACTTATCAATATGTTGCTTATAAAATAAAGGCAAATAAGTTATGAAAGAAATTAGAGTATATGTTGGAAAAAAAATATTCAGAAATAAAACATTGATCATTTTATATCTAGTTAACTTGAAGTTCAAGGATGATAGTTTAATATCAGAGTATATTAATATCTTTCAAAGGCGAGATGAATCAAGTTATGAGAATGAAGGAACTTCTCATTGTATTGTCATTTTAAGAAAGGTGGTAGGAGGACCACAAAGCATACACAACATGATGGAAGAACTTATTTTTCCAAAGACAAGTCACAAAACTAACTATTAGTCTAGTGTTACCACAATAACAAGATGAGACATGTAAAAAAATGATTATTATTATTGGAAAAGTCTACAACAATAGCACACAAGAGACGATAAGCCTAAGGAAGATCTCAAAGTCACTTTAGAAGGTAACTTGTTGCTGGTTAGTGATGATAATTCTGATAATATAGTATCTCTAAAGGGTGATTGACTTATTGACTTAGGAGTATCATTTCATATACCTCACACATTAACTTCTTTATTCCATACATACATAGTGATTATGTCACAATAAAAGATGAGCAATATGGGATTTCACAGATTTTATGCATAGGAGACATTTGTTTGTTGATGCAAACATGACATCAGTTAATGCTTAGAGATATCTAGTATGTATTGGGCATCTATGTGAACCTAATATTTGTTGTCATGATAGATGACATGGGATGTGTTATTGAATTTGGTGATGGCTGGTGGAAAATGGTCATGGGCACATTAATTATTGCGAGGGATAAGGTTAAGAGCACTTTATATACCACTCAGGAAAGAGTATCTTGAGACCAAGTCAATATTATTCATCAAAAGCGCAATATTATTCTCTGGCATAAGAGATTTAGTCACATGAGTAAGAAATACTTTTAGCTTCTAGTTAGAAGGAATATCTTACCATTTGACCTAGGATCTTCTCTTTATGAGTGTATGGACTACTTGACTAGAAAAAATTATCGTGCATCTTTTTACTCCATTATTCCTCGAGAAGATTAAAATCCTCGATCTTATTCATACCAATATCTACTCCAAGTATATCAGAATTCTTGGTGGGGCCTATTATTTATCACATTCATTGATGATCACTCTAGGAAAGTATGACGTGTACACTTAAAATAAAAGATCAAGTCTTTCTTATTTTTAGAATTTCCATGATATAGTTGAGAGAGTGACTAATAAAAAAAATCTATATACATTATGATAATGGGAGAAATACCGAGATTAGTTTGACAACTATTATGTATTTCATGATATTAGACATGAAAAGATACTAGCCAAGATGACAATTAAATGACATTACTAATAGAATGAACCAGACTATTGAGGAAAGAGATTGATGTTTGTTTTCTAATATACATCTTCCTAATTAATTTTGGAGAGAAGCTCTGTATATGGTTATTGATATAATCAATATGCACCCTACTATCACCTAGGTGGAGATATTCCATATAAAATCTAGACTTTAAAAAATATCTCATATAATCACTTGTTAGTTTTTGGGTGCAAAACTTATATTCATATCCCAAAAGATGAACCTCAATTTCCATTGTATCTTCGTTGGCTATGAACGTGAGGAGCTAGGTATATACTATAGGACCCAATTTCAAAAAAACTCATTCAGAGCATATTCTAAGTTCAAACTATCAAATATTCTTAAGTATTTTTTTGTCCTTTTTGATGTTGCATAAACATAGAATGAAAACATCTATAGATTAATTTAACTATATTAGAGTTTTGATGAGTAATGATGAATATTAGTGAAATCAATAAATTTTTAGAATTATTTAGTAGAATACATAGAATATCAAGTCTTACAAAGTTTTGATATCCATTTTTGGTCAAAATTTTATCTAATTAGTCATGACTATCGATGTATGCCATGACCCTACAAATTCATTAGCATAATCTTTATACTATGCAATATATTCTATGTATCTATAATACTATCAAGGAGTCTCAATCATACCTATCTCATGAAATTTAAATAGCTATAATATTAATTCTACATAGTATCAACCAAGTATCTCACACATGATCAAAATCATAGTCAAGTCTAAGAGTTGCAACTTTATTTTAATATGGTTTGATAGTTTCAAGTTAAAGCCATGAATTTTTTGTAAAATAATAACTTTTGTGTTATAGAAAGTAGTTATGGAGCTAATACTACTCAATCCAAAGTCATGACCCATTATCTAGAGCCATAACTTTTGTGATACTAAAAGCTATAAAGGATATTACACGAGTATTGTCATTTCCCAATGCCATGACTCTTATTCTCGAAGAAAAGAAAATTCATGACTTATTATGCTCAAGCTAATTTTCAATAACATAGTATTCCTATAAAACCATGAAAATATGATAAATGAGAGAATAGAAAGTTAGTACCCTGACCACTCATAACACAACAAACACCTGAATAAAAGCAAAATTTTTGTCATAGCCATTTTCCAATGCTGTGGCTATATGATACATGAGACTTTTTTAGTGTCAAAATTATATATCAAATTTATGGCCATATAATCATCAAGATTGACTAATGCCAATGTTATGACTTTGTTACTACATAATGACCATATATCAATGTGAGAAGCTCTTCATCATGTCACAGTCATTCCCTAGCACTTGGACCTTTGTTAAAGATAAGAAGATAAATGCCCAAAGCCATGACTACTTTGCAGCACCATGACTTCTTTTTATAGATATATTAGACCCAAGTCACGGTCATTACCAATTCCATAATTTTGTATTATAAAAAAGATTAGGATGCAGTCTAGAGTCATAATCTCTTATAGAGTCGTGACCTCAAGCTTAAGAGATGAAGACTAAAATTATGATTTTTTTTCTAAAAATCATAACTTTCAACTTGGAATAATGTAGAATTATGCAAGTATATAAGTCGAAGATATAAAAATTTAAAAGGGGATCTCTCATTTTCTTCTTCTCTCTTTATGATATAAGCAAAGTCATGACAAATACTAAACTATAGGGGTGAATTGCATTCTCTCTAGGGGTTCCACAAGTAAGCAATGAATGTGATACTTAATGAAATTTCTAAAGATGGGGGGCACGGGTCTCAAATCTCCCATATTTAGGATGGATTCATAAATTTTTACTAAAATAGTGTGAGATCAGGATTTGTGTAATTTGAATATATGTGATGTGATAGTTATTTATGAATGAGTATATTTATTTTATTTTGTGTTATGGATATTAATGGACATTGATTACATAAAACTTAAACTAGGGTATAGGTGCCAAATGGGTCAGAAGGCCCGAGCATTACTCGTGGCTTGGCCCAATTTAGTAGTGCATGGCCTAGCAGGGCATAGTCTAGAACTATGCCTCAGTTCGAGTTGGGATGCCCATTTGTATGGTTTGTTCCATGCTGGGCTGGCATGAGCTATGCCTCATGCCTGGCTAGGCACGACTAGTGTGCCTAGCCCGACAACATGGAAAACTGGCCTAAGTGACCGCTCAATGAAATTTTCATTAGTCGGTCACTCTGCAATTTTATTTTTTTTTTAAATTCGACCGCCTCGTGATGGGGTAGTCCACTTTTTAAAAAAAATTGATCAAGTGGCCAATTGTAATTGGTCAGCCACATAACCATTTTTTTACGTTCAACATGGTTGGCATGGCCATGCGGCGTGCACTTGCCATGCCCACTGTGTCAGGCTAGGCTGGTAGACCACGCACCATTTCATGGTTGGTATGGCATGGGATTTTAACCATGCTAGATACGACACAAGATTTTAATAGTATTGTGCATGACATGGTATGGTGACACGACCATGTTGAGAAAAAATGGACCATGCCTACACAACACATCATGATCTATTTAATACCTCTAAATTAGGGTTTCAACTATTGATAGGTTTATGAGAGATTATTATGATGAATAATAATAGGTAAACTATGAGTCATATTTGTGCATATAATAGGAAGATAATGACAACCCTTTCAACTGTGATGTGTGGCATAAACTTATACATTAAACCTCAAATTTTGGATATATTAATCATTATAATTATGATGCTTACAAAGTCAAAGTTTTTGGTGCCATCACAACAAGTCTTAGAGAAGTCTTTTGTTGACAACTCCAAGAAAATTTGAGAAACTAATGGAGAAGGACAAGGTTTAAACAAAAAATTATGGAAGAGAAAATCTTAAACAAAACTATGGCTGCAAACAAAATATCACCGGTGTCATTGGTGTTATAAAAGGAAAATAGCCAAGAAAATCTTAATAATAAATCCATGATAATCATGCATAACACCATAATTTTGGTGTTATAAAAGAAAAATGGTCAAGGAAAGCATGAAGACAAAGTGTGGTTGTGCCTAGTGACATGATTTTGGTGATACAAAATTAATTAATCCATCAGAAGCTGAAAGATAGTCATGGATATGCACAAATCCATGAATTTGGAGTTACATAATGAAAAGGACAAAAGCTTCAAGGAAAAGCTGCAATTTCACACAGGACCATAACTTTAAAGTTACAAGAAGAAATTGCAGGAAAAAGCTTAATGGAAATGCTACCACCATACTCATCAAAATGATTTTAGGTGTTCTTGAAAAAAATAGATAAATTAGCACAAAAGAAAGAGTAATGGTATTCATTAAAGTCATGACATCTAACGATGAAAAAATCCATCAAATAAGTATAGTTAAAGCCAAACAAGAGGAAGAAACAAACAAGAAGAATATAAAACAATATACAAAGATGATAACATGAATATTAAAGATCTCTGATGGAGCACAAATAATTTTAATGATCTAGCTATGAATATTAAATATAATGCTGCTTGGGAGGGAACACAAAGATTTTTATTTTCATGTGTATGATGTAATAAGTACCCATATTCATAACATCCAATAACCCATAAGTATAGTCATGAAACTCAAACACACCATGACCATCAACTTATCTATTTAAAGTTATTCCACTAATTTTTAGACCCTACAACACTCAAACCTGATCATAATAATTCTGAGAGATGAAAATTTTTTTGAAGAGGAAGTTATTATTTGGGAATGAGCAATTATTATTTTGTGATAGTTTGTTTGATGTTAAAACTACTAAATATTCTTAGGTATTTTTGGTATTTTTGATATTGTATAGGCATAAAATGAGTAAAATTATGAATTGATTTTATGGTTTCGAAGTATTGGTAAATTTTTATTAATACTCATAAAATCAATAGGTTTTTGTTGGTGTTTAGCAGAGAAGGTAAAATATTCAGTCTTACAAAGTTTTGACATTCGTTCTTGGTCAAAACTCTATCTAATTAGTAATAAAAAACTTTGTATACCATGATCCTACCGACTAATTACCATAATTTTTCCAATATGCGATATATTTTTAGTGACTATGATGCTATTATAGAGTCTCAACCACACACACACACACACACACACACATATATATATATATCATGAAATTCAAATGGTTGTTACTTTAATTCTATGTCATAGTATCTAAGTAGCCCACAACTATTCAAAATATCATGACTTTTATCTTTAATATTGCTGAGTAGTTTCAGGTTAGAGCTACAAATTTGTTACAGAGTTATGACTCTTTAGCTATAGAAAACTAAAAAGCCAATATTACTAATGCCAAAGTCATGATTATTATTTAGAGTTTTGATCTATGGGATACTAAAAGCTATAAATAATATTAGTCAAGTATGATTCTTTTCCAAGATAACAACCCTTGTCTTTAAAAGATGGCAAATTCGTGACTATTACTCCTGAGCTAATTTCTAGTGCTATGACATTTTTATAGAGCCGCAACAATACAATATATGAGAGATAAGAAAACAATGTCAGATCACCCATGGCATTGAACTCACTTGAAGAAATATAAGAGCAAATTTTTACTGTGACCATTTCTTATTATCACAACCAAAGGATGCACAAAACCTTATCAGTATTGTGGACGTTTCCTAGCATCATTGTCATATAATCATCATGAAGAACCAATGAAAACACCATGGCTTTATCACAACATCAAGGCCATATATCAATGTGAGAAGCTTTTTACCATGCCACATCTATTCCCCAACACTATGACCCATTATTAAAGACAATTAGACCAATACTTGAAGGTATGACCACTTCATATTACTAGATCTTCATTTCATAGAGACATTAGACCCAAGTTGTAATCATTACCAATGTTGTAACTTTGTATTATAGAAAAATCAACTTATAGTCTAGAGTTATGACCTCCTTCTAGAGTCACAACCTTAAGCTTAAGAGATAAATACTGAAATTGTAAAAGTCACAACATCCTACTTGGAATAATGTAGAATCACCCAAGTGAATAAATTGAAGATATTAAAATTCAGAAGGGGATCTCTCTTTCTTTTTTCTCTCCCTCCAAGATACATGAAAAGTCATGATACCTATCATAATTTATGAGTAAATTATATACTCCATAGAGGTTCCACAAGTAAGCAAGAGATGTGAGATTTAATGCAATCACTAGAGTTGAGGGTGCAGCTCTCAAGCACCCCATCTCTATGGTGGATTCAAGAATATTTACCAAAATAATATGGGTCAAAAGTTTGTCTAATTTTAATATATGTGATTTGACATTGGTTATTTATGAATGAATATTTTAGTTTATTTTATGTTATAGATATTGATAGATGGTGATTAAATAGAACTTAAATTAGAATTTCAACTATTAATAGGTTTGTGTGACATTGTTGTCATGAATGATGATAGATAAACTGAGACTCACTCATGGATATGGTAGGAAGGTAGTGATAACCCTTTTAATTTTAATACATGAGATAAATCTATATGTTGAAACCCAAAATTTGGGTATATTAATCATTATGAGTATGTTGCTTATGAAATATAAAATATAAATTCATTTACATGTCAATCCATCATACATGTCTTACAAGAACTAGTTTTTGATTGGGATTGATATTATATAGAATATTCTCCTAAAGATCTATCTTTAGTGTGAGAGTTACATCATTACCTAGGTAGATGGTGACAAGAAACTATTATGATATGTGAATGTGTGATGATTCACAAGGTAGTGATAGTCCTTGAGAGTTACTTTTTTAACTCATTTGGTTCTTACTGGTAAAACTTGCGGTAAGCATATATTAATTATGTGATTATGATTCTTACAAGCCAAATAGTACAAATACTTATAAATCATATCAATCTTTAGTCTTTGTGATAATAAATGATAGAGAATATAAGTCTGCATACGAAGTAAATATAAAAGGCAATTGATGAATTTGCATAAAATGTATGAGATTGTGAATGACTCTTGTGTAGAGATAAATAATTATATTAGTAATAACATACGGAAAGGATAACTATGAGGAGATCAATATTAGAATGGACTCAATAATAAAAACTACCTTGTATACCATTTGGGAAAGGAATCTTGATAAAATATCTCAACCCTTGTTTTGTGTCTAACATAATTTAAGTCCCCTAACTTTATCCTCATAACATAATAAACTATGGACTTAATATTATCTAACAGTCTGAATATCTATTTTAGTAAAAATAAGTTGTCTCACTATTGAATAACCAAATTACCAATATAATTTATGTGAGATTAATATTTAGACTAAAGTCTATTTTACTACTCAATGTACTTGTAAATCTTAGTTGATAAGATATTCTCATTAACAAACTTTTAGGATATTGCCTAAATGATAAAATTAGGTGGCATAATAAAGTTGTAATAAGGTAGAGATGTAATTTTTTTAGATGATCCAATTCGTAATTGGTAGTCAATCAAGAATATATGTGAGTTATTTCTTAGAGATTCATATTTTCATAGATATGGTATTGGCTCATTCAAGAGATTTTCTGGATCAAAGGGATGGCCGGGGTGGGGGGGCGGGGGGGGGGGGGGGGGGGGGGGGGGGGGGGGGGGGGGGGGCTGGTGGTGTTGGGATTTGATAGCCCCTAGCCTTAGGATACGCTTGGTATTTTTGAGCTACAAGATAAAGACCTAGGATATACCTTTTAAGGAGGTGAGAGATCATATTTCAACTGGAAATAAGTGGAACCCAGTTGTTCATGATGATACATCTTAGTCAAAATAGAGAAAACCATCTAGGCCTTATCAGATATCCTTTATACTTCATGATTACATATTGCTCATAGATATATGTATGCTCGAGACCTTTTAGAAGGTTATTTCTCTTGAGAATAAAGAAGAATGACTTAAAGCTCTAGAGAAAGAGATAGAATCTATTCACATCAATTAGACTTATGATCTAGTACCTTTATAGAAAGCGAAACATACTTTGAACAATTAGATAATTTTTTAAACTAAAACCCAATAATGATGATTTTCAATTGAGATACAAAGCTTTATTAGTAGTCAAAAATAATTAGTCAAAAGAAAGAAATTGAATTTGATGAGATATTTTCTCTCATAGTGAAGTTATTTTCTATTCAAATAATTCTACATTTGGCTGCTAACTTTTACTTAGATTTGATTAACTTTATGTGAAGACTATATTTCTTCATGGCAACCTTTGCGAGACTCTCTACATAGATCAACCTGAGGAATTCATTCTAAAAGGTAATGGTAGTGGTATAAGAAAATATATTCATTCTTGGTGTCTCATGTTAATGTTAATTTTTTGATGCGAACCATTGGAAGTGATTACATTAAAAGGGAATGAAGTTATGATTTCTTTAACTAGATCAAAACAAAAATTACCACATTTTTTTTGAAATAAATAATGTTAGTATTTTGAGAATTCATGTGTGGCATGTGTGCATGATTTCTGAAACATAACAAAACAATGCAGCTTTGTTGCTGGGATAATTATGTTAATATGATTCAAAATGAAAATAATTATGTTTTGGGACCCCTTTTATTTTAATTTAATAGTTAGGCATCAAAATCAAGAATATTTATGATTTGGGTTAATTTTTAAACACTAAAATTTGGTTACTCCTTATAAACAAGGACGAGATAATTTGCATACATCTGATGCGATGTCTGGAGTTCCTTGCATCATGGGTGAAAGGAGAATCTCAAGTCGATTTCTAACTTGCCCAATAAAGAAGTCTATAAAGGTATTTCATATATATAACAAAGAGGTAAGGTGATAAAGGATTTCCTTGCCTTAAACCTCATTTATCCTAAAAGTGATTTAAAGCTGCCCATTAATCACTAGCAAATAATTTGTGGCATAGATGCATTCTTGAATAATTTCAACAAATATCACACAAAATCCAAGAGAATACAATATATTAACAATGAAAGGCAAATTCATTGTGTCAAAAGCTTCTTGTAGATTAATTTTCATAAAACATCATGGAGATATGCATACCTGAGCATACTTTCTTATGAGGTATTAGGACAAAAGAAGGTTATTTGTTATTAGTTTGTCCTTAAAGTAGGCGGCATGCACCATGTCTATGATATCATTCAGGATAGGCTTGATTCGGGAAGCATGTAAAGGTAACATCATAGCAAGACATTGGATGATAATCCCTAACTATGGAGGCATGTGAAGATTTTGGGATTAAGGAAATACATGCATGTTTATATGTCTTAAAATTTTCTTTTCAAGAAGAAATCTTGTATTGCCATTATAATATCATGACTAATACAATCTCATTAATGCTGAAATGCTTAGAGGAGTATCTATCCAGTCCTGAAGATTTGGAATATTCGATATCAAAAAGCATAGATTTAATTTCATCGGTTGAGGAGAGGGACACAGAAAATATATGATCTAGCAAAAGTGTCTTGCTAGATGAGATTACTTCAATGCTAATTAGAGCTACATTGATGGTGAAACCAAGAAAGTTTCTCAAAATAATTTGTAAATTCATAGGCTACCTCATACAATGAAATGGTAGGATTTCCTTTGTCTTGAAAAAAAAGTATTCTATTTTTTGAAACCTTGAATTCATCACAACATGAATATTTTGTATATTTATCATTTTCCTTTAAATATCTTATCTTAGCATGCTGCCTCAAGAATATTAGTTAAGCTTCCTAAAGTTTCTTTAGCTTCATTCTTAGAGAGAAATCCTCATGTTTTGAACTATGAGGGGTTTTAAAGATTTCCTCTAAGAGAATAAGAGAATATAAAACTTATCTCTCACAAATGTAACCTTAGAGAAAATATGCCCATTATATAGATTGTTTGAGGTTTTAATTGGCCCTAGAGGTGTCAAACGGGCTAAGCGGCATGAGTACGGTTCATGGCCAAGCATGATTTAGCAGAGCCTAGCCCAACACGAAACATTCCAGAAATGTGTCTTGGGCAGGGCCAAGCCGCCCCATGGCAAGGTTCAGGCCGTGCTGGGTTAGCATGAGCTGTGCCTCATGTCAAGCTAGGCATGATCTGTATGTCTGGCCTGACAGCATGGTAAACCGGCATGGGTGATCGTCCGATGGGGTCCTTGTTGGGCGGTCACCTGGGTAGTCCATTTTTTTTTAAAATCTGACTACTCAATGTTGGGGTGGTCCATTTTCTTACAAACAATCGGCCACATGGCCTATTGTAATTGTTGACCCATAAGCTGGCCACTTGTTGACTATCAATTCCATGGACTCGAGGTTGTGCCACAATTAGTTAACGATGAAGATGCGTGACCCATGAATTTTTGTTGTTCGACATAGTCAAGCATTGTCGTACACTTGGCCATGTCCATCATATAGTGATGGGCCAGTGGACTGTGCCACCGTGCAGTGCCTAGCACGACATGTGAATTTAACCATACCGTGCATGACACGACATATGGCATGGGCATGACCATTCCTTGAACAAAATAGACTGTGCCTGTATGATACGACCCATTTGACACCTTTTATTGGCCATTTGAGAATCTAAGTTTTTGTACTATTTCAAAATCTTCTAGTCAACAATTTGAAGGTTATAGACTTTCAATAGAATTGAAAAGGCATATTTTTTATCCAACTAGAGATAACAAAATTTGAAGAAGACTTTTCTATGTTATGATCAGTAGGAGGTGGATAATAAGGCTAGATAATGGTCGAATAGAATGCAAGGAGTAAAGAAATTAGCAATATTGTCTTAGCATATATGATCCCATTCATAAATACCCTATCAATTTTACTGAAGGCCTTCTCATTTGTTCAATTAGAGTGACTCTGCAAATGGGACATCTTCAAAACTTAGTTTGGGGTAACAATCAACAAAATTCATACATTCATGATTTGTTACAACTCTTCTTCCAAACTTATCTAGCCTTGAAACATAGAGTTAAAAATCACCCATGCTTATCCATGGGCATAATTTAGAAGAACCTAGAGATACTAAGGATTTTTATAGAGACTTTCTAGACAAAATGGAGTGCAATCCATAAATAATAGTCACACAGAACAACATGTCTTGCTCCATATCTGAGATATGGTGGTGGATGTATTATGGGGACATGCCAAGAATAGTAATTTCTACCCTAGATCATCCTAGATAATTAGAATTTTTCCATTTAAGTGCAAAGAGAAATTTTCTACGTGTCTCAAACTTATGGATTTCAATCTCATAAGCCAATTAGTTTTTGGGCTATTTAGTTTGGCTTCTAAGATTCCAAATATATTGATCTCTCAACTTTTGAATAATCTCAAAATCTCTATGTTTAATTGGGCAATTAAAGTCTCTAATATTCCAAGAGGCAATATTTATATAAGTTTGCTAGTGGTGTGCTATTATGCACCTCATGATGACCTTCTAGATGGTTCCAATATTTGTGTGAGCCAGATAATTTCATATAGTTATGACACCTTAGATAATAAAGATGCATCTTAGATTTGTAATTCATGATATGATATAATCATGTAATTCTCTCTTCCCATATGAGATACATAAAATATATCATGTATTTAATTGCCTTTGATGTTATCCATGTCAGAACATTCAGGTTTGCCTCCCAATTCAAATATTCATTCCAATATTTATGTATGTATTATTTTACCTTGATATATGTATCTATGCATATCAATCCAAGATTTCCCATCCAAGACTATATCAAGCACAAAACACATGCCCTTTCCATGCATCTACCATTCCATATGCACATCATTCAAAACACATGCATAAAAACCATGTCCAAGGGAATGAGAGCCCCTTTCCACCCCTCTCCACCCTACCTAATAAGTACCAGGTTTATAGGAATACAACATAGATCAAGTGTCCCTCATCCTACAAAGCTCCAAATAAGGTATCTCCAGCAAAAATAAAATAGAAAAGATCTCAATAATTAAATGAGTTTGGAGAAACTCCTACATAAGTTATATGCATAGAATATCATCGGGAGGAGAATCCCCTTAGGGCATTTTTTTTATCTTCACCATTGATCTCTGGGATCTATGTGTAGATATTCTATCTTCAATATTAGCATTTTCTCTTCTTTTGCTATGCTTGCTCCTCACCATAGTGAAACCTTTATGGGTAGAAGAGTTGTCACTAAGAGAGGAGGAGGAATCATCTTTAGGAGTAACTTCTTCCCATCATTGAGTTTGGAGTTTCATGGGCTTCCTACTAAACTTGGATGCCCTCTTCACTCTCATTGGTTTCAATTTTCTAACATTCAAATTGTAAGTTTCCAAACACACTGCACTTCTTATAAAACAAATGAAATTGCTTATAGATAATGGGTTGGATAAGTTTAGAGCCATCCAAGAAGTTAAAATATATTTTTAGAAGAAGATCACCACTTAAATAAACTTCAACTAGAACTCTTGCATATGATATTTTATATATGTTTGAGGCGGCCTTGTCCATATACAAGGGTTTACCAACATAACTTGTTTCCTTGCCCAACCCAATTGGATTCTAAGTGGATTGGGAAGTTGGAAAATTTAATCTATATCATAATGTTCGCTATTTCACAAGCACCAAAGTGAAACTCAAGGGGTAGAGACTTCACATACAAGGGCCTTTGAAATCCAAGTATGGACCCAAATTAAGAATGTTCTCCATGTCACTAGCATTTTTAAATCTAAAAAATATTCACTCACTTGGGTGTTGAGTGGTTTGGAATAGTACCTTCCATTGGTCATTTTCGTGACTTTGTTATAGTGACAATACTTCTTGTTTATGATATAGTCCCCAAAGCTCATTGGATGATTGCCTCTTGTCTAATGAAGTTTTGTTAGCATATGTATCATACAAATAGAAAAGTAGACTTTATTATAAATATCAATCTCACATAGATTGTATAGGTAGATCGATTAATCAATATTGAACTAACTACTTCATGAGTTGAGTAGATTGACTTGAGTTTTTGGAAATGTACATAGATTTTAGGGTTGGATATTGGATTACTCTTTTTAGGTATGATGATGTTTTCTTTTGTATTCAGTCAATATCATATTTGTCTATCAAATGAATAGTAGATGAGTGTGAAAATGCTTATGTTCTCTATTGACATTCAAATTGAATGTAATTCTTATAATGTCAACACCAAAAATAATCTTTTAGTAGTTGTGTGCCATTAGTATTTTATCACTGAAACTAAATGTTATGATGTTTTCAACACATCAATTATTTGACCTTTAATATCTCAAGGACTTAAAATAGTATTGTACTAAATATATTTCTTTTTTTAGCTTCGTAAGACTATATTCGTGTCTCATTACATACTAGTGTTGTACTAAATATTGTACTAAAACATCAACACCAAAAAATAACATATATCTTCTCTCAAATCTTAACTTTAGAAGTCATATAAAGGAAGTGACTCATATGGCATTCATCACCATACAAATTTAATCCATTTACATGTATCTCATTACATATTGGATGCCATCAATCATGGCTAACACATGACTTTCACACTATGGTGAAGCCCTTAGGTCATACGTTCTACTTAACATCCACATAATTTGGATATTTCTTCTAGAGTATGCACTTTGGATTGGTCATAAGTATGTTTGTTTTTTTAGTTTCATAAGTATTATATCTATGATGATTAAATTTACCTAAATCTCAATTTTTTACATATAAGTTTATCTAACACTTTAAAATTAGATAGACTATCACATCCTTCTTAATCTATCACATGATTGTTACATGACTTACATGTTTTCATCTTTTATGACCAACATGCATAACCTATGATATTATAAAAACTCTAAGTTTCAAATATAAATAATATTTATATCCATCAATATTCAAACCATAATATTACCATAAGCATAACCCAATAAACTCAAATCATCATTACACAAATACGTAAAACCAACCATAAATCTCAATTTAGCATAATATTAAAAAAAATTCATGTGAGATATTTTGAGAAACATCTTGTAGAATTGAGGGTTCTTAAAGAAACCCAAAGTGAGATTCTAAGTCTCAAAACTCAATCTCAAATGAACATTGCTCATGTTCACCTTAAATTTCTTCTAATTAAAGGTTTGAAATTGTGATACCTAAGATGTTTTACATAACCTTGGTCAGAGATCCAATTCTCTATACACTTTTTTTTATGAATTTCTCTATGTATTATTTTTATACTTTAGGGATTCATGTATAATTGTATGCTGGAATCATGGAAATAGCTTTAGGTCGCAACTTTATTGTCTGGTTATACCTTTTCTAGAATACTAAGGTCATGCAGAAAATAAGACTTTGATTCGAGTAACTCACTTCTAGAGCATAATGTTGTGACAATAGGAAGACCATGTGTTGTGATTTTTTTGCTCTACTTAATTTTGTTGGTTAGGTAGTATCCCAAAAGTTTATTGATAAGAGTATCTCATCAACAAATATCCATAATTATATGAGTCATACAGGTAATAAAGATGAATTTTTGTCTAGATATCGAGATCATGGAGTTTGTATTAGTGGTTCATTCATTCAATAGTGAGACAATTCAATTCTAACAAAATTAATATTTCATATTATGGATTCAATCTTAGATTTGTGGATTTGTCTATTTAATTTAAATGATATATGTTCAAATAGTTTGAATTATATTATATTTGGGCATAGAATAAAGGTTTAGTTGGTGTATAATCACTATGTAGTCTGTATCCTAATGTCATACAAGGTAGTTTATTACTATTGAGCTTATCCCAAATGGTGGTCATCTTATATTTGTCTCCTTGATGCATCACCTCAAAGATAATAAATTATTTTTACTTGAGAGTCATTCATAATTTAATACCTTTTAGGCAGATCATCAATTATCCTCGAAAATTATTTTGTACATACAGTCTTATTCTCTAGCCTCATGTAACATAAAGACAAAAAATTAAAATATTTTTTAGTATTTGTACTTATAGCTTCATAAGCACCATACTCACAAAATTAATATATATATTTTTTAATTGATGGTAATCATATGAAAGATAGTAATACAAAAGGATTATCAACATCTAATTAATGAGTCATGCTTGGCACGACACGGTCTAGGATTGTGCTCGGGCTCGTGCCGTGCTGACCCTCGGCACAATTCATGTCATGTCGGGTTGAGGCTTTTCAGCCCAGGTGTCTTGTCAGGCACGACTCAAGTGCCTGACATGTGGGCATGGCATTGGCGACAACCCCCAATAGTCGACGAATTGATGCCCAATGGGCGACGACGATGTGGTGGTGTGGCATCGGCAATCCTATTTTCTTAATTTCAACTTAACCTAAAATTGGCCCGACCCAACCTGAATTAGTCTAAACCCAGTCTGATTACAGTACACGAGCTATGCTGGGCTTTCCATCCATTTAACTGTGTTGCGCCTAGCATGGCATGCTACTATAGTGTGCCGGGTGGGCCTAAAAAATGGCATTGGTTGGCCCGTACCAACATGTTTAACACCTCTAGGTAAAACATATAGAAGAACATTCTATATAACATCAATTCCAATTGAGAACTAGTTTTTCTAAGTCATATATAAAAGATTAACATGTAAAAGTATTCATAATTTTGGCTTTATAAATATCATACTCATAATGATTAACATACTCTAATTTTGGTTTTAACATATATGTTTATCAGATGCATCATAGTTAGAAGGATTATCACTTCTTTCCCACCATATGTATAAGTGAGTATTGATATCTATCTATTACCAACCATCACAACAATCTCATAAAAACCTATTAGTAGGCAAAATCCTAATTCAAGTTAAATTTAATCACTGCTCCATTAATTTTTATGGCACAACATAAATCAAAAGATATCCATTTATATAAAACCATTGTCATATCACATAAATAAAGTTCACAAACCTTAGATCACAAGCTATTCTGACATAAATTCTCAAATCTATCCTAGAAAGAGAGGGTTTAAAAGTCATGCCCCTAATTCTAGGAATTAGCTTATGTATTATGTCACTTGATTGCTTGTGGAGTCCCTAGGGAATATGAAATTGCCTTGTAGGGTTTGATAGTTGTGACTTTGGATTTTTTTTTTGTATTGGAATAAGAAGTATTAAGATTTTTTTTTTCAATTATCTTGATTCCTCTTCTATTCTAAAATGATTTTGTATTACTTTAATTAGGAAGTCATGCCTTTTTTTTCATCTCTTAAGTTTGAAGTCATGAGTCTAGGAAGTGAGCATGAATATAAAATGTATACAAATCTTTTTGTAATACAGAGTCATAACACTCGGCAATGTCTATTACTTGGGCCTAATATCTCTGCAACATAAACTTGTAGTATTATGAATGGTCATGATTTTAGTATTTATCTTTCTTGTTTACCATATGGTCATGCCATTGGGAATGGTTGTGACATTTTGAATGACCTTTCATATCATAATATGGTTGTCATTGAGAAATGACCATGACATTAACATTAGTCTTTCTTGATCATCATATGGTCACGATGCTAGAAAATGACCATGACACTAAGAATACCTCTCAAGTGTATCGTATGGCAATGGTGCTAGGACATGATCACAACACTAAGAATATCTCTCATGTGTATCATATGTTCGTGGCATTGGAAAATGATCATGACATAAAGAATAACCTTTCAAGTGTCTCAAGTAGCTGCAATACTAGGAACGACCATGATACTAGCTATTTCTTTTCTCATATATCATATTTTCAGGGTGATATAAATATATCACGACACTAGTAATTAGCTTGAACATAAAAATCATGGCATATTATTTATCTTTAGAATAAGATTTGTGACATTGAGAAATGATCGTACTTGAATAATGTCCTTTGTGTAACATTTTGTATCCAAAAGTCATTATACTGAGTAATTATTATGGCTTTGGCTCGTATAGTTTTGCCTCAATAACTCTTTGCAGCTTAAAATTTATACCTTTGTAAAATTTAAGCAACTCTAACTTTAGACTACTTAGTTATAATAAAGATAAAGCGATAATGCTAGGGTATGACAATGACTTTTAGCACTCATGGGGTTTTTGATTACTGCAACATGAAATTAATTATATAACTATTTAAATTTTAAAAGATATGTATGACAATGATTCCATAATAATATCATAGCTACAAATAATGTATTACATAGTGGAATAATTATGCTAATGAGTTTGTAGAGTCATGACATATAAATATTGTCATTACCAATTAGGTAGAGTTTTGGCTAAAATGATTACATAACAATGTGATACTCTACCATCTATCCGTCAGTCAAACCCCTATAAAAACTAATCAAGTTCATAACTATTTATTAAAATCTATCAAAACTCTAATGTCAAGAATTCAATCTTAAAATATCTTATTTTTATGCTTATATATCATCAAAAAACACTAAAGTATGCTATAATGTTCAATAATTTGAATGTCAAACAAACTCTCACAATAATATTTTTGTTTATCCCTGAGCAATAACTTGTCCCTCAAAAAATATATTCCAACATCTCAAAGAACTTTTTTTTCTCTATGACTAGGTTTGAGTGTAGTAGGGTATCAAAATTGTGGATCAACTTCAAGTGGACGTATTGAAAGTCATAATATTACTTGAGTTCCATACTATATTATTAGGTCATTGGGTGCCTACATTCATTAATGTGGTCGATGTTTATTATATCACAGATATAAAAAATAAAATTTTAGATTTCCTTCCAAGTAGTTATATGTTGAATATTTATAGTTAGAGCCTCTAAACTTAATTTCATCCATTAGAGATCTCGACTGTCTAAGATAACTTCTTAGTATATTATATATATATATATTTTTTTATTTCTTCCTTTAGTCTTTCTTCAGTTATACTCACTTCTTGGACCTTTTGTTCATTAGATGTCATGGTTTTGATGAATATCTCAACTTCTTCTTTTATGCAAGCCTAATCATTGTTTCATGGATACCCTAAGTTGTGGTGTTGAACATAGTTGTGACTTTGTCTTTTAGCATTTCCTTGTCATTTTTATTATGTAACTCAAAAGTCATGATATTGTGCATAGCTTCACCTTTGTCTTTAAGATTTTATTTGTCATTTTTGTTATACTCCAATGTTATAGTATTCTACACAATCATGACATGAAATTGTGCATAGCTTTTGATGGACTATTTCATTTTATAGCACCAAAGGCATGATATGTGCATAGTCACAACATTTTCTTTAAGCTTCTGATGAACTATTTCATCTATAACACCAAAGGCATGATGGTATCCACAACCACATCTCTATTTTCAAGATTTCCATGGCCAATTTGTTTCTATATCCTCAAAGTAGTGATGTTGTGCATAGCCATAACTTTATATTTAAGCTTTGTTTGGTCATTTTCATGTTGTGGTATCAAAGGCATAGCATTATTTACAAACATGGGCTTGTCTTTGATTAGATCAAACATAATTTCTATCTCAGTCATGTATTTCTCTACTATTCCCTCAACTTTCTTGAAGTTGTTAGCATAATATTTTTCTAAGGTCAAGATTTCAAAGAATGGGATGACCTCATAGCTATCATCTTTATTTTACTCATTTTTACAACTCCAAAATAGTTATTCTTCATTGTATTCTTTGTTTCAATCACTTTCACACCTTTAAAGATATTCTTATGCTTCATCTTTTTTATCTTCATCTGACCAGTAGTATTCCACAAAATTATTTCATTGAAAGCACACTTTTTGTTGTATTACAGTATGAAAGAGATTATTTGCTTTCCAAAAACTAGTCTAATCATCATTTGGACTCCGCAGACATTTGTAAAGATAAAATTTTGCATGCTTCTTGCCAATACAAAAAGTAAACTATTTTTTATTGTCATCGATAAGGGTATGTATAAAGGCCAAAAATAGTCATTACAATATTAATAGTATATAATTATCCTTCTTGATATATAATACAATAAAATCAATTAGAAAAATAAAGATAGCCACCTTAACCAATATATTTTTGATAAATCCTATCTAAGTACTTCATAGTCTCATAAGCCATTTGAAGTAAAGAGATATTAGATTAATTTTTTTGAGATTCAATCTTTGTGCATTCGACGATGACATCAAATTGATATTGATACCAAGTCACACAATATTTTCTAAATGTCTAATATTTAATGGTGTAACATATAATAAAAATTTTGGGTTCCTTCAAATTTCCTCGAAAGCTTTCTTTTAATAATTATACTGCACTTTTTAGTTGTATTCACAATCTCATATATGTCTAACTTTATCTTACTAATCATTATGTCTATCATATACTTTATATAGTTTAGCATTTGGGCTAGAGCTTTAGTAAATAATATATTCATTTATAGCTTCTAGAATATATTGAAAATAAATTCAAATTGTTCATCTAATTTCTCCTTTTAAAAATATTATGAAAATGAAAAATTCATTATAAACTTACCCTCAGCTTCATTTTGATTCATTTATTAATCTCTATAGCCTCAAGTAATCTCCATCCACTCATATGTTTCCTCATTTTCTTCATTTGCATATTGAGGTAAGATTTGGGATTGTACTTCCTCTAGAGTGAGGGCTTTGTTAGGTGATACGACATCACATTCTTCATCTTTCGAACTCTCTTTAGTGGGGACCATGACTTCTTCAAAAATTTTAGTCAGATCAGTAACTTTTGGGAAAGTTGTAATGCTATTAGTTCCAAATATTCTAGAATGATCTTGTTCAATGTATTTCCCTTGTAGCACTTTCTCCCTTTTAAGTAATATAGATGAGCAATTCTTTGGATTTTAGTTAGTATCATTGATAATTTATTTGCTCCCTTTTCCTTCACAATAATACCAATTGTATAATTTGATTCTCTATATTCATTATTGCCAAAGTTATTTGATTGATTCTTACTTCAAGCTTTCAAATTTGATTGTCTCGAGTATTATTTTTCTTTTTTTAATTCTGTTAAGATTATAATCTTGCTCAATGATGGTTGACAATTCTAGCTTGAGTCATCTTGAATATTATAGCTCACTAAATTATTCCTAAAATTTTTTGAAGATTACCCAATATTCTATAGCCCACACCCATAGTCTCCATATAAAAAAAATCATGATTTCTCATATTCTAATGATAATGCATTGATGCATTATTGTTGGGCCAAAATACATATAATTTGCTTTCTATTCTATTAATTCCTCCATTTACTAAATGGGATCAAATTATATCGATTCATATGGATGCAAAATGATGATCATCTTTAATATCCTTCTTTTTTCTTTTTGGGTGTTAAGCTTTATTAGTAAAGCTTCAATTTTCACTTCAATTGTGGTGAACCAATCTAATTATAATACTCCAACTTATCTTCTTCTAAATAAATAACCTGTTGGAGTTTGGTAGTTATTCTTCACTAGCTTTTTAAACAAGCAATATCCATGCTTCAACAACTTAAAAACAACTGAATCTCCCAATGATGCACCAACCATGTACCTCAACATATAGTTTAGTCTTATATAGACCTCAATAACTTCTTAAAATGGTATCAAGTATCATATAGAATCTCATTCTCAATTTGTTGGAACTGATTTATCTCGCTCTATATAGTTGAACATAATTTAAAGGCAAGAAAAACTTAGTAAGAAAGACTCTCACTAATTAATCTCAACTCTCAAAAAAGCCAAAAGATAAATACCAGAACCAACTTTGTGCTTTATCCCTTAATAAAAATGGAGATAGACATTACCTTATTTCATCGGTGAAAACTCCAATCATTTTTATCATGTTGCATAGCTCCAAAAATAGTGTGACATGTTTTAAGGATCCTATGATGCACTTCTATTATCGTAGTGATGCAGAATTATTACTAAAACTCAGCTTCAACTCAAAGTAATTTACTTTCACTGGTCACAACCAAATACTCGAATAACTATTTATCATCATGTGCCTCTAATAATTTTACATAGTAGTGGATAGGTTGTTGGACAACTTTTTCATTAACACCTTAGGACTCACTATTATTGTCGATTTCCTCCATAAGTTTGTATCAATTTGTTGTCTAGCAATTACTTTTATGGATCTAGAGATGTTAGTTCAATCATAGAGCTTTGACTCATAAAATGATACTAAAAAAAGAAAAAAAAATAAGGAAAGAGACAAACATAATATCAAAATATTACCATCTACTTTCCATAGAAGATAACAAGACTAGGTGTATGTAGATTTGGAAAGATTTTTCAAACTTAAAGCTATCTATGATTAAAAAAATTATAATTTCATAATGATATTTACATCAACTCATGATGACTGACCAAACTAAATAATCTCAATAATAGTTCCAAAAACTTGTTGCAACTTGATTATGCTACCTAATTTTGTTGGTTAGGGAGTGTATCAAAAGCTCATTTGCAAGAATATCTCTTCAACAAAGTTTCAAAAGTATATGGATTATACAAGTAGTAAAAAGGAATTTCATCTAGATATTGATCCCATATGGATTTTATCAGCAGTTCAGTCATTTAATAATGAGATAACTCAATTCAAGTAAAATAGATATTTCAGATAGTAAAATCAATCTTATATCCATGGATTTGTTCTATAAATTTATCTGATATATGTTTAAATAGTTCACATTATATTCTATTTTGGCACATTATGAAGGTTGAGTTGTAGTGTAATCACTTTCTTACCATAATAGTATTTAAAGTAATTATCATCATTGAGCTCATCCTAAATGGTGGTCCCCTCATAGTTATTTCCCTGGTTCATCACCACCAAGATAATACATTAGCTATGCTCAAGAGTCATTTCTAATCAAATTCCTTTTAGGAGTTTTGAGTTTTAATTTATAGGTTTATCTCGTGCATCATAGTCATAATGATTGTCACTTTCTATCATAATCATGAGTGAGCCTCATGGTTTACTTATCATCATTTACTATGAAAATTTCGCACAAAGCTACTAATAGTCGGAATCTTTATTCTAGTTTCATTTCATCACCCATCCATTAAATTTCATAATACAACATATAATTAAAACATATCTATTTACATAAAACTATTGTCACATCAAAAAATAAAGTTCATAAATACTAGGCCACTTGCTATTTTGACATAAATTTTTGAATATACCATAGATAGGAGGTATTTGAGAATCATGCCCCTGATTCTAGGGATTAGTTTATATCTTGCACCTTTTTCTTACTTGTAGAGCCCCTAGGAAGTACAAAATTTACCCCTAGAGAGATTCTTTTCTTGATTTCTCTCTCGTCCTCTTTTTTACTCGAATGATTCTATATTACTTTAATTAGGAAGTCATTTCTTTTAGAAGAAAGTTGTGACTTTGCAACCATCTCTTAAGCTCAGGATTATGATTTTAGAAAGTGGTCATGACTCTTGAATACTTTAACATCTATGTGTAACACAAAATTGAAACACTGGGTAATATCCACAATTTGGGCCTGATGTCTCTGTAACATAGAGTAGTGGTGCTGAGAATGATCATGACTTCTATATTTGTTTTTCTTGTTCATCAGATTGCCATAATACTAGGAATGACCATAATATTGTGAATGACTTTTCATATCCTAATATGATCACAATAATAGAAAATTATCATAACATTGACATTTATCTTTTTTGATCATCACATGACAATGATAATAAAAATAGTCATAATACTAAGATTTTATATATGTGTATCATATGGCTATTTTTCTCTTCTTCTCAAACCCTATTATTTCTTTCTATAATGCATGTTTTCCTCCTTTATTTTAACTCAACCCTCAATTATTTTCTACCACCCACTTATGACAGACTTATATAGTTTCCTAAATGACTTGGCACTTCTTATCTCCTTGGACTTCACTATTTTCATCCCTTCTTCTAAAATATTTATAACACAAATTTCAAATCTTTCTTGGGTAATCATGGACAAAAGCTCATTCTTGATAAGATGCATCTCCGACAATATATGTCCTCTTAGCATTATATTTATTTTTTTTCTTATTTTTTTTCTTATTTTTTTTATTTTCATATATTCTTGCCACATGTTATCTATACTCTTCAATTCTACTGCTAGTGAACCATACATAAACTTTATCTCTAGCTTCAATGATAATTGACTATAGTTGACCTCCAATTCTATCATTTTTAAAATATTGACCTTTCCCATGTTGTCTACTTGCCTAGTCAAGTAGTAATGAAATAGGAGAAGTAATTCTTTATCATGCTTTTTTCCACTTCTTTCTATCACTTCTATGTTATCTTCCATAAAAGGTGGCACTTGTTACTCAACATTTATTAGTTCTTCCCCTTCAAGAATCTTTTTTTCTTCATGTCTTCTTTAATCTATTTTTTCATACATGTCAATGTTATGGAATTATCCATGTGCACCATTCATCTCATTATTCATTTATTGGGACTTATTTGGTTCGTTAAAACATCATTATAAAAGAGGTATGAATTATTTGGCATGAGAATTAACCCTCTTGCAAATTTATGATGGACTTTTCCAAAATCTTTCCTATTTGAATCTTATTTCCATTCAATATGGAAAAAAGAAAGATCGGCTAATCATGCCTAATGGTGGAGAGATGGAAAGTCAACTAAAAAATAGAGTATAGAAAGTATAACCAAACATTACTCTCTTGCATATGATCGTCTTGCACTAAATGTCTAAAGGCTTTTTTTGATGTACCTCTTCATATCCTTTGTCCATCTGTTAATGTCTTGGTGATTTCTTGTTAGTTTGTTGCATCTTCAAGGATTTGAACGGTGAACCATTCACATTCCCTATAAATCCAAATACCTTATTGAAAAATTTTTTATCTAAGTATATCCAAACTTCACGTATATAGCACCTTATCTATTATCTATTATCTAAATTTGAGTAAAACTCATTTACAATTATTGTGTTCATCCATTTCATGTGCAAGCATAGTCAATCCTAACTTCTCTTCTCTATCGATGCTCAAAAAGATGGAGTAGCTTACTAAACTCCCACACTTCAATATAGCTTTTCTTGTCCAACACAAAGGTCACCATCTCTTCCCTTCTTCTGTAAGAAATATTAGTGTGGCACCAAAACTTTGGACAATGTCTTGGTAGTTGATTGCCTTTGTCTCTTGCTTAGGGCCTTGTTACTCAAATTAGTATTTTTTTATTCTTTCGTTTAGCTTTATAATTAGTGTTATAGTTATTTTCTTAGACCGATGTAAAATTAGGGTTATAGCTATTTTCATCGAAGTGGACAAGAAGAATAGAAAAATGTGGCAAAAAAAATTAGGATTAAGCTTTATATAGGATTAGGATTTAGTCATGGAAAATAATAAAAATGCCTCAACTATTTGCATGGTTAGGACTTTTGTTTACAATGGAAAGTCATGACTAAATTTGAGTGCCACAACTTTATAAGGATTACAAGAAAGTTATTGTTCGGTTTGAGTATGGTAACTTTGTTTGTCTTGTGAAAAGTCAATGGTAGCTTTGAGTGTCATGATTTTATTTGAGTGTCTATAGTTCAAAAGTACTTGAGTGTATATGTATACATAAAAAAGTTTATGACATCACACAATGAAAAAACAATATTTTTGGTTACCTGCCAAGCAGTATTATATTTAACATCCATAACAAGACCTTTATTAGATTACTAATTTTATCAGTAATTTTAGTAGTCTAGACAATCTTCTTTAAATAGTTTTTTTTTGCTTGTCCTTCTAATTTCTCTTTCAGCATCAAGTCAACCCTCAAATAATTACTTTTGGGATATTCTTCCATGGATATCATAACTTTCGAAGAAGTCAAATTATTATTGACTTCAATCTTCTTTGATAATATCAAGACTTATTGTGAAGTTGTGGTGCGTAGAAATACTCTCTATAACATATTTGTTATAGTTCTGAAATAAACCATGACCTTTGCTTTAAGCTATTATTTCTCCTTTTTTGTAGCTTTGTTTTTTCCATGAGTTTCTTTATTAATCTAGCATGTAAAGTCATGACTTCTTTAGAAGCAGACTTTCTATGTTACAACTACTTCCTCTATATCTGCCTTTAGCTATTCCATCATTATTATCTTTTCCTTATCTTTATCTTCTAGTTGTTGAATTTTCTTTGCTTATACCTCTTATGCAATCTCGAGAATCTCCTCTATAATTTCTCTATGTTGTTGAATTGAGAATTTTGACATTTTTTCTTCTTCCTTTGCATCTTCAGACTAGTTTGACTTGGATCTTCTAGAAGTTTTAACTTTGAAGAATGTTAAGACTTCATTGCTGTCTTTTTCTCCATTGTCACTTTCAATGTTTTCTTCAATCCAAAGTCTATTTAATTAATCATACCATCAATCTTCTTCATGCTAACAATCCTTCATAAAATTTTTCTATCCGAAGTCTACATTTTCTTTCATGGAGGTGTATATGAGGTTATATATTCTCAAGCAAAATATCTCATTATCATCTATGTTCTATATACTTTTGTATAGGTTAACCTTTATATTCTCCTCACTCATATGAAATATTAATTTTCTTTTCTTGATATTAATCAATGACTATCCAATGGATATGAATGTGCATCCTTAGAAATTCATTAGAAAAATAAGTTTACCAAACTTTACCAATACATCTCCAATAATGCTCCACAATATTTTAATTGAATGATTGACCATTTGTAGCCAGAGAATAGTTGTAGAAATCTTACATAGGTTCAACCTTGGTACTAAGACTAAGAATGATATGAAATTCAAACTTGATTCTAAGGCACATAGTGCCTTAGAATCAAGTATACTTTCCAATAATCTATAGAATCTTAAAACTTTTTAGAGCTTTCAGCTTTCTTAGGAGTTTATGCTGGATAATAGTGTTACACTTATTGGTCTTATTTACCATTTCACATGCCTTCAACTTTATCTTGCTACTCTGTATATTATTCAAGAACTTTACATAAATTAGTATCTAAGATAAGGTTTCGGTAATGGAATATTAATTTCAAATTTCGGCAAAATTTTTAGAAATCTCTCAAATTGTTCTTCTATTTTTCCTCTTCTAAAATGTTATGTAAAATGAAGTTTATGTGGAAGATATTTATCAATTACATAGTATTTTACTTACACATCCTTATGATCATTGCTTTGGGTGATCTAAATATTCTTCTCCATCTTTTCTTGTTTATTTGTCATATCTGAGAGAAACAATTAGGAAATGAGTTCTATGAAACCTATAACTTTGAAAAAATATCAAGGCATTAGGCATCATGGTAGTGGGTTTTGTCATGACTTTGGTAAAAGACATGACTTATCCATTCACAATTCCTCGACTATTACAATTTTCCACCTAGCCATCTTTTTCTTGTTTCTCTTCAAACTCTTTGTAATTTCTAAGTATGCTGAATAGATACTTCTTTGGATTTGCCTTGATATCACTTGGTTTTTGATTTATTCTTTTTTCATTTATCTATAATACTAGTTATCTTAGTTATTTCTCAATAATCTTTCTTACTACATTCATGTGTTCTAGCCTCATTTCAATCATATGGTTCTTCTGAAGATTAGTTCTTTTCTTTGTCTCTGTGAGCAAGGTATTGTGACTTTGTTACAATGACTAATTATTACGATTAGGAAATATTCAAAAAGATTAGTTGGAGAGGGTCTCTCATCCAAACAGTCTCACAAATATATTAGTAATACAAGTAGTAAAATAGATATTCATCCAGATATTAACCCCATAGGAATTATATAGGCAGTTTGATGAACCATTTATGAGTCAATAGTTACTCTAGTTGAAAGGATAAGGTTGTATTTTTGGTTAGATTCTTAGATTCTAGGATTTATCCATTTTCTTATGCATGATGACTTATCTAGATTGCATGGTTATTATAATGCTTGATTACAAGATAAAAGTTGGATTATTTTTAAAATAATCTAGTATCCTACAGACATATACGGTGGTTATCACCTATTAGGACAAACTTAATGTTAGTCCTATCATAGCTATCTACTCTGTATTTTACCAACATAAACATAAATCTTTCCTACTCTAGGTTAATTCACAATTCTACATCTTTTAGGCAATTGAATAACTACCCTTAATGGTGTTTCATATATATATTTTTATTCTTTGACTTCATGTGTCCAATGTGAACTAATATACTATAAAAAATATTTGTACTTTCAACTTATTATGTATAATATTCACATAATTGATATATGATTTTTTTCAAATCACACTTCTATGAGTCATATGATAGAAAAAAACTTTCATGACTATCATCGCATTACAAATTTATTTACTCATGTGTGTCTCATAGTTTACCTATCAATATCTAGTATGACAACATGAGATTCTCATACTAAAAGTAAAATATTTAGAACAACATTCTATAAAACTTCTATATTAATTGAGGTAAAATCTGTAGAACAAATTGCATAATAAATTAGCATATAAAATCATCTATGCTTTTGATTTTGTAAGCACCATACTCACATGAATAAACTTACCTCAATATTTGGTTTTAACATATATGTTTGTCTCATGTTTCACAATCAATAAGGTGATCACTTCCTTCCTAACGTTATGTATGAACATGCTTTATGGCTTATTATCCCCATCCACACAATAGTATACATAAACTCACTAATAATAAAATTTTAATTTTAGTTCTACATAAACACTACATCCATCAATAATCAAAGTATAATACAATCCAAACATAAACATTCATAAATAAAGTATCTATCACAAAAAGTAAAATATATTAAATCTAGGCTTCAATTTAGCCTAAAATTGGGGATGAATTCAAATGAGATAACTCAAAATATATCTTATAAAGTTCTTGGTTCCCAATGATATTCCTCAAGAGTGTCTAGCAATAAACCATAAATCTATAATTCTTATTCATATACCTTAGATTTGTACCTAGGTGGGAGTCGATATATTTGCCCCTCCTCCCACCTTTATGGTTTATACTTGTCTATTACGTCATCCTTTTGCTCATGGATCTCTTTTAGGTTTGAGTGAATTTATTCTCCCAAAACCCTCTTTTTATCATTTCTCTCATGCCCTAAAAATAGCTCTTTTTTTTTGTTTTTCATTTGTACTTTTATAATTGAATGGATTGGTGTAAATTTTTGAGTGGAAAGGTATGGTACTAGAGAATGTCATGACTTAGGCTTTTCATCTATGTAGCACCAAGTCATGGTGATGGGAATCCATAATGATATTAGTCTCTTTCTTATTGTAGCACCATGAATGGTTATGACTTATATATTTTATCTCTTTAACATATAGTCTCAGTACTAGAAATATGATATGTCTTTGACATTCTCTTTCATTATATTGATGCAGTAGTGGGAATATCTATGACTATGCATTTTATCTCAATAACAAAAAAGTCATGATGTTGGTAATAGCCATAACTTTTATATTTTATTTATGTACCCCAAAGTCATGATTATAGAAATTAGTCATAGCTTTACTCATTTCTCAATAGCAAAAGTCATTTCTCTAGAAATGGTAGTGGCTCAAGTAATTGTTGTTTGGAACTCTTTGTACCTAAATGACATGGTACTAGAGAAGCACCATAACTTTTGTCTTAGTCTTGCAGACTCTATAATGAGAAAGTCATGATGCTGGAGGATATCATGACTTTTAGTACTAGCAGGATACTTGGTTACAATGATAAAAAATTATGAGTTTGTGTGGCTTCAACTCTAAGAAAATTTTATAGCTAAAAAGAATATTTTACACAATAAAATGATTGTGTCAATGAGGTGGTATAGTCATGGTATATGAAAATTGTAATACCTATTTGAATAGATCTCTGATCAAGAATAGATACTAAAACTATCATAGAAGCACAAATCCCTAGTTTTATTTCACATAAAAACCAAGAATATGTTACATAATTTTTCACTTCCCTCCTACTCAACAAATCCACAAAGTTTCACATTTCACATAAAAACCATATGATTTCTCAACTATTTGTATAATCTATCAAAGCTATAATTTAGTGAAATAAATTGATCCAAAGCTTTTTTCTATGTAACACATATCATATATAATCACTAAAATCACTAGTTATATTCAATATTCAATATACCAAATAAACTCACATACTAAAGTAATTTCTTGTACTTGAGTAATTACTCCTCCTTTATAAAAATTTTGTTTTTTTATCTATCCTACATAAAGATTTGCTATGAATAGGTTTGAGTTTCATAACATGTTTAGCTAATAGGACCAAAATTTGTTTTGTGGATGTGTAAACTAGTTGCCGTAGTGTTTGAGTTCATCGACTAAATTGTGACTGCAAAATTGTGTAAAATAATCTATTTGAGTGATCAATACATTTATTTAATCACACCATGTTAAATTTTTTTTTGTTATCTCTCTAGTAGTACTATTTTTAATATCCACAGCTAGACCATCAATGAGTTGTTATCTCTATCTATGATTTTAGTTATCAAAACTAGTTTCATTGTATAATCTATCACTTTTTATCTTTTCTTCTTGAACTTTCTTTTGACATTGAATCATGTTTATGTTTACATTTTTATGGCTTCCTTCCTTGTTTTTCACTTTCTTAGGTTGTTGTTGCTTATTGATTCACTATGGATTTATCATCCCTAGATGTCATAGCTTTTTGGATCTTATAATTTTTTATTGGGTTGTATTTTTAGTTTTTTTCTTTCTATATCTCTGAAATCGTGATGTTGGAGTTTCCGCAGCTTCTTTCTTTAGCTTCTATATCTTCAAAGTCACATTATTGATCAAAGTCATGACTTTCTTTGCTATATCTATGCCTTTTTTTACTTCATTTGGATCCTCCAGAATTGTTATTAAAGTCATGTAATGCTTCATCATTTCATTAGTCACCAGTTGGAATTCTTTTTCTACTTTCACTACTGATATTTTCTCATTCCTTTTACATCATTTTTTTTGATTTTATTATAAAGAGAATTTAATGGTTTTATTTTCCTTTTCTATCCTTCCATAGTACTCTTCTTTACAACCTTTTGAAGTCATGACTTTGAAGAATGTCATGATTTTGTAGCAGTCATTCTCCCCAGTTTTAGCTTCACTATCATAGCTCAATATTTTTTTTCCACCTCATCCACCTCATCTTCATTAGGCCAGTAATCTTCTAAAAAAATATTTCTACCTAAAGTTCATAAGATGTTATCTATCATCTAATAATCTTTCTCATCATCATCTAGACTTCGCATGTCTTTCTAATGTTGAATTTCACTTGCTCTAAACCTATATGAAGCATAAATTCTTCCTTCCTTACATCAATGAGGGTTTGCCTAGTGGCAAAAAATAGTCATTCTAAAATCATTAGAGCATGTTGGTTTTTCTTAGAGATGTAAAATGGGTTGTGCCTTGTCGACACGACTCATTTTTTCTCGGCATGTCGTGCCACCATTTTGTGCAATGCACGACATGGTTAAAATCTCATGCCGTGCCAGACACGACATGATGAGTGGTTCACCGACCCAGCATGATATGGTGGGCATGAGAAAGTGCATGATCATGGCGAGTGTGCTGACTATGACGAATGTAAAAGATATGGCAACGTCACCGATTGTAATTAGTCGGCCACCTGATGGGGCGGTCATCCTGGCTAGTTTACCATGTCGTCAGGCCAGCTCAGGTCATTCCTAGTCGAGCATGAGGCACTACTCATGCTGGTCTAGCACGACATGAACGTGGCAATGAGCGGCCCCAGCTCGACCCGAGGCACTGATCCAAATTGTGCTATGCTGGGCCAGACACTAATGAACTGGGTTGTGCCATGGGTCATGCCAGAGTTGCCCGACTTATTTGAATTAGTTAATCGATCAGCCATATGAATTAGAGTTTGACATATTGACCACCTTGAAAGACACGAAATACATATTTTTTCACAAGTTTGGAGCACAAAACAATAAGTAGTTGAGTGTGGGAGAAATTTCTATTTTACTACAACATGAAATAGTAAATTTCAATATTCTATACAAAGTTGAATAAATCAATATTTTCTAGAATAAATGCCACATATTCAAGCTCAACAACAATGCTCACACATCATCATCCAAATATGAAAAATCATGAAAACTTTTCATATAGGAGTTATGGGAATATACAATAGAATATGGAATAATTTCAGAAGTATTTTGGAAATAACTCAATTAGTTATCAAATTCAAGGAGCCTCAATCTTTAATTAAAACCACAAAATTAACATGAAAAATAAATGTATCAATCTTAACTAGCACATCTTCAATAATCCTCATTGTGTGCTTGGTTAATTGATCAGCCATTTGAAATAGAGTTCGACATATTGATCACCATGAAATATAAGATAGACATATTTTTCAGCAAGTTTAGAGCACAAAACAATAAGCAGTTGAGTGTGGGATAAATTTTTATTTCACAACAACATGACATAGTAAATTTCAACATTTTATATCAAGTTGAAAAATTTAATATTTTCTAAAACAAAGGCTACATATTACTGCCCAACAACATGCTCCCACACCATTATCCAAATATGAAAATTATGAAAACCTCTCATATAGGAGTTATGAAAATTTACAACATAATGTGGAACAATTTCAAAAGAATTTTATGAGCGAAATCATAAAATCTTTAATTAAAACCATAAAATTAACATTAAAAATAAATATTCAAATCTTAACCCGCACATCTTCAATAATTCTCATTGTGTTCTTAGTTAATCGATCAACTCTTTGTTTTAAAGTCTGACATATTGACCACCATGAAAGCCAAGATAGACAAATTTTTCTATAAGTTTAGAGAACAAAACAATAAGAAATTGAGTGCGAGAGAAATTTCTATTTCACAACATGAAATATTAAATTTCAACATTATATTTCAAGTTGAAGAAATCAATATTTTTCTAGAACAAAGGCAACACATTCCTACCCAACAACAATGCTCACATACTATCATCTAAATATAAAAAATTATGAAAACTTCTAATATAGGAGTTATAAGAATTTACAACAGAATGTTGAATAACTTTAGAAGAATTTTGAGAAAAACTCAATAGGTTATCAGATTAAAGGAGACTCAATCTTTAATTTAAACCTCCCAAAGAGAGTATAAAAGGTATTACTTGAATAAAATATATTTTTGATGCTCATAGAGACAAAAAAAGAAATAATTTTCAAGAGAATTAGATAGGATGGATCAAAACAAGACAAACACATGAATGTGTCATTAAAAATTATTGAGAATAAACTTAGGACAATTGTTACTATCAATGAAGAAGAATAGGCTAGATGAAATATTGAGTGATACCTCGACAAATCCAAAAAAGTACACATCCATTATACTAATAAGCAATAATGAATTAGTGGAGTGGGTGTGTGTAATACGATCATCTAACAAAAGCTCTGGAGAAAGTTGAAGGATTCGAGAAGTTTTATAATTTTATACTTTATTAGAGAGCATAATTTCTAGAAAGTACTATGTGACTTGGGAGTAAGTGTGAATTTGATGTTATTGTCTATAGTACAAATATACAACCTATGAAAGATTATTTTAACTATTATATCACTTCAAATAGTTAATCATTCAATCAAGCTTTTAAATTATATTATTACATATATATTGGTGAAAGTTATTAAATTTATTTTTCAAGTGAATTTTATTGTGCTAAATGAGGATTAATATGCTTTATTAAGCTTGGAATCATTATTTTTAGCTACAAGACAGGTATTAATTTACATCAATACTTCATGTTAGAAAGAATAAGTGAAGTTTAACCTCTACAAAAGCCTATGAAATCTAGATTATGATGAAGATGATTGATGGAGAATCGATAGCCTCTTACACACCATTATGAGATAAAAGGTGGATTTATAAAGGAAAGATTTTATAAAAAATTGTTTGCCAAAATAAGTTGGAGAAGATAATGGATTAAATGAACTATGAATTGAAAAAAAATAGTTATAGTTACAATGAAAATGAAAAATGCTATGAAATTGTGGTATTATTCAAAGTCACGACTTCTAGAGAATCCAAGTCATCCCACTCCAATGATGCGAAGGGAGAGGCAAAAATAAAAAATTTGTCAATTTAAAAATATGGAGAAATTATTGAGGATATTTTCATGATTACAAAAGAAGTACAAGAAAAGTAAATTCAACAGCTAGTGGTTTATTCACTACCTGATAAAGATAAGGCTGAGATATTAAAGATGAGACATCTAAAGCCACATGAAGATGAAGCAATTGAAACAAAGAAAATTGTGATTTTTAAAGACACCATGACTTTACATACAAAATAAACAAACAAAGTAATGGAAGAAGATATAACCATGATAATGTAGGAATAGAAGCTTAAAATAAAAATCATGACTTTTTCCAAAACCATGACAAATTTGATCCTTAGAGACTATATGGAGGAGATCATGAGCAATGATACCCTAGTTTCTTCCAAAGTTCTAGCATTTTTGGAAGAATGCCAAAAAAAAAACTCTAAAAGATAATTTGATGTTGGAAGAAAACCAGGAAGACAATTATGAGAAAAAGACTATATGGAGAAATTTAGCTAGACTACTAAGATCATTGACATAATTAAATATGTAATGAATGTCTAGCTATTGAAATTAAATATAGTACTACTTTGGAGGAAACCCCAATTTTTTTTTTGCAAAGTATGATGTAATAGATGTTTTTATTTATTTTACAAATATATACATGCACACTCAGACACATGTACACATAAACACCTAATTTAAGTCATGACACTCAAAGCTAACCATGAATTTCTTGTAAGTCAATTGAAGCTACAAGATTAAAACTATGCCATGATTTCTTTTAAATCAAAAAAAAGTCATGATACAAAACTAAGTCATGATCTTCTTATAACTCAATCGAAGTCACAAAACTCAAACCTATATGTGACTTTTCTTTTAAAAGATAAGTCGTAGCCATGCAAAAAGTCATCAATTTTTTCATTAGCCATGAGAAACCCTAATCCTATATAAGATACATATTCCTAATTTTTGTGATACTTTTAGTTCTTCTTCTCCACTTTGACAAAAATTCATGTAAACCTAATTATATAAGATATAAGCAAACTTGGAGGATGAGACATTGATTTAAAAGTTAAGAATGATGAAAGAGTAGGCTGAATCAAGTCAAAAATCTAAATTCAAGTAATAGAGGTAATCTACCATTGAGACATCTTCCAAAATTTAGTACAATAGCTGACTCTTATTACATGAACTAGGAGAAAATGGATGACCTCTACGTTGGAAAATAAGAGTTTCATAGGAGAGTAGGGTTTTAATGTAATTATTCAACCTTTTTGACTAGTAATTAAAAAAATAAATTGTAATCAATTATACATGCACATGGAATGAGGGAACACAATTATTGTGAGAGAGTTTTACTTTTATTTATAAGAGATCAAGATAATAGCTGCTACGTACAAGGAGCTTGGGTATCATTCGATAGGAAATTTATCACCAAAATACTTGGATTGTAAGGAGATGTGGATGGTATGTCCTTCAAATCTATAAAATACAACCAAACTATAAGCTAATCACCAAGATATTGATGGATGGAAAAGGAGATAGAAGAGTTTCATTGAAAAGTATATATTGACACTTAGTATTGGGAGAACTCATGGAAAAGTGCAAGGTTTCATAATATTTATTATGCCATATTTTTCAAGCAACTCTTCATGTTTACACAATCATTCAAGATAGGGCAATATTACTTTTTTCACTAGAAAAAGGATTCAAGATCCAAGTGGAAAAATTATTGAGAAATCCATTCTCAATTTCAAGTGGGTGGATTCTCCTATGATATGTCAAACCGAGGAAGTCCTAACAAATGAAGAAAGACATGAATGGTGTTAATGGATGTCTTCCTTATTTTGATAGGGGTGAAGAGAGGGCTTGAAGAAGATAATAAGAAAATGTGATTCTTGAAAGGGAAGAGTCAATTGAAGCTGGGAAAGAAGTCATACCCTTCCATGAAACTGATGAAGAAGCATTGGAAAGAAATGGAGAAAAGCATGAAGAGGTATTATCATACATATTCGAGCATTATTTGATATGGAAAGGAGGTAAATTGAGAGGGGTCATTAGATGCCCACTTGACATTGATAGGTGTGTATTCTCAATTTCAAGAGGGAGCATTCTCTAATGCTAAGTAGAGCCAAGGAAGTCCCTACGAATGAAGAAAGAGATTAATGATGCCAATGGATGTCCCCCCGACATTGATAGGTGTGGAGAAATGGATACAAGGAGACAAGAATAAAAAGTGATTTTTGAATGAGATGAGTCAACTATTGTTTGGAAAAAAGTGGCACCCTCCGACAAAGCCAATGAAGAAGTAATGGAAAGAAGTGGAGAAAAACTTGAAGAGGTATCATCATACATATTTGAGCATTATTTGACATGACAAGAAGTTGACTTGGAAGGAGTCATCAATATTCTAAAAGTGATGAAATTAAAGATAAAATTGATAAAATTTTAGAAAAATATGCTTGAAAGGAAGATAAAATTGATGCATATTTTATTAGTAGCAGAATTGGAGAAAAGAAATAATAAGTGATAAAAGTTAATAAAAAGAATAGAACAGGTAGAGCCAATGTGGAGAGAATTGATGAATTGTTGGAGATATATATATTAATATTTTGTTATGCAGCCCAATTTTAGTTGTTAGATAGTATCTCAAAAGCTTATTGATGAGCTTATTTTGTCAACAAAGATTCACAAATATATGATTTTTACAAATAGTAAAAAAGATTTTAATCTAGATATTGATCTCATAGATATTATATTAGTAATTCAATCAACTAACAATGAGATAATACAAATCTATTCTAAAAAAATATTTTAGGATTTTCATATGACTATTAGATTTTATAGTTTGTCGACTTGATTTATATGATACATATTCAAATAATTCTATTTATTTTGGATTTGGATATAGAACAAAGTTTAGATTATTGTTAGAATGCTCCTGTCCTAAAGGCATATAAGGTGATTATTACCATTCAGTCCATCCTAATAATACTCTCCTCATATTTGTCTCCTTTATACTTTATAACTAAGATAAAAAATCATCTTTATTAGATGTTCATTCATAAGTCTAAATTTTTTAGATAATTTGTCAAATACCCTTAATGATTGTTTCATCTGCATAGTCTTATTCTCTGACATTAGAAGTCATAAAGACTAATAACAAATATTATTTATAAGTATTTGTACTTTTGGCTTCATAAGTACCATACTCACATAATTAACATATACTTTCCTTAAATCTCACTAATGGAAATTATATGAGTAAAAGCAACTCAAAGGAATGTCACCACCTTATGAGTCATAATCACTCAGATATATTTTTTGGATTACTTATCACAGTCCTCTATAGTGATAATGTGACTCTGACACTAAAGATGAAATATGAGAATGTCATTTAAAATGTTCATATTAATCAATGATCAAATATTATAAGATAAGTATAATACAGTAGAAAATAAAATTATTCATGATTATGCCTTCTTGAGTGGCATACACACAATGATTAACATATCTTAATTTTAGGTTTTAATATATATGTTTGTTTCATGCATCATGGTTAGAAGGCTGTCACTTCCTTCCTACCATGTGCATATATGAGCCTCATAGTTTTTCTGTCACCATCCACCATAATAATATGAATAAACTCATCAATAGTCAAATCTCAAATTTTAATTTTATTTAATCACCATTTCTATTAATTCCTATTCAACAATATAAAATAAACATATCAATTACTCATAAAATTGTTCATTTATAACATAAATCATAATTATAAAAATCATAAATCTCAATTTATCCTAACATTAAGAGATTCAAATAAGATATAAGAGAAGAAGTCATCTGAATTTTGGGTTTCCAATGATATTCCTCATCAGAATCTATGATAGAAATTCTAATCTCATGTTATTTTATTTAATTTATTAAATTTACCCTAGAGAGGGAGGATTTGATAGTTGCACCTCCCAACTATATGGTTTAGCTTGTCTTGTATCTCTTACTTGCTCATGGATCCCCTATGGAGTGGGAAAATCCATGTTAGGATTATTTTTGTGCTTTATTTTTTTGCATTGTGGAGTGAAGAAAAAGAATATTTTAAAGATTTTAAGTCTTTGTGCTTTTTTTTTTGCTTTTATACTCTATAATTATAGCATTTATCTAAGTGAAAAGTTGCATCTTTGAGAATATGCATTAACTTTGGCTTTGGTCTCTTGAGCTCAAGGTTTTAACTCTGGAATGTGGTTGTAGCTTGGGAAAGCCTCCTGATCTTTTTATAATGCAAAGTTAGGGTATTGGGAAGTATCAATGACTTATGAATTCGATCTCTATAACACAAAGTCATAGTGCTATAAATGGTCATAGTTTTAGCTTTAGTCTTTTTTTACATCAAATAGCTATGATGTAGAGAATAGCAATGACTTTGACTTTAGACATTCTTTTGCATCAAATGGCTGTGGTGCTAAGTATGGCTCTAGCTTTGGCTTTGATTATTCTTTTATATAAATTGAAATGGTATTGGGAATGACCATGTCTTTAGCAATGAGGTCATACATTCAAGTCATGATAGTACTTTATCATAAGGGCAAAATTCATTGCCTTTGGGAGTAGTCATGCCTGAGTAGTGCACTCTATAATAAATTATATTCAAAAGTTATAGCACTGGATAATTATTAGTTTTTCTTGAGTAGTTTAGATTCTATAACTTTTTGTAGCCCAAAATTCATGATTCTGAAAGAATGTTTTGGTTGTGAGACTTAATAATATAAAGTTTTGATAATAATTAAGAAACAATGTTGGGAAATGACTATGCCTTTTAGTACTAATTAGGTACTTGATTATTACGACATAAAATTAACATCATAGACATTTAATTATTTGAAATTTGATTGACTTTAAGATAAAAAAGAATGTATTACACAATTAAAGGATTAATGTAATGAGGTGGTAGAGTTATGATACATAAAGATTTTCATGACTAAAAAGTAGAGTATCAAAAAAGAATAGATGTCGAAAATGCTTGATGAACCACACATCACCAAATCGCCAATATTCTCCAAAAATATGTTGATTTTATAACTATTCATTAAAATCTACCAAAACTTCAAAGTCATGAAATTAATCTAATTATAACTCATTTTTTTTTGGTTACACATCATTTAATATCACCACAAGCACAAAAAAAACAAGAATGTTTGCTATTTTATATACGGAACAAACGCACTAAAATTATGGTTCTTTCCTAATAAATAACTTTCTGCTCAATAAAATATCTTTTGCATGGTCTCAAATAAAATATTTTTCTTTATGACTAGATTTTAGAATCATAGTGTCTCAAGATAGTGGAGCAACTTTTCATATACATATTAATGGTTGTGGTAGGATTTGAGTTCTATGACTATATTTATGAATAAGTTAGGTGTGAATAATGATTCATGTGATGGGTATATAATATTTATTACATCTCACAAGCAAACAAAATTCTTAGGTTGCCTCTCAAGTAATGCTATGTTTAATATTCATAGTTAAACCATTAATATTTTCTCACCTCCATTTGTGATCTCTGTCATCCATACTAGCTATTCAATATATATTTTTACTTTATTCTTTCTTTTTTCTTCCTTGGATTTCATGACAATGAGAAATAATGCAGCTTCTTAATTGTTTCTAGCTTGACCATTCTCTTCTTGTTTCCCCAATGTCACGGCACTAAGTATAGTTGCAACTTTCACTTTAAGTTTCTCTTGGCCTATTTCATTATGTAACACTAAAGTTATAGGGTAGTGCATTTCCATGGCTTTGTAATTGAGCTTATGATGGAGAATTTTTTTCTTTAATACCAAAGTAACAATATTGTGCATGGCAACTATTTTGTTAGTGAGTTTTTGATGGAAAATTTCTTTCTGCAACACTAAAGTCATAGTGTTGTGCTTAACTGAAGTTTTTTCATTGAAATTCTGATGGGAAATTTCTTAATATAATACCAAAGTCACAATATTGTGAATGGACATAAATATTTCATTAAGCTCTCGATTTGAAATTTCTATGTATAACACCAAAGTCACAATGTTGTGCATAACCATGACTTTGTTATTTTTTGGATCCTTGAAAAATTCTATCTCAATCATGTATTGCTAACATGTTTCCTCAACTTTTTTGAAGTAGTTAGTGTTAGATTCCTCCAAAGTTATGACTTCTAAGAATACCACGACCTCATAACATTTATCTTCATCATTTTCACAACTCCAAAGTGGCTTTTCCACATTATCTTCCTCATAATCATTACTTTTATAGTTTCAAAGTTATTCTTCTATGTCATCTTTCTCATATTTATTTAGCTAATAGTTTTCAACAAAATTCTTTCATTGAAAATCAGCTTTTTATTGTATTACCATATGAAGAAGATTATCTACTCTCTAACACCCCATCTCATCATCATATGGATTTCATAAGACTTTATAAAGATTAAATTTACTTGTTCTTTGTTAATATAAAGAGTAAGCTTCTTCTTTTTGACATCAATAAGGGCTTGTCCAATGGCCAAATATAGTTATCCCAAGATTAATGGTGTGAATGATCTTACTTAATATCTGATACAACAAAATTCACTAGAAAAATAAAAATACTAACCTTAACCAAGATATCTCCGAAAAATACCATTTGGATGTTTGATTGTCTGATTGTCTATTTTGAGTAAGAAAGATGTAAGAATAATTTTTCTGAGACTCATCTTCACACAATCGATAAGGGCATTTAAGTTGATACTTGATCCTAAGTCAAAAAATACGTGATCTCTTATTGTACAATATATAGTAAAACTTCTTGGATTCTTTACTTTTTTTAGAAGTGTTCATTAAATAATTGCAAAATATGTCTCAATCATATTCATGGTCTTATATATTTCTAACTTTCTCTTATTACTCAGGATATTCTTCATAAATTTAACATAATTTGATAGTTAAGTTAGAGCTTCGATAAATGATATATTCACTTCTACTGAGTAACCACCTTTAGCTTCATTAATAAATTTTTTAAACTATTCTTCTAATTTTCCTTTCCTAAAATATTGTGAAAATATAAAATTTATTAAAAACTTACCTTTAGATTCATTTCAATTCAATTCTCTCTCATCCTAGTCTTAGGTAACCATCTTTTTCTATTCTATTTTTTTCAATTTCTTCATTCAAAACTAGGGTTAAGGGTTGGGCTTGTACTTCTACTAGAGTCATGACTTTGAAAAGTAGAGCAGCACTATAATCTTCATCTAGAGAGTCATGCTTCCAACTATAGGGTTTTGCTTTATCTTGTATTTTTTGCTTGCTCAAAGATCCCTAGTGAATGAAAAAATCCTTCTTATGATTGTTATTGTTCTTTGCCTTTTTTTTCTTATGGAGTAAAGAAAAATTATATTTCATAGAAAATAAGTCTTCAAAAATTTTTTTTCTTTTATTCTTTGTAATTCTAGCATTTTCTAAGTACAGAGTTATAGATTTGAGAAGATGTCGTGAATTTGGTCTTGGTCTTTTAAGTGTGATGTCATGACTCTTGAAAGTGACATTAGTTTTAGAATACTAGAAAGTGTCCACAACTTATATATTTTATCTTTATAATATAAGGTAGTGGCACTAGAAATAGTTATAGTTTTGGCATTGATCTTTCTTTTTCATCAAATACTTTCAGCACTGGGAATGTCCATAGATTTGACTTTAGTATTTCTTTTATATCAAATAGATATGACAATATGAATAGTCATGATTTTGGGTATTAGCTTATACATCCTAGTCATGACTTTGAAAATTAGCACATACATTTAAGTCATAGCTTTGCTTATTGTGAAGATAAGAGTCACAACCTTTGAAAGTATTTGTTCTCTAGTAATGTTCTTTATAATATTATGTAGTATATAATTTATTTTGTTATTTATTTTCTTAACCATTTATAATATTTCTCTATTTTATTTATAGGAATAGGTACTAATATATTATATTTGAGAGATTGGATAGGTGGCATTGGGACAATAATGGGGTCCCATTACTCGGTTAATCACCAAACCAGTCTAAAAGTGTTCGACTATCTTGCCTACTCTCATGTAAATGATGGTAAACTTAAACTACTAGTAAGTAAAAGAATATTTGTAGGATTTGGTGATGGAGTCAAATGATTCTGTATCTGGTCATCAACTAAAAGGAGAGTGATCATCTCTATGAGTGTTACATTTGATGAAAGTATTATCCTAAAATAAGTACTTAGTTCTATCCAACTATCTAAAGTTCTTCAATCTGAACTTAAGGTGGAGCTAAACTCTAATTTTGTGGCTCCAATAAGGATGTCTGAATTTGACTATAGACAATCAACAGCTGATCATGAATATGATCTTGAGTCCATTTCTGAACTTGATCCTGAACTTGCACCTAAAGTGTCTATTCCCTATAGTATTACTAGGAATATACCTAGGAGGATAAATATAGGTCATCCTCTGAGATTCTGCGTTGATGAATTTGTAGAGTTTTCCCACAAGTTTCCAAAGAAATTGATATTCCTCAAATATCCTTATTTAGGGATGCTGCTAAATATCCCAAATCTTAGTCATGGTTAGTTTTCATGAATGAAGAGATTGAATCACTCCATTAGAATGGTATATAGGTTATTTTACCTAAACCAAATGAAAGAAATATAATTTCTTACAAATAGGTATTAAAGAAGAAAGAAGATACCTCAATTGATGGTGATATAAAATTCAAGGCATGTCTATTTGTAGGAGGAGCCAGTCAGAAAGAGGGTATTTATTATAGTGAGATATTCTATCCAGTAGTTAGAAATATCTCAATCAGGGTGCTTCTAGCGTTAGTGGCACATTAGGATCTTGAACTTGAACAACTAGATGTTAAAACTATTTTCCTTCATGGAGATCTATATAAAGAAATTTACATGAGTCAGCCTGAGAGTTTTGAGGTATCAAGTAAAGAAACTTATGTGTGCAAGCATCTGGAGTCCCTCTATGAACTTAAATAGTTTCCTCATCTATGGTACAAAAAAATTAATTATTTCATGACTAGTCATGAATACAATAGATGTGACCATGATTATGATGTTTTTTTAGAAGGCTAAAGGATGATTCATATATTTATTTACTATTGTATATAGATGATATTCTTATCATTACTAGAAATAAAACTGACGTTTAGAAACTGAAGAATCTTTTTAGTTCTGAATTTTATATGAAAAATTTGGGAGAGACAAAGAATTTTATGCATGAAAATATTGGAGAGATAAAACTAGAAGAAAATTATTTCTATCACAGAAATATATATTCAGAAAATTTTATCTAGATTTGGAATAATATCTTGTAAGCCTTTATCCATGCCATATGCTTCCAATCTTCATTTGTCATTGGTGTTATGCCCTCAATCTAAACCTGATAAGAAACAAATGTCTCAGGTTTTTTATTCTGGTGGTGACGGAAGTCTCATGTATCTCATGATGTGCATCCGACCTGATATTACTCATGTAGTAATTGTAGTGAGTAGGTATATGATAAACTTAGGTCAAGAGTACTAGAAAGCTATAAAAAGGATACTTAGGTACCTCAAGGGGACATCCAATGCATGAATGATATTTGGTAATGAATCTAAACTAGTTGAATATTCTAATTTTGACTATATAAGAAATGTTAATAATAGATAGTCTATGAATGACTATGTCTTCACTCTATATGGCTCTGTAGTTAGCTGGAAAGCCACTCTTTAATCTTCTGTTACTATATCCTCTATTGGAGTAGAGTATATGGCTCTAACCGAAGCTACGAAGAAAGAGATCTGAATGAAAAGTTTTCAATAGGAATTTGGTCTTTACTAAGAGGTTGCAATAGTGTTCTGTGACAACTTCAGTGTTATCTATTTAGCAAAATACCAAGTACACTAAGAGAGGATAAACACATTGATGTATGATATCATTTCCTTCGATCCAAGAAGAGTATGCAAATGAAGAAGATTGTGATCTTTGATAATCCAGCTGACATATTTACCCAATATGTCACTCTGAATAAGTTAAGACATTGTCTTGACTTACTAAACATATCAAATCAGTTATAGTCCTATTAGGAATAATCATTTATAGAGAGTGTCTCTTTATCTGTATATAAAACAACTTAAGGTGGAGATTATAGTATATACTTTGTTTTGTTATCTATTTTCTTAACTCTCTATTTTATTCCATTATTTTATTTATAAATGTAGGTACTAATATATTACGTTTGAGAGATTGGATACATGAAATTCGGATAATAATGGAGCTTTTGCTACCCGATTAGTGGGTTGAAAAAATCTTTGGATCATGACCCAGTCCACTATGAAGATCTAACACATTCTATTTTATGTAGAACCTTAATTATTCTATATATATATATATATATATATGTTGTATCTGTAATCACGATGGTGTACTATGTTCTTCTTTCTCTTGTTTTTGTACTAAAATATTCAGGGTTAATAAATTTGTAATCACTATGCACTTTTTTTTGGTGGACATAGTCATATTGAACCACATTAAAATTGGTGTCTATTGTGATTATGTTATGTTCTGCATAATTCATTGATTTTATGTTTAAGCATAATCACTTATATACATAGATAGAAATTCTAACATATTATATACCCAAAATTTATATTACTAGATAATTTCTATGGTTTTAGCCTTGGTAGTTTTCACTTTGCAAATTTTTATAGCCCATAAGTCACAGCTTTGAAGAATAGTTTCAGCTCTAACTTGAGAATACAAAGTTTTGGTATAGATAAAGTTACACAATGAAGTTTTCATGACTTTTAGCACCAATGATGTATTTGATTACTATGACATGAAATTAATGTCATAGTCATTAATTGTTTTGAGATAAATGTGACTATGACTCCAATATAATATCATAGTCAAATAAGATCACTACTAGTAAATAAGTAGAGTTTCAACTAAGAATGGATATCAAAACTATTCATTAAACTACACATTACCAAGTCACCAATTACTTCCAAAAATATGCATATTTCATAACTATTCATCAAACTCTATGAAAATTCAAAAAGTATGAAATTGATCCAATTTTGACCAATTTTCATATGTATAAATGATCTAATATCACCAAAAATATACAAGAATATTTGGCATTTTACATTCTAAATAACATGAGTTTTGTATGGAACTAATTCATTTAAAATATATAATTTAAAAATTAAGTTGGGTTTCAAAAATATGCCCAAACTAGTACGTTTGGAAACAACGTGACAAAGCTATTGTTGTGAACGGAGGCATAGTCATGCTGTTAATTTTTTAAAATCATAGGTCGGCGTTGGGAATATCGGCTATTAAAAATATTGTAGGATCCCATTACGCCCCTCGCTCATTGCCCCTTGCTCCTTCGTGGAGCTCACTAGAGCTCCGCCGGGCTCCACAATGGAGCTCCAGTGAGCACGAAGTGGAGCTCCTCCGTGGAGCTCCATCAAGCTCCACTTCGAGCTAGCTGGAGTTCTCTGGAGCTTGATGGAGCTCCACCAGCTCCATGAAGGAGCTCACTGGAGCTCCATCATGGAGCTTGACGAAGCTCCAGTGAGCTCCAGTCAGCAATGACAAGTTTGAATGGTGTAGAACTTCATGTGGCTTAACAAGATTGGAAGCAAGTATTGACAAGCAAAGAAAGTGATTTTCAAGTGGGAGAATGTTATTTTAATAGGGGGGTAGGTGAAAATCACCTTGCCAACATTGGAAAACTATTTGGAGATTTCCAAACTTTTTCCTATATAAAAGACTTTTCTATTTCTTTGAAAATCATTCCCATGTATTCCAATTTCTCATTTTCTTTTGAATGTATTTTATTTCCTGATGTAATTTATTGCTTTACTTTTGAATTTTCTATCTTTCAAATTATTGCGGGTTTAGTTTTATTTTATAACAGTGTTCTAGAAGTTGGAATTCAATATTTCATTTTCCAAAGTCTTATCTCAGATGCTGAATTAGTTGAAATTCATGAAAGATATAATGAGTAGCAAAAAAGAAATTGTAGACCTATGAAATAATGAATATGACCGAGAAATGTAATGCTATCATCCAACATGAATTTCTAAGAAAATTGAACGATTTGATAAGTTGTATGATCCTGTGTATTATTCCGAAGCACATTTTTTGTAAAGTTCTATGTGACTTAGGATCAAGTATGAATTTGATCTCATTGTTCATAGTTTGAAGGTTCAACCTAGACGAGATTACTCCAACCCCACTTTCTCTTCAAATGGTTGATCATTCAATCAAGCTTCCAAAAGATATTAATTGAATATGTATTAGTGATAATTGGTAAAGGTATCTTTCTAGTAAATTTTATTATGCTAGATATGAAATAGGACCAATATACTTCATTATTCTGGGGACAACCATTTTTAGCCATTGGATAGCCATTAATTGATATCAAAAAGGGGGAGTTCACACTTTGTGTGGGCATAGAATAAGTAAAGTTCAACCTATATAAAAGCCCCCTAGATTCCAAATTATGAAAAGGAAGATTGCTATAGAATTGATAGCCTCTTATACACCACCACCACCACATTGAGATGAAAGATGGACTTCCAATAGAAAAATTTTATAGAAGAGTATTGCTTGAAGAAGATGGAGAAGATGATGGATTAGATGAATTTTGTATTAAGATAAATAGTAAAAGTTAGAATGAAATAACTAATATGAAATCTTAATATTCTTCAAAGTCATGACTTTTGGAGATTCCAGGTTAGACCACTTTGATGATGTGAAGAGGCAAAAACCATGAAATTCTGGATTATAAAATATAGAGAAATTATTGATGAAATTTTTTAGATTGCAAAATAAGTACAAACAAAGGAAATTCAATAGCTGATGATTGATTCACTAGTAAATAAAGACAAGGCTGAGACAATAAAAATGAAACATCCAAGTACATATGAAGATGAAGTAGTATTAACAAAAAAAGTCATGACTTCTAAAGATGCCATTACTTCACATGTAAATTAAAAAGATAAGTTGTGGTAGAAGATAAAGCCACAAAAAAATGAAGAAATATAACATTAAAAAGAAAGTCATGATTTTTCTCAATACTAAGACGAATTGATCTAGAGAGCAAGTCAATACGTCTTAACTTTACAATAAATCATGACATTACTAAAAGAGATTAATAGCAATAATGTAGTGACTTTTTCCAAAATTGTGTCATAGATGGAAGAATAACCAACATAAACTATATTTAAAAATAACCCGATGTTGAAAGAGAAATCAAGAAGATAAGTAGATGATAGACTATATGATGAAAATTTTTCGGACCACTGAAATTACTAACATAATTGAAGATCTTATGGATATTAAACTTGGTACTTCTTGGGAGGTAAACAAATATTTTTTTTATAATGTGCGATATAATAAACATTTTTATTTTCTTTTATGAATATATACATGCACAATCAGACACTTGTAAACATCGACACCTAATTCAAGTATGACACTCGAACCTAATCATAAGTCAATTGATGTCACTTAGTTACAAGTCAAATGAAATCATGAAACTCAAATATAATTGCAACTTTCTTATAAGTCAATTGAAGTCATGACACTCAAAACTAGGCATGACTTGCCTATTCTAACTAAGTGAGTTTGTCTCGTGACATACCTATCACATCCATCATGACCAATACACATAAACAAATATATTCATAAAACCACTAATTTTTAGTTCTCAAGCGTATTCATACCCATCAATATCCAAATATATTATAAACCGGACATAAACTCATTAATTTAAAAATAAATCAAAACACAATAACATAAAAAACACCCTAAAATTTAATTTATCAAGACATAAAAGATAAAATCATATGAGATGTATGAAAAAGTCATCTCATAGATTTTAGGGTTCCCAATAAATGCCTAAAATAATTTTCAAGAAAACTTCAATTCCAATTGATTTATTTTGTTGTTTGTCTTGGATTTATCCCTAATTGAGGTTAAAGTTATGGTGTCTAGGCTTGGAATACATCAAAATCTTTTTTTACTTTAGAATTATGTGTAATATTATAAGCTGGATGTCAGAGAACAAGTTGATATTATTACTTTGTCATTTCTTTTAATCATCTCTGAAGCATAATTTTCATAGTGTTGGGAAATGTCATCACTAATGCTTAAATTCTTTATAATATAAAGTCACGGTATTAGGAATTGATCATGACTTTGGTCTTAGCTTTGTGAGTAAAATATCTTAGGGCTAAGATTTTCATGATTGAGTCAAAATTTCTTTATAACATATAGTCATGGTGCTTATAATTGACTGCATATTTGGTATTTAATTTATTGAAAAAGTTTTGTGGTACTATGAATGAAACTGACTTTAATACTTTCTATAATACAAAGTCACGTAACTAAATACTGACACATCTTGGTATAATACAAAGTCATGACATTAAAAATGTTGCAATTAGAATAATTATTCATTGGAACAAAAAGTTATGACAAATAAGATGTCACAGCCTATATTGGTTGATATTATGGATCTGTTTGAATAAATCATGACTTTGAAATATGTCATAACTACTTGTAGCAGTAAAATATTTGGCTGATGTGACATGAAAATAATATCATGGTCATTAAGTAGTTTAGAGCTTGTGTGATCATGATTTAAAGAAATTATAATGTCTATGATGATTATATTACATCATGAAATGATTGTGTCAACTTGGTAGTAGAGTTATTATATACAATAAATATCATGTCTAGTTAAGTAAAAGAAAAGACATTACAACAAATTACGGCTAATATAAATGGGGTATATAAGTCATGATAAGAGAATTATCATGGTTCTCTATCACTTTTCTCTCCTATAAGTATTTATCCATCGAGTCAACCAATGCCGCTTAAATTTAATTAAAATTTACTAACCTTCTTCACTTCCTCTTTAAAATAAGATTTCATTGCAATCTCTTTGATAGCTATTACTATTCATGTAAATACTCCATATTTTACTGCTCAAATGACATTAGTTATTTGGTAGAGTGACCTAGGTTTGATCTCTAATAGCAGCTCCAAAAACTTAAGACTCTAGGGTTGACTCACATACTTGTACATAATGATGTTCTTAATGTTTGGTTCATGTTGTGTTTGATTATTAGATAAATGGTAGATTAGTATAAAAATACTCATGTACCCTCTTGGTATACAAATTTATCATCATTTATTGGACTATCACTATTAAGAATGATCTTTTCATAGTTATCCCCTTGGTATTTCAATACTTAAGCAACATGTTGATATTTGTAAGTATTATTATCATGTCAACTCTTTTATAGTAAAATGTTAAATATTTTTGATGATTGTTTTGAATACATATTTCTATTCTCCACCTTATAATTATCTTAATGACTTGATATAATGTAGTAACAAACTTTTTGTGTGATTTCATATTTATGGGTGAAATATTCGAGATAATTAAACATACTTCTCAATAATCTCACACATAGGAATTATACAAGTAGGAATGATTTGCATGACCATCACTAATATACAAGTCTATCTCACTTGCATGTACCTCATGACATACCTGTCACCATCCACCATGATCGACATATGACTTTCACACTATGATGAAACTCTTAAGTAAGATATTCTACTTAACCCCACTTTACTCTAAGGTTAGTTCCTCTAGAATATAATGGATTAAGCTTTAATATGTTCATGTTTTTGATTTCGTAAGCATCATACTACTCATAATGATTAATATACCTCAACTTAATTAGTATTTTCACATATTAATTTATCTCATACATTAAGATTAAAAGGGTTGTCATTTTCTTCTATTATAACTGTGAGTATATCTCATGAAATACATGTCATCACCTGACATGAATGATGCATTTAAACCATAAAAAATCATGAAAGCTCTAATTTTTAGTTCTTGGGGATAAAATTGTGCTAGATATGTGAAAAGTTATATCATAGATTCTATGATTCTCAATGAATTTTCAAACTAATTTTCAATAAGAAAATGTTATTTCCAATTCATTTTCCTTGTTGTATACTTTAGATTTGTCCCTAATTGAGATTGAGGTATTAGTGCCCATGCTTGGAATGTATCATGATTTTCTTTCTCCTACTCTTTTGTTTCTCTAAGTATAGCTTTTATATTTCAAAAATACATGCAACATTTTAATATGGATGTCACGACACAAAGTTGAGTTCATGACTTTTTCATCTTTTCAGATCTTTTTTGGACCATAATTGTCATGATGCTATAAAATACCATGAATAATGCTTAAATTCTCTATATTATAAAACCATGATACTAAGAATTAGTTGTGGCGTTGGTCTTGGATTAGTGAGCATAATATCATAAGTGTTAAGATTACTGTGACTGAGTCGAATTCATTATGTAACACAAAGTCATAGCAATGATCATTAGTTATGGCTTGCTATTAGCTTTATGAGAAAAGTGTCATGACACTATGAATATCATAATTGAATCAAATACTTCATTTAACATAAAGTCATGACATTAAATACTATCTCAACTTGGTATTTTCTCTTTGGAGCATAAAATCACAATAATTGAAAATGACAAAACTAGAGTAATTACTCTCTAGAATGATTAGTCATGGTGGAAAAAGATGTGATGACCTAAATATGTTACTGTTTTGGCTTTGTTTGAATAAGTTACAACTCTAGAATATGCTGTGATTACTCGTACCAATTGGATACTCGACTGTCATGACATAAAAAAAATAATAGTCATTAAGTAGTTTAGAGCTAGTATAGTCATGACTCCAAGAAATTGTTAAGGTCACTATGATTGTTCTACATAGTGAAATGATTATATTTACTTGGTGTTAAAGTCATTACATACCAAGAAGATCATGAATTTATGAATAAGAAAGGATATTGTAACTACTTAAGGCTAGTATGGAGAAGGTATATTAGTCATAAAAAGAGGATTTTCATGACTTTCCATCACTTCTCTCTCCTACAAGTCTTTCTCCAGTCTTCAAAGAGTCCACCAATTTCACTCAAATTCTCTTCAATTTCAGAAACATTCATCATGTCCTCTTTAGAATAATATTTTAGTAAAATCATTTAATAACTACTAGTATTCATATAAGCACTTCATATTTTACTCACCAAATGAAAATATTTATAAAGAATTTTGAGTGCCAAATAGTAAAGAAGGAAGGCATGGTAGATCCAAAGGATGATATACCTTCACTCACTAGATTAATGATAACAATGAATTCCATGATTACACCATGGAAGATGTACTAAGTCAGCATAATCCTAGAGAGTCCCCATCATTTATGGTAGCACAATGTGCATTTTCCCAACCTCAAATCATTAAGGAGTGAAAACACATAATGATATTTTATATATTTTTTGAAAATAATGGACAAGAATTGCAAAGTGATTATAGATAATTGCAACTACATCAATGTCATCTCAACTTCTTCCATGACCAAAGTTAACTTTTGGTGGTTGTGCACTTAAACCCTTATAAGGATAATTGGATTAACATTATAGAACTTCATGTACAAATGTATTACCACATACATTTGCAATTCTTTATTTACTAGCATATCATCTTGTATGATGATTTGGGTATGAATAATGGTCAGAGTATCCTGGATGTCCCTAGTCATATGACTATGATGTTCATATTTGTGGACATGAAGTGATAAGATACTTCATGTCTAGAAACTATCTATTGATTTTGGACTATGTTTTTATTGTGTTTTTAAATATTTGAATGAACTAAACCTATTTAAGGGAATTTTAATTCTTTATTCTAATGTTATTTCATTTAAGGAGTTTGTATCACATAATTTTGCAAACATAAGCACTTGACATTCTATTGTTGCCCTATTAAGCCATTAAAAAAAAATATCTTCATTTAATTCTAGGGACATGTCAACTCATTCTAGTAATAATTATCCAAAAAAATGATCTTCGTTATTTTACCCATCTAGTTAGATGGTCAATATGAAAGATAACTTTTCGAAGCGATTTAATTAGTTTGTCACTCACAAATGTGAAACATTAGATGAGTTTATGAAGATTCGTGATTACATGTCAATATTTCATAGGGAAACTAGTGAATACTATTTTTTTTTGGAGACTAATGAATGCTTAGTCACATTAGAATACATTTTCTCATCTAAGTAGAATGAGTTTGAATTTGTTTATGAGCAATGACTTCAACACTCTCACTCTCCTCATTGAGAGCCACCATGTCGACATGACCAAACAATCTTAGAAGTTTGATGTTTGATAACCATTCAATTTGAGTCATCTATCTTGAGTGGGCAACACAACTTCTAGTATTTTCTTTACTAACTAAAGATTATGGACCACCATTTTAATGATATATCCTTATTTAGGAACACATTGTGAGCTTTGCTTCTCTAAAGTTAATCGAGAAAGCCTATCAAAAATGTTCTAATATTGAATAATCATGAGAGATGACAAGAACACATTGTAAGCTTTGCTTCTATAAAGTTAATCAAGAAAGCCTGTCAATACTATTCTAATATCGAATAATCATGAGAGATGAGAAGTGACTTACCAATTTGAACTTGGATGGAAAAGAAAATTAATTACAAATAAATACTTTCTTCCTTCTTATTGCCTTTAATTATTAGATTAGTGAAACATGTTGTGATAAGGAAACTTCTATACAAAGGAGTATCTTATCATGTTCGATGAGTTTCTAATTTGGTGTAGCACCCTTGAAACTTAGACACCTATATAAATTATTTCATTAATTTGAGTATGTCTCCATCCTGACTTGAAAGCTGAATTATTTACCTGGAAGATTGATACTTTGGAAATAAATTATGACTTCATATAAGACTTGATGATCATGAGCTTGTAAATATGGGTTTCATTACCTGATACCTCAAAACCTTTAGGCTGGTATTTTTTATATGAATCTTTATGAAGGAAAGTAGTTTTAACATCTAGTTACTCAAGTTCAAGATTCTGATGTGCCACTAATGCTAGAAATACTCTGATTAATGTATGTCTGACTACAAGAGAGAATATCTTACTATAATCAACATCCTCTTTTTGATTGAACTCTCTTGCTGCTAGACGTGCCTTGAATTTTACACCACCAGTAACTGAGGAATCTTCTTTCTTCTTAAGAACCCATTTGCAAGAAACTATCTTTCTCCCCTTTGTTTTAGGTATGACAACCCAAGTATCATTCTTATGAAGGGATTTAATCTCTTCATTCATGAAAATTAACCATGACTCAGATTTAGGACATTTAACATCATCCCTGAAAGAGGATGGTTCAAGAATGTCAATATTTTGGGCAACTTGTAAGGCAAACCATTCAAATTCATCAAAGCCCATTCTCAAATAATGACTTACATTTATCCTCCTTGGTCTATCCCTAGAAATACTGTAAGGAACTGATAGTTCAGGTGTAGGTTCAAAATCAGGTTCAAAAATAATCTCAAGATCAAATTCATTATCAGCTATTAATTGTCTAGAGACAAACTCAGATATCCTTCCTAGAGCCTTAGAATCAAATTTTAGCTTCAACTTAAGTACAAATTGAGGAACTTCAGATGAATGGATAAGACTAGGTACTTATTTTAAGATGATATTTTCATCAAAAGTAACTCTCCTAGAATAATCACTCTTTTTTTAAATGGTGACCAGATACAAAATCCCTTGATTTTATCACCATATCCTACAAATATACTTTTTCTTGCTTATGGTTCAAGCTTTCCATCATTTACATGATAGTAGGCAATACAGCCAAATACTTTTAGATTAGAATAATCTGTTGGTTTGCTAGACCATATCTCAAATAAAATTTTAAAATCAATTTCACTATGTGGTGATCTATTTATCAAATAACATGTTCTATTAATAACTTCAAGCAAAGATGTTTTGCCTAAGCCTGATTGATAGGGCATATATTTAGTTCTCTCCAAAAGAGTTTTATTTTTTCTTTTAGTAATGGTATTTTGCTGAGGAGTGTCCTTATCTATTATATGTTGTATATACTTTTTTTCTTATAGTATTCCTCAAATTTAGATGAATAGTATTCTTGACCATTGTTTGTTTATAATAGTTTAACCTTCTTAGGTGTTTGGCTTTCTGCTAAACTAACCCACCACCAAAACTTTCCAAAAATTTCAAATTTATTTTCATCATGAATATCCAGGACATCCTAGAATAGTCATCCACTAAACATAAATTGAATCAGATACTACCAAGAGATGAGACCCTGGAAGGGCTCCAATAGTCAGTGTGAATTTAATCTATGGTGTCTTTTTTCTAGTGTATAGTTTTACCAAACTTAGTTCTATGTTTCTTTCCAAAAACACAATGATTACAAAAATTTAGTTTACTAATTCTATGATCAACAAGAAGATTAAGATCACAAAGAATATTCATACCTTTCTAACCCATATGTGCACACCGCATGTACCATAATCTAGTAAAATCAGCTTCAACTTTAGATGTTGGCTCTTTGGATCTGATAATGGTAGCCCCTATCACCGTGGAACCCATTAGTGTTTATAGCATTCCACTCTTTTTTCAATTCAATATGATGTTATCTTCTCAGTGAATATTCAATATTTTCTTTTATAACTAAAGGTACAACCCTGATCATCCAGTATACCGAAGGACTTAGTTTAATAGTCATCTCCGGAATGTACCTTACATTTAATAGGGAGATGATCTGACCATCATATGTTCTCAGCTTGACTATGTCAACTCCAACAACTTTACATAGTTGACTGTTGCCCACAATAGTATGACCACCTTCCTTCATATCATGTCTTCTGAACCATTCCAAATGTGTACCGATATGAAATGAAGCACTACTATCTATGATAGTTGGACTTTGCAACAATAGTAGAGGTGACCAGCATGAGGTCATCTTCATCCATGTCATCACATGCTACAGTAGCATCAGGTGAGGGAATAGGCTGACCAGGTTGATCAGGTCTCATTTTCTTCCTTGGGTATTCAGTTTTTCAGTGCCCTTTCTGTTTGAAGTAGTGACAAACATCACCTTCTTTGGACCTTTTCTGAGATTTGTTCCCATTTTTATTAAAAGAAGCAAGCTGGAGTCTTTTATTCATTACCACCAATCCATATAGCATGTTGCTCAGGCTATTCAACAGCTACCATTTGCCTCATCTCTCTGGAGGGTAGGGCAGATCAAACATCCTATAGAGTAATTTCATCTTTCCTCACTATCAATGATTCCACAAAGTTTTTTATATGAAGCAAGAAGTGAGACCAATACCATAAGTGCAATATCCTCATCTTTCACCTTGGCATCTACATGCTTCAAATCCATAAAGATACTTTTCAAATCATCCAAATTCTTCTATAATGGAGTCCCTTCATGCATCTCGAGTGTGACGAGTCTCCTTTTCAATAGAAGCTTGTTCATGGGTAACTTTGTCATATAAAGTGACTCTAGCTTGAGCCACAAGCCCTTAGTAGTTTTTCATCTACTACCTTCACTATCACCTCATTAGCCAGGCTTAGGAGAATAGTAGAGTGGGCATTCTCTTCACGCATTCATCCCTCAGCCTCAATTATATTAATAGCAGCAATAGCAGCAGCTTCACAACCATCGACTAGAGGGATCCATATATCAAAGTTCTTCAAATGTGCCTGCATCTTTATTTTCCACATAGTAAACTCATTCCTCCCATTGAACTTCTCAATATTGGTGTTCAATGTTCATATAAACATTTTAACAAAAAGTCATAGATTCCAAAATCACAATAATAGAATCAAAAATTTTTTAACGAAACAAAAAAAAATTAGCAATAACCAAAACTCTCTGATAGCAATTGTTAGAATTTATTATCTCTTGATAGTGATTTTTCAAAATTATTTGATTGCGTAGAAATATAAATAATACACACCACAATAATTAAACAATAGTCGTGACATGATTTGCTAGCCATTCAATATTACTAACTACATCCACCAGAAAAGTGCTTAGCGCTTATTGATTAATGACTAAATATTATAGTACAAAATCACACACCCATAGAGAGAGAGAGAGAGAGAGAGAGAGACGAATAATAGAGCGTGCCGAACAAATTACGTATTTATTGAAGTTATAAGAAAAACAAATAAGGTTCTATAATTGGAGGGGGACTCTCATTATTATCCTCGTGTCGCATGACCAATCTCTCAATATATTAGTACCAACACCTTTAAATAAAATATAAAAACAAAAAAATAAATGGTAAAATAGATAATAAAATAAATTATATACTGCATTTTGTAATAGTCAATATTTCATTGAATGTCAATTATTTTTTTCCATGGCTAAAGAGGGGCGTAAAAATGGTAGTAAGATATCACACCTATCACCTCGCTAAGTAGAAGAAGCATAACATGGGCTTGTATACTTGTCTTCCTTTTACCAAGTTGACCATAGGAAGATGTTAGCATAGCTTTTATTTTGTCTCCCATTGGTATTTTTACATCATGATTTATCTTTTAGTAGTTTTAGACAATTTTTAAAAAATAGTCCATTTCATTTCTTGTTCCAAGAAGACATACACTTAGTAACAAAATTATATTTAAAAGAAATTACCCGACCAATTGCATGGGCTTCCTAATACTATAGTGTTAGATTGAGATAAAAAATAAATGATTTAGTTTTGAAATATTCTGACACAAAAGGGGATATATTTACAATATTCATTTGATATCCATCTTCAAATTGATGGACAAGCAAAAGTCATGATGAGAGTTTAGGGTGCCTTGAGATGATTTCGAAAACTGTGACCTTCATCTGCTAGTAGCTAAACCTACATATAATAACTCCATCAGCCAAAACATGTGCATCAATCACATATATATTGTCTATGGTTTATAATCCCACCAATTTGTCAACCTTGTACCTATACCAGACAATTAGTGAGTGTATGCGTCAGTCTCTACCTTTTTCATTATGCTTATATGTGTCGTGGTGTAGTTAACAATTTTTTCTTTAATGTCAACGCCATATCTTTGTGGCCTTTTACTTTGTTGTCTAATGGTTGCTAAATGTAGATCTTTAGGAACTCAAATTAGATATGAAGACTTTATATCTATTTGATATATAATTTACTTGTTTTTTATTGCTAAAGAAAAGGATAATGATAGTCTCCAATCAAATAATGAGACCAAATACCTCAATTTTTTTAAGACTTGATTTCTTTCTCCATTGCATATCTCCATTATTCTCTTTCACTTTCATGGTAACTCATAAATTAGTTATTAGTAAATAGATAAAATAATATAGCATTATATAGTTGTCCAATTATTCTATAAAGACCTTGAAATCTTCGTATATGTTGCACAATTATTTTACCTTGACTCTCACTTAAACATAATGAAGACATCTTGCTTCTCAAGGAAGTTGATGTGTGGAAAATAGGTGGAGTTGTCTCTTGTTGGTAATCTCTATATTGATATATTAATGCCAGCTCATTATTAAATAAAGAAAAAAAATTTATGTTATTTATTTGAGATCTAAAATCATATTTTTTTCTCTTTATCAAAAATTATATCATAGCTTACCACAATCATTTTAATGTTAGGATTATATAGCTTGTACGTTGTAACCATTCAAATTGACAATAGTTGATGAAGATTGAACTCCAACAGTCCCACTTTATTTTTAAATTGTATTATTTTTTCATCTACCATATGAACATGAGTAATACTTCCAAAAGATTTTAGGTGAAATGAGCTTTCTTTCATTCTATATATATTGTGATCAATTGTAGAGATCAATTGGACATGTAGATAGTACATGCTCTTGCTTCGGCTAGAAACACAAAAAGTAGTTTCTTACTTTTGAACATACTCCAAGCTATGATAAAGATGATTTAGTTTTTTCTTGTATAATATTTTAGTTAGAGAGGAATCTTGGAACTGTCATTGGTTGGCACATTTTATTTACTTCACAAAATTCTTGAAATTGTTTGGAAGAAAATTTTACTCCACGGTCAAATCTCATAGCTTTAAATTTTGTATAATATTCTTAAGAAATTATCAATAAAGAGACAAAATATATGTTTTAGGAAGAAACTAAGTTTTATTGGTATGCATACATTTGTTTCTTTGCTCTTGAGTCTGATTGTTTTGGATTTTTTTAAATTACTTTCTAAATGATCACCCATCACAAATATGATTAGTATGGTTGCTATGTGGATGTCCTTTCACGATCTCTTTGTTAAATGGCAGTTGTAGGCTTCTAAAATTGAGATATAGTAAACTTTTCAATATTTTGTTATGACATTTTGTATGTTGATCACAATATTCTATCCTTTGGCATCATTACTTTATCAATTAAGTTATTCTTGACATTTTTATAAAAAGATTATGAATATTCTTGTGAATATCATAATTTTTCTTAAATAGTTATCCAAAACTTAGGATGTTGATTTCATGTTGAAAACATAGTGAACATTATAACTAAATTGATATATCTCATTTTTAAAATGAATAAGAAAGCTACAATTTCCTTTTATTATTTCTATGAAAACTTACCATATGATATTTCTTTGCTTTCTAATTCATCTAATACCATGAACATGTATTTTTCTTCCACATATGATTGCTAGCATCATTGTCAAGATACAAGAATTTACTTGGAAAATAATAGTTATTTTTTTTATGTAAAAAGAAGAGTTTATTTATTAACCTTATGTCGAGCACAACAATCTTATCTTGAGCTTTCTCATTTCTCATATTCATTATTGGAATCATTGTTATTTTTCGTGGTAGTAATGCCAAGAAAAAATTAGAGTTTTTTTTTATTAATAATCAATGTTACTTTCTAGAAGTAACATCGATGTTACTTTCTTTGGGGATGTTTTTGGTGGTTTTGGGTTCTTCTTGCTAAGACCTTCAACTTTATATATTAGTAACCATATACTTAAAACTAACATTCCTCCGATATCACTTGACATGAAATAAAATACTAGAAACAAATAATTTTTATTCAAACTCAAATAAATATTATATTACAACTATCACTGCTAATAAATTCTACAAATTATATTTAGAAATATTTTCTTGATATTTAAATCAATTGAGAAGAGACATATTTATTCAAATATCAAATAATCATATTCCAGATAATTAAAATAATTAAAAATTACACTACTTTTAACCTTAGAATAATAAAAAGATACTTAAGCCCCACAAGATTCTAGACGATGAACTTTTAATTTAATTTCATTTGTGAATGGGCTCTCGTGGGGGATCAAGCATTCAACATTATATATTATGTTGTAGAGTACAAATAAATCTAATGTTCAAATTTTTACTGGCTTTATTTTTGTGATATGGCAATGTTTGCTTTTGAAGTGGACTATCATTCTACTTAACCTTGTATTTTATGTTTTTTCTATAGGATGTTGTTTTAGGTGATCATCGTCATTAATTCCTACCCACCTCTTAATTGAAGTGGTTGAAGGTTTTTTGTTCAAACTTAGACTTTTTTTAGCAATAAAGTGTGACTTATGAATTGTTTCTTCTACAACAATCTATTAAAACTTTGCCTTGCATTTTTCAATGTTTTTTTTTCAGATTTGGAAAAGAATTTTACTTTATTTCCTCAAAATTCATAGTTTTTGTAGTAGTATGTTGTTTTCTCTGTGCCATAGGCCATATACAAAATTATAGGTTAATAAATTTTTCATTGTCCTTTAATACATTAATTTATTTGAAGTGATTCTATTGACTTTGGAGTAATTATGAACCACTAATCACACCATATCACCACACAAATATAGCACGAACACCACATAAGCATCATATGAATGCTGTAAGAGAATCATACGAACATTGCACCAACATCACATGAACATCACACAAAAACCCATTATAAGTAAATTGGAGAGAGAATAAGAATTTAACATAACCTTTTTGAACCTATAAGAGTTTTTTTGGAAGCCAAGACCTTTCTGAAGAACTCTTTCTTTCCAATCTAAATTATTCTCCTCCCCAAGCTTTGATGTTACAATAGGATTATGATAAATTTCTTATGTGTCTAAGCTTCCAAAAAAGACATCCCATTTTAAATAAAATGGGCTTCATTTTATTGAAAAGCAAGGAGATTGTTCCACCTTGCTTTTCCGAGTCACTCACAAGCATGAGAATCAGGCTTGATGTGAATTTTTTGTGTTTTACAAAACAAACCCATGCGAACCATGCTAAAATGCACCTCTTCAAAATAAATAAACATTAATTTATTTTCATTTGAAATTTATTTAAATTTGTTAAAAAACCTCTTAATAATTGCAAGCACCTTGAACAATCCAATTCAACAATAAAAATAAAACACAAGTAAAATTTATTATACCTCACATTAAATTTAAACCAAAATAAAAATGAAATATGCGGTCTACCCAAAAACATGGGCAAACCTATTAATATTTATATTATTAACTAACATACCAATAACATATTTGTTCGACTGAAGTATGGACAAGACTGCTCAGCTCTGGGGGTTGGGGTTAAATCTCAAGGGATGCTGGATATGATTCTCTAGGGCTTTAGCTACTTCACCCATGGAGGCGCAAGGTTCATATATGGGAGGGTGAAAGATAATATGGTATTGATTGAGAGACAAAGAGGAAAAAGTTATGAACGATATTGGCAAATAAAAATATATTTTAATTAGAATTATATGTGTTTTTATCTTAACATGACTAAATCACATTAGACATTTTTCTAATTTTATTATTTACATGCATAATATCTAGATAATTTTTAATTCTATTATTTTCTAATTTTATGATGATCAGTATTATCACTTATTTATTTTAATTTATGCATTTATTACACATAGTATCAAGTATTTTGAATCATAAAAAATTGTGAGTTTAATAAGTATTATATAATATTTTACCTTTAATAATTATTATTTTTTGGAATTATAAATATTAAATCAAGAGAATTATGAATTAAGATGTGGTAATAAAAAAAAATTAGTGTGGAGAGGATATAATTTTCATAAATAATATAAAAGATATTAATAGTTAAAACACAGCTTTGCCCCCTAATATTAAGATCAAATCGTATGTTTTTTTAATGGATAAATTATGTTTAGGTAGTTCAAATTAAAAATATTAAAAAAAAAATAAACTTTTGATATTAATAAAAAAAAGTATACTAAATTGGTAGATATTTATGTTTTGGTATAATTTAAATTTAAAACCCAAAAATACCCTCATATGTACATGTTAACATTAGAAAAAAAAATGTAATATTTTTTTCAATAATAATGGTTTACAAATTCCAAAACTAGTTTCTGAATTAGAAAACTAATTTTTGAATTCTAAAATTAGTTTTTGAATTCTAAAACAATATATAAAAACTAATATATAAAAATGTATAAATGAAAACCATTATACACACACACACACATGCGCGCGCGCGCGCACACACACACACACATTGAGTATATAGGTATATATTAGGTATATATAGGTTTAATAGCTAGGTTAAATATTATGTATAGAAACCAATAAATAAATTTATGTATAGATAGGTTTATATACATACGTGTGTGTGTGTGTGTGTGTGTGTATAAAGATTATATATAAATCTTTATGTACATGCACACACACACACACACACACACCACACACACACACACAAACACACACACATACATGTATAAGCCTATATATAAATAAATATATATAAAAAAACACACACACACACACATAATGTGTGTATGTATGTTGCTATGTAGGTTTTTATATATATGCAAATCTTTATATGTGAGTTTCTAGAAATCTTTATGTATATAGTGTAATATAGAGTTATATATGTATAGATATATATATATGTGCAACACACACACACACACACACACACACAGACATATACATACATACATACATACATACATATATATATATATGTATGTATGTATGTATGTATGTTGATATATGAGTGTATATATATATATATGCACATTTTTATAAGTAAGTTTTCAAAAATATTTATATACATAGAGTTATATATGTGTGTGTGTGTGTGTTTTCAAAACAAATTCAAAAATATTTTGGATTTTTTTTTTCAAAAACCATTTTTATAATTCAAAAATATGTATTTTTTAAAAAAATTATTTGATTTTTTTTTGAATGGTGATGTGTACATGCACAGGTAAAAAATTATGTTTTCTCTAGAGCATATTAAAATATAAATATTTAATTTTTTTGAGTGTACATTTTTTTAGATTAAAAAAAATCAGGTCTATTTTTTATTGATATTTTTTAGTTTGTGTTGGAAAACATAATTTGTCCTAATTTTTATCAACTCTATAAAGAAACACACAATATATTATATACTGAGAAGTATATGATTGTAGATTAACTAACTAATATGTTTTGGTGTGTGGATTTGTAAAAAAATTTTTATTAACTCCTTAAAAATGTAGTTTTGTATGGAAATAATGCACTTAAAATAAAAAATCAAAAATTTAAGGATGATTTCAAAAATATGCCCAAATAAGTGCAGTTGGAAATAGCATGGCAAAGTCCATCTTTGTAAAAAGCGGTCATTTCCTTTTGATTTTTTAAAATTAGAGGCTGGTATTGTGAATGTCGGCGATTGAAAACACTGTGGAGATCCCATTATTGTTATCTCAGCTTGCCCCTCGCCTCTCTCAGCTCGCCCCTGGTCCCTCGCCCCTAGCTCCTCGCCCGTCTCTCCTAGCATGTTTGCCCTTACCTTTCGCCCCTCTCTTCCCATCCCTCTTTCCCCACCCATCTCCATGAGCTACTTCTTGGAGCTCCGGCGAGCTCCAACGAACTCGGCGTGGATCTCCATTGTGAAGCTCGACGGAACTCCATGAGCTCCACGAAGGAGCTCATCGAGCTCGAAGTGGAGCTCACAAGAGCTCGACGAGCTCCCTTGTGGAGTACCATCGAGCTCCGCGATGGAGCTCTAACGAGCTCGACATGGAGCTCGAGGTGCTTTGTCGAGCCCCTCGTTGGAACTCTAGTGAGCTTCTTCATGGAGCTCCTCGAGGTCCACATCAAGCTCGTTAGAGCTCTACTAGCTCTTTCGTGGACCTCTGTCGAGCTTGCTGGAGCTTAGTGGAGCTCCTCGAGCTCCATCGTGGAGCTCGATGGAACTCCATGAGGGAGCTCGTCGAGCTCTAGTAAGCTCCACTTTGAGCTCGCTGGAGCTTGATGAGCTCATTCATGGAGCTCGTGGAGTTTCATTGAGCTCCATGTCGAGCTTGCTGGAGCTCAACGGAGCTCCAGGAAGGAGCTCCTAGAGACGGACGGGGAAAGAGGGGTGGGAAGAGAGGGGCGAACGGTGAGGGCAGACGGGCGAGGGGAAATGGGCGAGGGTAAAGGGGCAAGGGGCGGGGAGCGAGGGGCGTGGGGCAAGAGGCGAGGGGCGAGCTGAGATAACTATAATGAGATCTCCACTTTGTTTTCAATAGTTGACATTCACAATGATGACCTCTAATTTTAAAAAATCAACAACGTGGCAATGGCCGCCTTTCACAATGACAGACATTGTCACGTTATTTCCAGATGTACTAGCTTGGACATATTTTTGAAACCAATCTTAAATTCTATATTTTTTATTTTAAATGCATTATTTCCATATAAAACTCACAAAAACATATAGTTTCTGCATTATACAACTATATTTAATGATATTTTAAATTAATTTAACTAATTTATCTCTTTCTTTAGCTAATGTAAATATATATATTTTTGTGGGATAATTATGTTTTGGGGCAAAATGAAAAAAATATTTATAATTTTATCCCAAATCATAACATTTTATTTAATATTATCCAAAAATGTAAAAAATATATGTTTTGGATTTTTTATACTCATTATTACAAGTTTATCCCCCTCTATCACCACATCAATCCAAATAAAACTATACCACATTTGATTTAATGTTTTATTCACAAGTGACATGGGGATGCAATTAAAAAAACAAAACACAGAATCCTATTTACTAGTGCTTCATCATCTCTACAAAAACCTATTTCGCATCCTGCCCCTTCTTCAAGAACCTATAGATTAATCTGTGTGTGTGTGTGTGTGTGTGTGTGTGTGTGTTTTAGTATATAAACCATGAATCTTTGTAATTACTATATAATTGATTCACTTTACTATTTTTCCTTTTGTGATTGTCTTCTCCTACTCATTAACTATTCATCTTCTTCTCTACTATTCTTCATATTCTTCCATTCTATGTATTATAAATCATTGTATTAGTTATCTTTTAGATAATTAATACAAGAGGAGTACAATATATATAGTACAAAATCTCACCTAACTTTGACCAAGCTTTTATGATAACTTTGAATATTTTTTCAAAATTCAAATCTATCACATATCTAGATAAATAAAAACAAGTTTATATTTCAACATATCCTTACCATACTATTTTCTTGACCAAACATTCTTTGCTTAAGAAATTGTGGTTCCTGAATTTAGAACTTTAGGTCGTACCAACTAGCAATGGAATAGCATCCATGGCTATTATTGCATTTTTCTTCATAAACTCTTTATTGTGTTTGTTTAGGACTATATAAAGATTGAAATAATATGAATTTTTATTATTCTAACTCTAAGTAGATAGTACAATATATATAGCATTAGAAGTATTGATTGTATTTATTTACAATGCTAACATATGAAACATCTTTCACATTATTATTATCTGATGTGTCAACAAAATTAAAATGATAGTTTCTATTAGAGAGTCTTGCGACATCAAAGAAAAATAAATTTTATTATGCCCCTACAAGATGAGGCTCCCACTCGATACACCAAGCTTGGAAGGATATCGTTGAATTGACGCAGTAGGAAGCAACTTAGTAAAAATATCAATAAGTTGAACCTTATAAGAAATATGAGAAATAACAAAGGAGACTCGAGTAACATTATCATGAAAAAATTGGTAATCAAGCACAATATGTTGCATATGTGAATGAAAGACATGATTGAAGGAGTGATATGTAGCATAGATGTTGTCATGAAATAGTTGTGACAGATGGCATCAAACATGAAGCTCGTGCAACAAATTATTAATCCAATTAACTTCAGTAGCAAGTGAGGCAAGATAATGATACTCGACTTCTGTGGAGGATCTAGCAACTATATTTTATTTTTTAGAAATCCAAGATATATTATTATTCCCAAGATAGACTATGTAAGTTTAAGTAGATGTGAAGTCATCATGGTTTCCCACCCTTTCGGCATCGATGAAGGTAGTAAGGTGAAGTGGTTGGTCACGTTTAAGAAAGGGAACATGATACAAAGTGACCTTGAGATAACTGAGCAAATGTTTAGCAACTGACTAATGTGTGTTAGTGGGATCATGAATGAAACAAGTCAACTTGCAAATAGCTAAGGACACATCTAGCTGATTGAGGGATATGTATTAAAGAGCTTCAATAAATTAGTGATATTGTATAGTATTTGTAGATGCAAAGTCATCATGAAGTTGTATAGGTTGAGAAGAAGACATTGGCATAGTGCACACCTTAGCATCATTCATGTTGGTTTTGGCTAAAAAATCATAGATATATTAATGCTAAGAGATAAAAAATCTAGGGAGGATATGAATAATTTTAATACTAAGAAAAAGATGTAGGTTACTAAGAACTTTGTTGGAAAATCTAGTCGCTAATTAATGAAGAAATTAATCAAGGACGCATGTATCATTATCGATGATGATGAGATCATCAATATACATAAAAAAATAAATAATGATATTGGAGTTATAGTAAATAAATAAGGATTTATTAATCTTAGAATTAACAAAACTATAATACAATAGAAAACCTTTTAATTCATTATACCATGCATGAAAAGCTTATTTGAGATCATAGATAACTTCACGAAGCTTACACACATAACTTGGGTTTGTAGTATCAGTGAACCCTAGAGGTTTCTGCATAAATACTTCTTCTGATAATATACAAAGAAGAAAGGTATTATTAATATATAATTAGTGGAGAACCCAACCATGAGATAAAGCAAGGTCAAGAATAATATGGATAATCATAGGTTTAACCATGAGACTAAATGTGTTATGAAAGTCAATAATGAGGTGCTAATGAATTTTTTTCGCAACAAGACATGTTTTATACCGAGCGATGGAACCATTAGGATGGCATTTAATATGGAACATCCACATGCATCCAACAATATTCTAAATTGAGCTAAGTGATACTAGCTCCCATGTACCATTGTAGAGAAGGAAAATAATTTAATCAAGCATAGCCTATCACACCCAACATGGTTGGGAGTGTGAGACACACGAGATGGTTCAACGGACTTAGGTAAAGTATTTTTGGTAGTAATATGATGAAAATATTTTGGTTTTAAAATATTATTTTTGTAATGGGTGATCATATTGTAAGAAGGAGGGGAGGTAGAGATAAAGATACAAATGGTATAATAGAGGTAGTGGTGAGAGATGCAGAGGAAATATTTATAATTTAAAGAGGTGAGAGAAGAAGGAGATGAAGGAATACTTACCATTGGAGAAGTTTGCAATAGTGGTGTGGATGAGTGTAGTGGTAAGATATAGTGGATAGGATATTGCTTTCAAAATTGGCATATGTTGAGAAGTAGGAGTGGGGGAAGAGGGAAATAGAAAAACAAGAGAAAAAGCAAACTAGTTATGAGAAGGTAAAGTCAAGGAGGTGCAGGAAACATATTTAGAGAAAGAAAATTTTGTTTCAATAAAACGAGTATGACGAGATGGATCGATTCTATGGGTTTTTAAATACATACAAAAATATATACTTTGATTAGAGGAATAACCAAGGATAACACATAGAGTTGACATAGGTTCAGACTTATTGGTGGTGTAAGTTCTTAGCCAAAGAAAATATAAACAACCAAAGATACCAAGTTTTGTGTAATTTAGTGACTTAGAAAATATTTTTTGATAAATAGAAGAGAAAATGGGAATCGGCATAGGGAAATAATTAATTAAATAAATAGCAGTTTGAAAATCATATGTTAAAAATTTGGAAGGGAGATTTGTTTGATGAAGAAGGTTTAATATAGTTTTAACAATATGATGATGACAACGTTCAGAAGTGTCATCATATTGAGGTGCATGTGGAGGAGTTTTAAGATGTTGAATTTATAGATTACATAAGAAATCTTAAAGTGTAATATATTCACATTCACCATTATAGAGTAAACATAGATAATAAGTAGAGGTGTCAGCTAGCTCGACCTATTTTTTCCCGGTCCATACTGGCTCGCATGTTGTGCCAAGCATGGCACGCTATAGTATTGTGCATTGCTAGGCATGATACAGTTCCCTAGAGAGCAGGCTAGACATGGCTCCTGGCCCGTAATCTGCCAAGTTTCAGGCTAGTTTGGGTTGGGTTGGGGTTGTTTTAGAAAAAATTAGGGTTGGTGCCATCGTACCACTATGGTGCCATCGCCCGTCAAGAATGCCGAGTCATCACCGTCGAGCATTGTCGTGTCATCCTCCGTCGAGCATCATTGTGCCGGTCATCGTGCATTGCTTGGCACATCATTGCCTATGTCGTGCCCATGTGTCAGATACGCAGGCTGTGCCAGGCACGACACATGGGTTGAAGTCCCTCAGCATGGCACGACACGATTTGTGCCGAGGTTCTGCCCAGCACAGGCCTGGATCGTGTCATGTTGGGCCTATCTCTGGCCGCCCAACCCGTTTGACACCTCTAATAATAAGTCAATTTAAAAACTTTTTAATGACAACTCTGAATTGCAGAAGATTAGTAAAGACATTAGATTTTAAGCATGAAGAATAAAACCATATATATTTAGTAAAATGATCAACAAGAATAACATATATAACATGACCGATAACATATTCAATTAGAGATGATCCCCATAGATTAGTTTAAATCAAATCATGAGGATCAAAACTTTCCAAAGTGAATTTGTCAAAAGGTAAATAATGATTTTTATTACATAAAATTGGAAGTACAAATAAAATCAGAGGAGCATGAAGAACATAGTGAAACTAGGCCAAGATTGACATTTTTATTTATTATGCAAAAGGAATGGTGGTCGAGATGACCATGCTAGTCGTCGAAGAAGCAGCTTGCAGAACACTATTAGAGAAAGCAACACAAGAATGTTTGGCCGCATAGGCAACCACCAACCATTCATAGAGATCATGTTGATTCCTTCCGCAGAGTAAAGAGTCTCCATATGCAAGTCCTTGAAAACAAAATATGTAGGAAAAAATTTAATAGATGAATTGTTAGAAAAAAAAATTGAGAAATAAAAATGAGATTGTGATTAAAAGTGGGCACAAAGAACATTAGATAAATTGGAAGAATATGAGAGAGAAGTAGACTCGATATATGTAATTTTCAAATTTAAATGATCACCAATAATAATATCATCTCGACATAAGATTATTACATATATAAATTTTAAAGATAAGAGGTGACATAGTGTGAGGCACTTGAGTCTAGGATGCATTAAGAATGAGTAAAAGGTGGCATGGTTGCATGCTGAGCAGATGGACATTGAGGATGTAGCTATGGGAAAAGTTTGAAATAATAGTTAGTACCATGACCATGTTTGTCACAATATTGGCATATGATAGAGCCATGAGGGATAGATGTTCGGAAGGTAAGCTTCTATAGTGATGATGATTTTGGTCAGGATGGTGTAAAAAGTAGACCAGATGAGGAAGATAAAAATTTGTGTTTGGAAGATTGAGGTAATATACTGGCATGCTTGGTAAATTTTATTATATGTGAAACATGATTAGATTTTGATTTATCATCGTGAAGAAGAAATATTTAATGATCAATGATCTTATCAAATAATTATTCGAAAGGTATTTTTGATTCTCAAGTGTGGATAACAATAATAAGTTTTGTGGTTTCAAGTCCACGAGTAGCATAAACAAGAAGGTTAACGTCACTAAAAGGATAGCCAATTAGAGTGAGTTTTTATCAATTTGTTTGATTGAAACAAGGAAGTCATTGACAGACAAATTACCTTGAGTGATCATGGTTAACTTATCTTTGAGATAAATGATGTGTTCAGTTGAATGTTTGTCAAAGAGACATGGTAAATGAGTTCAACCATTATTACTGAAGGTTGTAGAGGAGGTAAGTGGAACAACAAATTCAATTAAGAAAATGAGAATATAACTTGGAGGATGAGTTGATCTTGACGTCATCAAGGAAAATAGACTGGATTAAAAAGTTATACACTATCTTGTAGAATAGTAGAGATGGAACAAATAGATGTACAAGGTAGTCAAAAAGATCCAAACCAAAGAAGGAGGGGGGGGGGAGTGTGAATTGAGCTTTCCAAGAGAATTAGTTAAATTTTGTTAGTTTTAAGAAAAGTTGAATTGTAGGATTGATGGTGACAAGAGATGATGATGTGGTGACATATGGCAGCAATAGTTGTAGAAGAATCAAAAGCCATGAAAATAAATTCATTAGAGATATTATACCTCTGATACCATTTAAGACAATATAAAGATTGAAAGAATATAGATTTTTATTATTCTAACTCTAAGTGGAGAGTACAATATTTATAGCATAAGGATTTGTTGTTCCTATTTACAAGGCTAACAATTTGCCTTTGATTGACTGAAACCCAACTTTGATCTATCTTTGACTAAGGTTTTAAATAAATAAAAGCTTTTATGATAATTTTGACCAAATTTTGACCTATAAATTCTATCTTTTATGACCAAGTAAGCTGATGTCTTATTGTTACAACTCTCTAAATTCTATCCTTTTTACACTAACGTGATGCTTTATTTATTGGTATTATAAACCTAAATTTACATAGATTTATGATACATATAATGGAAGAATATTAAGAATATTAGAAAAGAAGATGAATAATTATAGAACAAAAGAACACAATCACAAAGGAAAAATAGTAAAAGTGAATCAATTATATAGTAATTACATAGAATGAAAAAATCTTTGTAACTACTATATAATTGATTAACTTTTACTATTTTTCATTTGTGATTGTGTTCTTCTACTCTATAATTATTCATTTTCTTCTCTATTATTCTTCATATTCTTCCATTCTATGTATCATAAATCCTTGTAAATTAAGGTTTATAATACCAACAATAAAACATCATGTTAGTCTAAATTATATCTTTTATGATAACTTTGACCTAATTTTTATGATCAAGTAAGGTGAGAATTTTATGACTTAAGTTAGGTGAGATTTTATTGGCTTAAAATTGTATGGTTGAGATTGATTCTTGTAACCTATAAATACCCCCTCTTGTATTAGTATTTATTACTTAAAAAAAAGAGTTTAAAGCATTTTCATAAATATTCTTTTGTGGAGTGACTGATTCTTTCTTTATCTTCCTTCCAACTAAGTGGTATCGGAGAATATGTTATTAGGTCTCTAGAAAATAGAGTATGCTATGTGGTTACATTGTTAATTAATCTTCCATGTCAACAAAATTTTTTCTTGAGATCTCATTAACTTAGAGAGTTGGTGTCTTGAGTCCCTAGGTCTTATAGTATTTATTTGATTTAAAGTAAAACTTCAATAAGAAGATGGTGAGTAGTGGTATGGTACCCTTCTATGTCCCAGTATTCCACAAGAGAAACTATGATAACCAGAGCATCAAGTTGAAGGCCCTACTTGGATCATAAAATGTGTGGGATATAATAAAGAAAGGTCACAAAGAACCAAAGAATGAAGATACCATATCTCAAGCTCAAAAGGATAGTTTGGCAGACTCAAGAAAGAGTGAAAAGAAGGCTCTATATCAGATCTATCAAGGGTTAGATGAGGATGCATTTGAGAAAATCTTATAAGAAAAAATGAAAAAAAAGCATGGGAGAAGCTTCAAACCTTGTATAAGGGAACATATCCAGTTAATAAAGTATGCCTTCAAACTTGGAGAGCTGACTTTGAAGATTCCTAACAATGACAGATCAATTGAAAAAAATGGTAAAATATTAAATGATATAAGTATCATGAAGAAGTTTCTTTGATCAATAGTTTCAAAATTTGATCATATTGTTGCTATTATTAAAGATGCCAAAGACTTGGAAGCAATGACAATAAAATAGTCGTTGGGTTCCTTACAAGCCTATAAAGAAAAGAAGAAAAAAAGAAGGGATCATAGTATAATTACTCGATATTCAAATTGATTCAATTAAAGGAGATAATATCCAAAATATTAGAATGCAACAAGAAAGAGGTTGTTGTTGAGGATGAGGCCGTGGATGTGGACATGGACAAGGTCGGAGGTCCTATGATGTCCAAAGAGAAGAAAACTCAATGAGAGGTCGTGGGAGAGACAACTATAGATCGAGGTATGAAAAGTTGCATATCAAATATTACAACAAAGAAAAGCTGGCCATCATGCTTCATAATGCAGAGCTCCAAATAATAAAAGAGTTGAAAAGAATCTCAATTATGTGGAAGAAAGAAGTCGGGGAGACGAAACCTTACTACTAACTTTTAAGGGTGATGTAAGAGATGAAGATAACCCATGGTACCTTGACTCTGGTGCAAGCAATCATATGTGTGGGAAAAGAAGCATGTTCATAGAGATTGATGAATCAGTGAGTGGTAACATAGTTTTTTGAAATAAATCAAATGTAGTGGTGAAAGGTAGAGGTAATATTCTCAACTGATTAAAGAATAGATATAATCAATTCATTTCAAATATGTATTATGTGCTGAACATGGAGAGTAATATCTTGAGTTTAGGATAACTCTTAGAGAAATACTATGATATTCATCTAAAAAATAATAATCTTTCTATAAGAGTCATTGGGAATAATTTAATTGCCAGGGTATCAATGTTAAAAAATAGAATATTCATGCTAGTCATTCAAATGATCTTGCAAAGTGTTTCAAGACATATTATAAAGATGCAACTTGGCTTTGATATCTTTAGTTTGGATATCTCAACTTTGGAGAATTGGAATTACTCTCAAAGAAGCAAATGTTGAGAAGATTACCAGCCATTAGTCATCCTGATCAAGTATATGAAGGATGTCTACTTGGGAAGTAATTCAAGAAGAGATTTCCCAAGGAGTCAAGTTCAAGAGCTCAAGAGTCACTAGAACTCATACATATAGATGTGTGCGGTCTAATCAAGCCAAATTCACTTGGTACGAGCAACTATTTTCTTCTATTTATAGATGATTTTTTAAGATAAACAATGATGTATTTTTTCATGGAGAAATCAAAGGTGTTAGAAAAATTCAAAAAGTTCAAAGCCCTTGTTGAGAAGAAAAGTGGGCTCATAATCAAAACCATGAGATCAGATTGTGGAGAAGAATTCACATCGAACAAATTTCAGAAATTTTGTGAAGATCATTGAATTCAAAGACCCATCACAGTTCTGAGATCCTCCCAAAAAAATATAGTGGCAACAAGGAAGAATAGAATTATCCTTGATATGAGGAGGAGCATACTTAAACACAAAAGACTACCAAAGGAGCCATGGGCAAGAGTAGTTGTATGTGTAGTGTATCTATCTAATTAATCTCTAACAAAAAGCATATGGGAAAAAACACCACAAGAAACTTGGAGTGGAAAGAAGCTGGGCATTTACCATCTAAGAGTTTTCAGGAGCATAGCTCATGTGTATATCCCTAGTGAGCAAAAAAGCAAGCTAGATGATAAAATCTAAACATACATTTTCATCTGTTATGATAGAAATTCTAAAGGTTACAAGCTTTACAATTCTAATATTGGGAATATAGTCATAAGTCGAGAAGTCATTTTTGATGAAGAAGGAGAATCAGACTAGTGACAACATGATGAAGACTAAAACTTCTTTTCATATGTCCAAGAAGATGGTGTGGAGAATCCAATGATAGGACAAGCAAAAGAGGTGCATACTTCCCCACCAACTTCACCAATTGCGAGTACTCAAGAAGAGGGAAGCACAAGTGAAAGGGTTTCATATTTCAAGAGCTTACAAGAACTATATGAGTAACTAAAAATCTAAAGAACCTTACATTTTTTTTCTTTTTTTCGATTGTGAGCATATGAACTTTTAAAAAGTAACAAGAAACAAGAATTAGGAATAAACTTTGAATGAAGAAATAAAGGTGATCAAGAAGAACGACATGTGGGAGATAACTTCACTTACAAAAGGACACAAGGTGATTGGTGTGAAATAAATATACAAAAAAAGAAAAGTATCATAGGAGAAGTCAAATGACACAAGGTAAGATTGGTGGCAAAAGCTTATAGTCAAAGAGTCATGATCGATTATGATGAGGTATTTGCTCTAGTTGCTCGATTAAAAACTATTAGATTTTTTATCTCATTGGCTGCACAAAATAATTGGAAGATACATCAAATGGATGTAAAATTTACCTTCCCTTAAAGAATAAATTTATATTGAGCAACCATAAGGGTATGAAGTAAAAGAAGAAGAAGACAAAGTCTTAAAGTTAAAAAAGACAATCTATGGATTGAGGCAAGCTCCGAGAGTTTGAAATGCTTGAATTAATAATTACCTTCGAGATAGAAATTTCATCAAGTATCCATATGAGCATGCAATCTACATCAAAATCAAAAAATAGTGATATTCGCATTATGTGCTTGTATGTAGATAACTTAATCTTCATTAGTAACAACTAAGCATGTTCGACAATTTAAAAAGATGATGGAGTTTGAGATGACTAACATTGGGCTCATGTCTTACTACATTGACATTGAAGTTAAACAATAAGAGAAATGGATCCTAATTACTCAAGAAGGTAATACTAAAGATGTACTTAATAAGTTTAAAATGGGTAACTCTAATCCAGTTGGCATGCCAATAGAATATGAAATCAAGTTGTCTAAGCATATAGGTGTCAACTAGGCTTGGCCGGACCAGTCTGGCACGAGGCACGGCATGATTCAGTCGTGCATGGTTTGGCACGACACGATTCGGCAGTGCCTGGGCTGGCATGGCACTATTCGGTTGTGCCTGGGCCAGCACGACACGAGAATTTTTTCTGTCCATGCCTATGTCGTGCCTGTCCACGGCACCAATTGTGTTGTACCATGCCGAGGTCAATTAGGCCTCGTGTCATGCCTGGCTCGGCATAGTTCGTGGCTTGTTGGTATGGTACCTCAGCACGAGGCGAGAAACTGCCCCAACGGTAGAAGGTGAGCTTGACGGGCAAGGCTCACTGAGCCCCGAAAGTGAAGAAAAATCTCGGCGGTGCAAGGGGCGGTGGCATAGCGGCGCGACGGCACACGCTGAAACCCTAATTTTTTTAAAATAGGGGTTTGGCAGCATGGTTCCACGACGACGCGTGCCGAAACCCTAAGTATTTTTAAATTAGGAGTTCGGCCCGATCGGGCCGAACCCGACAAATTCATGTTGTGGGACTGTGTTGGGCCGACCTCCATAGAATCATGACGGGCTAGGCACGTTACGGTACCGTAACCGTGCCGTGCCTAGCACGGCATGGAAGCACAGCCGGGCTAGCTAAAAATAGCCTGGGCCAGGCCGGCATATCCCGTTTGACACCTTTATTTAAGCATGAGGAAAGAAATAAGGTGAATCTCACTCTCTACAATAGTTTGGTAGGAAGTATACACTACCTAACATGTACAAGGCTTGATATTGTTTATGCGGCTGGAGTTTTTTGTTGATACATGGAGAATCCAATAATATTCATTAGAAGGTAATAAGGAGAATCCTTCGCTATATTAAAGGTACGATAGACATTAGCTTATATTATTTTGTCTGTGATAATTACAAGTTTGTTGGGTATAGTGATAGTGATTGGAGCAGAGACATTGATGATCACAAGAGTACCACTAGTTTTATATTCTATACGAAAGAAAATGCCTATACTTGGACATCAAAGAAGCAGCTAATTGTTACTCTTTACACATGCGAAGCAGAGTATGTAGAAGCTACCTCTTGTATTTTCATGTAATTTGGCTTTGAAATATATTAAAAGAATTATGTGTGCCACAAGAAAAGTTGACCAAAATTTTCATGGACAACAAGTTAGAAATAGATTTAGTCATGAACCCAGTCTTTCATGATCGAAATAAACACATTGATACTTGCAACCATTATATTGAAGAATACTTTACGAAGAAGGATGTGCAACTAGAATATGTGAAGTCTCATATTTAATTAGCTGATATTTTTACTAAGCCACTCAAGCTAAAATTTTTATCAGGCTAAGAAGTGTACTTGAAGTAATAAAAACAAGTTTAAGGGAGAATATTGAAAAATAAACATTTTTTATTTATCTAAAAGTATGATATATTTTAATTTTGAAAAAAATTCAAATTTATCATAAAAACATGGTCAATATTAGGTGAGAATTTAATTACTTGAGTTATGTAAGAATTTAATAGGTTAAAATTATGGGGTTGAGATTAACTCTTGTAACTTATAAATACCCTTCTTGTATTAGTATTTATTAATTAAAAAAATAAGTTTAAAACATTTTGACCAAGTGTTCTTTTTTGGTCTGTGTGGTTCTTTCAACATATTACTCCATCTTTTTACAACAGGGTCGTCGAGGAAAAAAATAGCATGCTGCAAATAAAAAACACATAAATACAACTAAATAAGAAATGGATAAGCTAGAATTATCATTAGGACAAAAGTATCAAGATGTATTGATAATCACTGATGTAGGCAATATGAACATCTCCTTAAATTGATGGGACAGGTGTAGGATAACAAAAAAAACCCAATAGTTTGATTCTCAAGCACAAAAACACTTTTCCATGAGTCACCTTCGTCATCAGACTTCTAACCGTAAGATTCCAGAATTGTAACCATTATGAATCACATGACTTGATTGTTGTTCAACTTTGTGGCATCAAAACCTGCTCCACAAAGAAAGAACAGATCAATTAGTTTGGTGATCTTAGAGTACAATTCGAAGTTGTATTGAGCAGTGTGCAAAACATTATCTTATGCAAACATTCTTAATTGATAAAAAAGAATCCATAATGGAAATTAAAACCTATTTCCAAATAGGGGATTGAGATATTTGTGTGATGCCATTTTTGGGAATCATTAGCACTTGGATCAAAAAGCCACATTGAATTGTTATTCAGACAAAAAAGAAAACATGGTGTTTTATTGCTGTCCACAAATGTAATGGGTTGGCTAAATTATTTAGCACCAATTTAGATTGAGTTAGAACACCTCCAACAAGGCTACTAAAAATAGCTACTCAAAATATATTAAAATATTGTATTATCAACTTTAGCTAACAACTTTTTAAAAATCACTCTAATAATGTTATCTAATTTATCCATTTCTACTAACTTTAACTAATAGCATTTCTAAGAGACTCAATAAACCCCTCCCCTTAGCTATTTTAGTTAGTTTTTCCCTAAAAATTTACTCCAAAAGACTAAATTTCCCATAGCCCTCATTTGGCTATGGAAAATAGATAGCCAAATGAGGGCTATGGAAAATATCTAGTCTTTTAGAGTGAATTTTTATGAAAAACTATCTAAAATAGCTAAAGGGAGGGATTTATTAAGCATCTTGGAGATGTTCTTAGTTCTAATGACCGTACTACCAATATCACTAGTCACTTGTTCCACATCAGCAAAAGTCAAGCATTTGTGAAATGTAATTTGACATTCAAAATTGAAATATTACCTGCATCATGACCTCAAGCACATTGGACTCATTTCTGAAAGATGTTCCAAAAAGAAAGAATCCATTGCTCAGCTGAATCAGCCGCAACAAAGCACATGACAGTTAAAAAACATGATAGCCATAGGGTTCAAAAAACATGTCTGCATAAATGGGGCATCCATTTCAAGAATACCTTCCTTGTTGGTAATAGTAATTTAATTTGGCATCTGACCATGTACCGACAGCATCATTGGTTTCTTCTGAATACACTTGCAAGCTTGAATAAATCAATGTCATGTATTTATTAAGATTCTTCTTACATTTAAGTGAGAGGAAGAAAGAAAGAGAGCTAAAGTTTTAATGAGTCATGTAATGTAGCACGAACACTGTAAAGAAGCATTATAGAGTTTGATGTCATCTTCAGTAACATAGGTGCACCATAAGCAGTTGAGGAGGTTAAATTAACAACATGCACTAGCATGTTCCAATTTCTATTTTGATCCACCAAAACACGTGCATTGGGATATAAAAAATCATAAATTAATCACTAGTTGTATAGATAGTAAGCTGAAATTCCATTGATTGAAACAAGTGAAAGACAATTTCTAGAGAAAATCATGTATTATTGTGAGTTTGAGATTTATGATAAAATCACATTGTAAGTTTGGGAATATCTTCTGGACGGGAGAGGAGTTGATAAACTATTAATCTCACCATAGTACACCAACAAAAATTCTCTCTCAATCTAAAAAATGTGAGTAATTAATGATCCATAATATCATGCATCACTTGAAAGAAAAACAAAGAACACGATGTGATTTGTAAAAAATTACCTCGAATATGTAAGTCGACTAAATTAAATTCAAATGAGTATCACTGAAGATGAAGTTAGAAGAAATGTGATTCCAAGAAGAATTCATAGGAGTACCGACATATGATCCAGATAGTTTTTTGCATAGGTAACATGCCTCTAATCATTTGACATTACCAAAGAAACCATATAAATTTGCTCATACAAACTAAAATGCAACTACATTGCATGTATGGTTCTCAAAATAACTACTTCTAGCTTAGCCAATGGCCATTGTTTCAGTCATGGCTATCTACAAAAAATTATTAACGGGATAAGATAGTGGGGTACCATAGGAAGGCACCCACAGAAACAAAGTTAGCGCCACATTGGTTTCAAAATAATTTGACGGAGCATTACACGTAGCAGCACAGATATGAAAGCTGCCACAATGTTCAACATGGTATCTATTGTATCTATTTTTTTGGTAGCATATGAGAATAAACGCAATATATAGATGTCATGTGCAGAAAAATGATGATGGACTGAATATATCGAAGGCTCCCAAAGTCAACATGGCCTCTCTTGTGCAGAATGCTTCTTCTAAAATGGAAGACAACAATAAAGTTAATATAATTGCCGTACTGAATGATTTATTATTGATTAATTGATCATATAAATACAAAATATGAATAACCAATATTGGTTGAAGATCCTACAAACTAGGAAGGTGTGTAAACTAACTCCTATATCACTGGATGATCGATATATACAGCTAAGTAAATTTAAATAATACAATTTATATACAAGACTTTGTCTCATGTAACTAACTCTATTATGCTCCCTAAAGATGAAGCTCAGGATAGAAGTCCATTCTTTTTTTAAAGTTTAGGAAACATTGTCTTGGAAATGGCTTAGTAAGTGAATTAGCAAGTTGATCTTCAGAAGGAACACGAGAGACACAAAGAGCACCATTTTGAACATGATCCCGCATGAAATGAAAATCTATGGCAACAGGTTTCATTTGGGAATGAAATATGGGATTAGAACAGAGCTGAGTGGCCCCAATATTATCACAATAAATGACAAGTCAATATGAAAACGAAATACCAAGATCGATTAATGGATAACAAATGAAAATAAGTTCAGCAGTAATATTTGCAATGAAGCGATATTATGCTTCAGTGGAAGATCTAGCAATAGCCCGCTACTTTTTAGAACTCCATGAAATTGGATTTTTACCAAGATAGACAACATAAGCACTAGTTGAGCAAAAAGTGTCCTTGTCCCTGCCCAATCAGCATCGAAGAAGGTTTGTAAGCTAAGAGTAGAGTCTGAGAAAGCATGTAAACTCAAATTAAAGTCTTTGTTGTAAACCATCATCAATGGTGCCAACAATATAACATATAGCCTCTTGACAAATGAACTATGTTCATTTGTTGGGCAATGCATATATTATGATAATTTGTTAATAGCGAATGTGATATCAAGTCTTGTAATTAGCAGATATTGGAGGCTTCAAACTACTCGTCAAAACTCATTTGGAACAAAGAGAGAAGAACCCGAGTTTAACATGAGAGTCAGACTAGTTGGTATGAGAGTAAGAATAGTCTTGGCATCATTCAACTTGGTTTGAGTGAGAAGATCCACAATATATCACCTTTGTGCGAGTAACAAGCTCTCTTTGTCTGGGACAAATTTTACACCCAAAAAGTAGGTTAGTAAGCCGAGATCTTTGATAGGAAATTGCCAAGCAATAATATTTATGAAGTGATTAACTTTGGTAGTATTGTCTCTTGTGAGTATTAAATTATCAACACAAACAAGGAGATACATAGTGTGACATTCAGCATGAAAGACAGAGTGAAGTATCAGCATATGAATTCTAAAAACTAAACTATAACAAAAATGTTCTGAGCTCATTGTGCCATGCCTGAAAAGCTTTTTTAGGCCATATATTACTTTGTTAAGTTTGCACACATATGAGATGTTTTCTTTATAAATGAATCCAAATATGACAAAAAACATTCTCTGATAGACAACCTTGAAGAAAGGCGTTGTTGACATCAAGTTGCCTTAAGGACCAACTATGGCTGACGATAATACTGAGAACAATTCTTATAGTAGTTGGTTTGACAATTGGATTGAATGTGTATTGGTAGTCTATTCCAAAATGTTGGTGGAATCCTTTTGCAAATAATCAGGCATTGTAAATATCAATAGAACCTTCAAATTTTTGTTTAGTTCTAAAAACTAATTTACACCCAACTAGATTTTGTCTTCTATTTAGTGGAACCAGTGCCCATGTTCCATTCTTAACAAGAGCTTCATATTATTTAAACATAGCAAGAAACCATTTATGATCTTTAAGAGCTTGAGTCTATGTGGCTGGTTCATGATCAACACTTTTGATTAATTGGGTGTGAAGATTCAGTTTGGCGATGGTTTGTGAATATTGTTTTTAGCTCTTGTAGTTATGTGGTGAGTGAGTTGTCCCTGAGGCTCAAGTTTGTTTGTAAGTCAGGGTGGTTGTTGGGGATTGTTGGTAGGAGAAGGTTCATGTAATGGTGCTATAATTGTTGTGGCAACTAGGTCTGATAGTAGTGAAGCTTTACTAGGGGATTACTGTTGAGTGTTCACTACAGATGACAAATTGAGTGGTGGTACCAAAGGTAAGCTGGGAATTCTAAGTGGTGGAGGAATCTAAGAAGTAATAGAGTTTGAGTGAGGAGAAGAGGTAGGAGCAGACAGATGAGTAAATAGAAATATAGTCTCAACAAAACAAACATGCCTATAGACATATATTTTGGAAGTGGTTGGATCAAGGCAGTAGTAGGCACTCTAAGTTAAAGAATATCCTAAGAAGACGCATGGTAAGGATCAAGTGTCTAATTTTTTGGTTGTATATTTTCTAATTTGTTGGTTGTATATGGTCTATGCTATGGATAGCCTAAACAGCCAAAAATTTTGAGTTTTGAATAATTAGGAGTTGTTGAAAATATTTTTTTATAAGGAGAGGAAAGGTTTAGTGTAGGCATTGGCATGTGATTTATTAGATAAACTATTATGGCTAACGCATAAGGCCAAAAAGTTAAAGAAAGAGAAGCATGAGATAGTATTGCTAATCCAGTTCTATAATATGAAGACGTCTATGTTCAGAAAAGTCATTATGTTTAGGTGGGTGAGGTGGTGTAGTGAGATGAGAAATATCATTTGTGGAAAGAAAATAGGCAAGTGACATAATAAAGGGTTTTGATTTCTAACTTTTTTGATAATAGATTTAAATTGAATAAAAGTTTCTGACTTCTAACTTTTGTTAAGAGGATAAAACCCAATATTTCTGGTGAAATGATCCACAAAAATGATATAATATTTAAACCATTATTTGATAGAATTAGAGAAGTCCATACATCTGAAAAAATAGTTCCATGGGGTTGAAAAGAGACAATTGTAGATTGGGAGAATAATAATTTATGAATTTTATTGTCGAGATAATCATTACATGAAAAATTTTTGGATAATGAAGAAGAGAAGTCGAGTTTATTTTTGGAAACAATTTATTTCAGGATGTGGTAAGCTAGGTGTCCCAATCTTTGATGCCCATTCGAATAAGGTTGTTTTGATGTTGGAAAATGCAAACAATGGTGGAGATACCGGCCACTCATAAATGCAATCTTTAGTTTGGCCCATCATAAGTGTTGTCACCGTGTGAATGTCCTTTACAAGAAAAGTAGTGGGTAAGAATTCAATAGAAACATTCTTTGTGGTATAAATTTGAGAAATTGAAATGAGATTCTTTTTCATAACAAGAGACATTATTCAATTGAAAAGTGTTATGAGTTGTTTGAAGAGAAGAAGAATCAGTATGAGTAATGAAGAGCCCCAAGCCATCACCGATCATAATTTCATCTGAGCCATTGTATGGGGTATGCATGGTGAGATTCGTTATATTAGCTATAACATTGTGCGAGGCTTCACTGTCCAGGAGACAAGATGCATGATTGAGAGTATTGGATGCATAATGAGCCCTTGGTTGCCATGGGGTAACAGAGGAATTGTTCAGGGTAGGAGTGGAAATGATAGATGTGTTGACTGGGATGAGACGAAATGAAGGACATCATTTTTCTGTATGTCCTTGCATCCTGTAGATTTAACAATGACCCATGTATGGCCGAGATTAGCTTTTATCCTATGTTATGAGTGTTAGTAATAGTGCTCTAGGCCTATCATATGGACATGATATTTTGACTATTTATGAGAATTAATTATTATTATGATTTGCATGTTTATTATATAATATCCTTGAATAGAATTATTAATTATTCTAAATGTCCCTAATCGGTTATTATTATGGGAATAACAATGAATTAAGATTGGTATAATGTTTGATTGATATTCATGGGATTAATATGTGTATGAGATACAAATCAAATTTATATCTATTTGTTGAGAATAAATATTGTACAGTCTCATCTTAATATATGGATCAAAGTCATAAGTTAATCTCTAATAGTTATGTTATTAAACCTTTTGACCTGAGATCACTATAGTTCTCAACATAAGGAATATTATGTTTTGATATAATCAAATGTTATCGTTAATCAGATGACTATAAAGGTAATACTTAAACATAATAAAAATTATGTAGTGAGATATGAGCGATTAAGATGGAATTTGTCCCTCTTAAGAGATATCTCTGGGTCTCGTGTACATATGATACTGAGAAATGCATGGTCATGCTCAAATGAATTGATGAAGATCAATATCATTTGTTAGTCAGTCGAATTATGTTTCGAGTAATCAAAGATAGAACAATATAAGGTTGACTTTGTCTATCGCTTATATTTTATCAAGATATCATGAGACAAAAGGATTATGTCATTAGCTATATTAAGGTTATCTCGGATCATGAACTTTTCATTTAACTTGGATAGTTATAAAGTCTTGCTAAAGGTCACTTATGACTTATATGATCAAAAATGTTATTTAGGTCTACTGTCAATGTTAATCGAACCAATAGAGTCACACATTAAGAATGAAAAATAACGGTTATGGTTTTTCGCTCTAGGTAATAATTTTAAATGATTAGATTATTTTATATCATAAATAATAATTAGTTGTTTTTTAAGTTCGAATTTACTTTTGAGAAAGTTTAAATTTGTGATTAAAATGAATAATTAATTTGTAATATTAAACTTGAGTTTTAATGAATAAATTCATTTAAAATAAGATTTGAATTTAATTGTTATTATTTAAAAGAGTTTTAAATATATAATTAAATTTATTTATAACTAAAATCCTACAAACTTGTGTGTGTGTGTGTGTGTGTGACATTTTTGATGCAAGTAGCCATCTTTTATAAAATAGAGATAAATCCTTTTATTTTGAGAAAATGAATCTGAACTAGTATTCAACAAGATCGTGTATTATTTATTTGTGTGTGGATACTTGTAGTGGGTAGTTATTTTTTTAGAAAGGCAGTACCTTTGAAGATCCGAATAAATCAAGACGCATACTTTGAAGGCTTTACAAATCATTTTACAAGAGGTAAGTTTCGTTTAGCCATTCTTTGTGTTTTTATGAAACTCATGTGATCCTTGGTAGGTTAAGAGATAAAAATTATAAATTTTACTGCATTTATGTACCAATTAGATTGGATATTCTGCCCGAAACCCCAATAGTGAGTTGACTGCTGTTTTGTGTTGTGAGATACCTGTTTTGATGGTAGTGGGTGGGGAGCCATGAATGATTGTTGGGGCCTATAGGTGTAGGGTAGTGCCAAATTCCTAGATTTATGCTCATGTGTTTAGTAGTGGCAGGAAACTAAAGAGGATCAAGTTTTGTGGTTATCACCAAGGCTTCAAAGTTGAAAAAATTTTCATGTAGTTCTTCAAAGATTATAGGTGTGTCTCTGGCTTCTACATCACATGTTAGCTCTTTGTATTCATCACCTAGGCCATCAAGTATTTTTTCTGTGAGATCCACTACATCTAGAAGTGCTATGAGAAGGGCAAGCTCATCAGTTTTTGCTTTGATGGATTGCAGGAAAGTTATGACGCTATCAGAGCCTTTGGTGATCAGTTTGAGTTGCCTTTTGGCTTGTTTGATGCAGCCATGAGAAGGCTTGGCATAAGTGGAGGCCAGGATTTTCCATACATCATGAGTAGTTTTGATTAGTGCAATAAAAGAAATGATGGTGTGGGAGATGTAGCCAATAAGGGTATTCAGAATTAATTAGTCATCGCGAATCCAAAGGGTGTGAATAGGGTTGGATATGGTTGTGTTATTTTGGGTGAGAGTGGCTGAGAAACATGGCTTTGAGCCATCTATATAGTCTAAGAGGTCATAGCCAATGAAAAGGGTTTGAAATTGCAATTTCTGAGAGAGGTAGTTGGTGAAGGTGAGTTTGAGAGTGATATAGGAAGCACCATTAATGCTGATAAGGGTGTTGTGTGATTCATTGGTGTTGATAATGGAAGGTCAAGAGATGGTCATGGTTTCAAGATTAAAGAAAGAAGAGGAATGGAGATGAGAAAAAAAATTAGAATTTGTTTTCTCTAGTTTTCCTCTGATACCATAATATGATTGCAGAACTGAATGATATTTTTTTTGATTAATTGATCGTTTAAATACATCATGAGAATAACCAACAGTTGTTGAAGATCATACAAACTAAGAAGATGTCTAAGCTAACTCCTATATCACTGGATGACAAATATATACAGCTAAGTATATTCAAATAATACAATCTAATATGCAAGACTTTGTCAAGCATGTAACTAACTCTATTAAACCTCTTAGAAGTCGCATCTGAGACTTTGATGTGCATTATATTGTGGGCTTTTTAGTTTATTTTTATGATCTATTCTACTTTGCATTGGTGAGAATATTCAAATAATTTTTTTTATAAATTTATGTTTAATTACCCTATTTTAAAAATATTTACAAAACATGAACACATTTTTTAAAAATTATTGAAAATATAACTAAAATATAAAATATTTAGTTTTGTGTGCCCTCTAAATTAGCAACCCAAATTTGATACCTCTCAATTATATCCTTTATCATTATAATAAAAACAAATCTATTTTTTTTAACAAATACCAACAATAATTTCAATATAAGTTTGTGGATATTTATGTATATTTAAACATTATATATAAACATATAAATATCCAGAGACATTAATATATATATATATATATATATTGTTATACATTTATATAAGCATATTGATTTGGTTATATATGAAAATAAAAATATTATAAATGTTATATATTTATGTAAGTTTATATATATCATGGATACTATTTATATAAATGTTTAAATATCTATGTAAATATTTTTACATTTATAATTTTATATAAACATTTATACTTTTATATAACACTTAATATTTATTATATATATATATATATATATAACATTCTATATACAATATTAGATATAACATTTTAAATAAACATTGAATATTTATACTTCATATAATATTTAAATAAATCATATACCTAACGCATCATATCAATATTGCAGATATACTATTTTCCAAAATAGTATCCCCAACATAGATATGTGATGTAAGAGTATTTTTGAATTTATATTTTTAAGTATATCAAAATATAAATATTTTTTATTTTTAAATACATCCTATAGCTATGAAAATTATGCATTTTTTTTTAATATTTTCTAGATATTGTACTAAAACATAATTTACAATTTATTTTGGTAAAATTATGTGATGGAGAACAAAGATTATGATCATCGATTTTGATCATCCTACTAGGCATTTGATAATCACATTGCATAATGATATGAACACTTCTTTGCATATCTTCTATAATTATATAGTAATGATCATAACAATTTTAGTGTCATCTACTAGTACTTTGGGATCCAATTGATCATGAACATCTTAAGGTGTTGCTCTTCGCAAATCCTGGCATCCCCTAGTTGGAATAAGTTAGCCCAAAACTTCACTTTAAGTTAGGTTCGAGCCAAGTCGGATGATGCCCTATTGGGCTTCTTCCCCTCCAAAAGAACAAATTAAACATGTGAGTTTCCTTTCATAGAACTCAGAATATTCTTATGTGCTTCCAAGGTATCTCTTCCTTGTTGGTAGGATTGGTTTACACGCACAGAAACAAGCACCAGCCAACAACATCATGGAAAAAAAAAGTAAAAAATGCTTAATTTCCCTTATTAGTAAAAAAAGTGGGGGATGTTTTTTGTGTTCGTGTCTTCTATATCACAATAAGATTGAACATTTATTGGTGGACCTCACTACTAAATATTAGAAATAGAAGGAAGGGCCTATGATATCAAAATAATTTTAAAAGAGAGAACCTAACCACCTATTTCATTCGATGATTCAGATCAAACATTATTTGATTCTTTTGGATGAATTGAAGATGAGTATATTTGATCAGATATCAAATCAAGAAACAAATTTAGTCCAACATTAAGTCACCAACTCGATGTAGATCATGTGACCTACTTTTTGAGGCTTTATCTATCAACATCTCTATATTCCGACAACACTTAAATATGGAGAAAGATAGGCTTACCATGTTACATCAATAACACCTAACCTATGCTAAATTTGGTGGTGCATGCTCTACCTTGGCGAACCATGTAGTTTCGACGTGGCTAGAGGCCAATGGAAAATTTTGTGCCTCTCAACCTAGTCATATGAAATTGGCATTAGGCATGCATTCAACCTCCTAGAATTCTTTCATTGCATTTTTATGATTTATCTTGTCCTCATAAACCCAATGAGAAGGAGTTAATCCTCCCACATACATAACATGAGTAGTTAAATGAAGTGAATAATTTTATATTCAAATTATTTCATATAAAAACATGCAAAATATATTGAGATCATAATTATACCTCAAAGTTCAGAAGTCTCTCAATGATTGAAAAAAGTGTACTCCTTGGTCATTATACAAATAGACATGGGGTCAATGATAGAACAAACAATGAAACTCTATGATAGCTTTTGCCTTTTTGATGCACGTTCACATTCATCATATATACACGTCCTCTCCTAACCATGTAATAAGGTCCCCCAAAAAATGGCTCTCCCACTTTAGTTACCTTAGCCCTAGGTGTAATTCAATAATATTGCAAAAATGATAATGCAACATAACAAGTTTTAAAAGTTGGTTTCCTTTTGAGAAAAAGAAAACATTTCAATAGGAGCTGCACTTTGTTTGTAAAAAGTCCACCCTGATTTATGAACATCTTTCTTGAAATCAATGGCTAACCTATCACTAAAAATCAAGTACAAACAAATTTCATTGTTAGTTAATATGAGTGCATCTTTGATGGTTTTAAAAGGCAAATTATTTCATAGTGACTTCTTTCATTTGGTTAGATGATGAAAGACTGGTTCTAAGAAACAACCAAAAATTCAAGAAACTTTGGAAGTGTTTTCGATAATCAGAGAATATTGTTCCTACAACAAATTTGATATTTTGCTTAACACTTTTTTAGGTTATGCAAAAGAAGAGTGGCTTACACTTTAATTTAAGTAGCACCTTTGAAATATGAGTAGGACATGGCATATTTGTAGAGAAAAATTGAAGGAAGAGCAAAAGGTATGTTAGGTGCTTGTGGGGTGAGGCAACCAAACTCAAAAAAGAGGGGGCCTTAGCTTTGGATCATTCCTACTTGTAGAAATGAATGGTTCAAAAATTGATTTGGTTCAATCTTTTGGATGGGTCACAGGTAAAAGGCATAATATAATATTGTACTTATGGTATGTAATGGAGGAAAATGTGTTTTAATCAATCTAGACCATTTTCTAGAGAAGATGAAAATCCAAACCATTTCAAAGAATGACTAGTTTTATTTAGCCCTTCATTTCACCAATGAAGAGTCAACCTTGATAATTTCTAATTCTTTGATTGTTAACCACCTCTCTTCAACATTTGAAGTACTATCACTTTCCTTTCTATAACTCAGGATTTCTCCTTTACAATCACAAAGGAAAAAAAATATCAATCAACTATAGGCATTATTTAAGTGAAGTTTTGTTTGTCAATTATCAAGCTCCAAGGGAATTTACTCAATCTATTCTTTAGCCTCCCACACTACTCAAGTTAATGGGCGACATCATATGATGACCTCCTTCTCTTCTACACACTCTCCATTCACTTAGATCTTAAAAATGAAAGCAAAGGGTGGGCAACATGTACCCACACGACCTTTGTCCCACATATCTATCTAGAAGTAATTAGTAGATTATCAATTCCATTAAATGCTCATATCTTTTAGAAAAGATCATTTCAGTGTGCCATGATTTTTCTCCATATAGTTAATAATAGATCAACATAGTTCTCATAATTTTTTGAAGCTCTAAATTTATTTATCCAACCCACAAGGAAGAACACAATGGGAAGGAAGTAGCCCTTTCCTCTACTTGACAGCTCAACACTAGCTATCATCATTAAGGATGAAGTTGTGGATACATTGTTCCTAGTAGGTAATTAACTTCACTTGTTTTACCCTTCTACAACATAGTATTTTCATCATCATATTACATGTCACTTATGCATCTATGTAATGTTGCAAGTGAGAAAATCTAAAAGAAATAGAGAACATTGTTGAGTGACTCTAAAGTTTGAAGATATGTTCTGTGATATATTAATTTCTCAATCCCTCTAGTAGGGTGGTTGTTTGCTGTCTTTCAATGAAATCCTTTTAAAACCCACATGTTGGGTCACCCTTCATACAACCCGTGCCATTTGAGGTGTCTTAGCCTAGCATTCATTTGCAAATCTTATAGTCAACATTGAGGCAACTCAACCTAGGATGCTATTTTGCATGTAGGTTGTAATGTATGTCCTATCCTTGACTCTATCTATTCATTGAATTTGATTTTTTACACTACATAGGCTTGCTCACTCTTTTGCAAGAATTCATGGACTTTCCTTTACTACATAGGGCCTTACCTAATAGAGGTAAATCCTTCAATTTTCATCAAATTACTTGATCTCTCCCAAATCTTTTATCATTTTGTCACCATTTCCTGCCTATAATATGCTCTCTTGACATGCACATTTCATTTTCTTGCTTGTATCATTTTTGTCAAATGATTTTTTCTAGTAATGATATCCTTCACATTGCATGTACGTGCATGTCATCCCTAATTATTTTGTTAGGGTGTTGGTTCAAGAAATGAATGTAGTTGAAATGGGCAACAAGCATGTTACATGTTCCATTATGATGAGATGTTATAGGTCCTAGAGTATTTATGTGAGGTGCAAGTGGTCATGACCACTCTGTGACATGCGCTAGCACCCTTATCAAAATACTCTAGGACCTGCCAATGCTCATGAAAATTTGGGTCAATCTTATGCACTATTTGGTTAAATGCTCAGAATACACATAAAACTATAAAAAAGAAAACTTCCACCAAAAGGGAATGGCTACAATAAGAATTTAAAAGCATAAGGACTCTAAACTTTGAATAGCTACTTTTTCAAATACTCTCCTCTTGCATCACATATCAACCAAAGCCCATCCAGCCTCAATTCTCATCCTATTTAGCTTGCAAAGCAAGAAATACACCAAGAACCAAAAAGTAATATACCATATAATACCAGGGTTCTCGACACAACTACCCTACTCCCACGCCATTACCATAATCTTGTTGACCTGAAAAATGGAACTCGAGGGGATTGTTAGATCAACAACACAAGAACACCTATGTAACGGGGTCATCTACCTCATCATCTAACTCTTGGTCTGAATGGCAATATTATATTCTCCACAAATGCATCAATACTTAATATGATTATATTGATCGTTAATTATTTTTCCCTGAATATGATATCATTGCATGTTTTTCATATTTCCTACATTATTAGTAGAGAGATGTATCTTCTAATCCAAGGTAAAGCAGATAGGATTTTTATATTTGATAGCTTATCCAATTTGAATTCTTGCTTAATCATAACATTAATAGTATTTAGGTTTGAGAAATATTCCTACCAAATGCACTGTGAATCCTCACAGCGAAGCATAAAGTGTATACATGTCTTTTCATTAGAATAGTTGCTAAGCTTGGATGTCATGTGGAAACCCTTCCTCTTTAATATGTAATCCATTGGGATGATCTTATTCGCAAGAAGCCAACCAAAAAAAAAAAAAATTTACCAGAATATGCTTATGCCATATACCTATATGATCCTATATTGGGTTACCCCTAATGCGAAACATATCCCAGGATGACATGAAGGTGAATGCACCTTTATTCAGAAGCTAGACTAGTTTGTCCACTAGTCTCCTTCTGATCTTCCTTATTCATTCTACAATGCCATGAGGGACAACTATATTAAGCTTATCAATATCTCATTCATCCCATTTAAAAAACTTTTTGACTAGTATTTTTTGAGGACCAGTCAATCTAAATGAGCTTAGCTTTTCTAACTCTATTTATTTATCATGTCAAAATGATATATCATTGGAACCTAGCTTTTAGGCAATGTAATCCATCATTATCATACTTTCTTTCTTAATCCTCATCCATGTTGGTATATCGATATATCTTTTCCTCCTACTGGGGAACCCCATTCTACAATACCTATGCCTCAAAAATTTATTGAGGCCTATTTGGTGAGGAACTCCCACCATAGCTTTACTTCCATTGCTCTCGAGATATCACAAATATTCTTGAACCCCATACCCCATTCTTCTCTCCGTTTGTAGAGGTTCACCCACCTCGTTCATCTCAAATGTTTGATTCCTTTCCCATGACCCTATAGGAACTTCGACATGTATCTCTCCATCATCTTGATCACTATGAGGGTGGTTGCTCTCACCGCCTATATTAGTCATGTAGGGAGTGAGATGAGCACATATTTTATCAACTTTCCTCCCTTAAACAAGAGCTTATTGGACTATCCTTCTATATGAGAATGAAACATAGTGAGAATATTGTCGTTGAACATGCTCTTACTATTGTTGATTGAGATATTCGATATAGTTGGTTGGGCCTCTTATGAATTTACCTTTATACTCTCATTGAATATTTATCAAGCTGCGTGTAAACATGTGTAAAGTAATTTCTTTTTATTTTTTTTTAACAATTATCAGAGCCTGCATATAAACTCTGATTTTTCTTTTACCTAATGTACTAGACACATTTTTATTTATACTATTTGGTTTTCTCTCTGTGCGATGCTCTTGGATTCTCTCTTCTTCTCCTCTTCTCCTCATCTATTCATCTATGTTCTTAGAAATCCTTGTTAAAATAAGGGCTTTTTGTTAATAAACATCAATATGCTATCAGAGCAAGTATCTATTTGAGATTGAAACTATTTTCTGAACATTTGTTTGAAATTAATTTCTCCAAAATAAACGATCTCTGTAACCCTAATTTATTTATCACAATTTCTTTTGATTTAGCACAGATCTGACTAGATCTGTTAAGATTTGAAGGTTTTGTGGTATTTAAATTATGTTTTTTACAAATCCTGCAGACTTCAGTTCAATTTTTTCAAGTTTTTTCAAATAAATATGTGTTCCAAAAATCAAAACTCATCAAACTCGGGGTCAATCCCTATTCTCTTTTTTGATGGTGAAAATTTTGACTATTGGCTTGTTAAAATGCGAACCCTATTTATCTCACAAGATATATGAGAAATCATGGTCTCTAGATATGAAGAGGCCCCTAGTTCCCCTGCTCCAAAAGGTAAGTAATTAGTATAAGAGAAAGAATTGTGGAAATTAAATGCGAAAGAATTACTTTTCATCCAACTGGGTATAAGTAATGCTATATTTCCTCGATAACTTGGCTATACTAAGCTAAAGAGGCTTGAAATCTCTTAATCGAGGAATATCGAGGAGATAAGAAGACTCGAGGATCTCTTCTGTGCTCCCTGAGAAATGACTAAGAATCTGAGCATAAAAAACTCAGATTCTCTTACTGAGTTTTCAACTGAGTTTCTGGACACATTTAATCAAATTAAAATACATGGAGAAGACATCTCTAAAACTCGTATGGTTGAAAAACTATTGATCTGTATGCTTGATAAATTTGATACAATTGTGGTAATGATAGAGGAAACCAAAGATCTTTTGAAATTAACCATTCAGCAAGTCCTGAGCTAACTAAAGTCATGTGAAAATTGATTATTAAAGAGGGATGAAAGATCTGGAGAAACTACAATGCAGTCAATATGAGAAAGCAAGCCTACCAGAGAAGATAATCAACCCAGAGAGATCAAAAACAGAAGATCAAACCCGAGGTATGCTTCTAAATTCAAAATATAAAAATAATATTAAAATTGGTTCTTCTTCTTCTTCTACACTCTTAATTGACTCATATAAGGACTCATATATCTCTTGCAACATATGCAAGAGATCTAACCAAACTACAACAGAGTGTTGGTTTCAAAAACAAAACCAATGCCTAAATTGTAAAAAGTTTCGGCATAACTCAAAGAATTATAAAAGCAATCTTAAATAACATGATGACTTTGTAGAGTGAGTAGCATCTATAGAGCATCTGTTTTATGAAAATGAAACAAGTAAGTCATCTTCACCAGACACTTAGTTTATGGATAGTGGCTGCTCAAATCACATGTGTGGGAATAAAAAAATATCTGTGAATTTACTTCAAGTAGTAAATTAACAAGTGAAATTAGTCAATGGTGACTTAGTTGAGGCAAAAGCCAAAGGTAAAGTGGTAGTACCCACTTGTACTGGAATTAAATTTATAAAGTATGTACTTCTGGTTCCAACATTGGACCAGAATTTACTAAGTGTTGGTCAATTAATTGAAAGAGGATACAAACTACTATTTAAAAATAATGCATGTGAAATATTTGATCACGAAAGTGATTAGCCCTCATGGACATTGAAAATGTTCAGTGGAAGAAGTTTCCACTGACATTTGTTAAAAGAATAGACAAGACATTATCCATGAATGTTGAGTCTGAAGCCTCTCTTTGGCATAGGAAGTTTGGGCACTTAAACTATTTAAATCTAAAAAACATTTACAAAAAATTCTGGTGAAAGGAGTGCCCTCAAACCTTGTCATCCCCAATTCTGTTTGTGAGGAATGCTCACTAGGAAAAAAAAAACTAGGAAAAGTTTTCCTAAGCACTCTACCTGGAGAGCCACTGAACCACTAGAACTGATGCATGCAGATATTTGTGGACCCATGCCAGTCTAGTCATTAGGCAATAGTAGTTATTTTCTACTATTTTTTGATGATTGTACCAGGCACATGTTGGTATTATTCTTGAAGCACAAGTCTGAGGTACTTGACTACTTCAAGAAGTTGTTGTCCCTTGTCAAAAGGCAATCTAGACTAAGTGTAAAACACTTAGAATAGATAGAGGGAGTGAATTTCCCTCTCAAAAATTCCCTAATTTTTTTGAATTAAAATGGATAAATATGCAATTGACCTCTACCTACTCACCACAACAAAATGGAGTTGTAGAGAGGAAAAATAGGATCGTAATGAAGATGGCTAGGTCAATTCTGAATGAAAAGTGTCAACCGAAAAACTATTGGGTAGAAGTAGTAAACATATTAGTATATCTGCTCAATAGGTGTCCCACTAAAGAACTGGACAATCATACTCCAGTGCAAGCCTGGACTGGCAGAAAATACAGTATTAAACACTTAAGGGTATTCAAGAGTGTTTATTACTCCCATATACCAAATGCACACAGAACTAAGTTAGACTCAAATAGTCTAAAGTGCATTCTAGTAGGATACAAATTGCAATCCAAGGGTTACAAACTGTATTCATCAGAAACTAAGTCCTTTCTAGTGAGTAGAGATATATTAATTGATGAAAATAGCAAATGGGGTGAAAACCTTGATTAAAACCAATTTGGAAATAAGAAAGGCTGTAATGGAAATGCTACAGCTAGTAATAAACAAATATACACTCCAAAGTATGATTTTTACTCCTTTTCTGAATCTACTTCTGAATATGCTACTGAATCTATGTCTGAATCTGCTTTTGAATATAGTTTTGAATCTATTTCTAAATCTAAATCTATGTATGTATTGTTCAAGTCAAATAAAATAAATATACTTGTTGAACATAAAGACATATCAGACATATATTAGAGATGTAATTACGCTTCAATTGAGTCACTCAACTATGAAGAGGCTATAAAACATCAATTCTGGATAAAAGTAATGCAGACAGAAATGTCTGTCATTGAACAAAATAACACTTAGACACCGGTTGACCTATCCCCAAATAAACACAGTATAGAGGTAAAATATATCATTAGGATTAAGATTAAACATTACTCAAATCAGAATGTATATAAGGCTCGATTAGTAGGCAAAGATTACTCTCAAAAGCCTGGAACAGATTGCCAAGAGACTTTTACTCCAGGAGCAAGGTTGGAAATAGTAATGTTTTTACTAGCCTTAGCAGGACAGAAGGGTTGGAATTTATTCCAACTCGATATAAAGTCAGTCTTCTTGAATGGAAAACTCAAGGAGGAAATCTATGTAGAGTAACCCCCTGGGTTTGTAAAACAATGGAGAGAATATTGTGTTTATAAATTAAATAAGGTTTTATATAGGTTGAAACAAGCTCCTCGTGCTTGATATCAACAAATAAAAACTTACCTATTGAATCAAAGATTCAAAAGAAGAAAGAGTGAGCCTACACTCTATATTAAGAAAGATAAAAAATCTAGAATTTTAATTGCCTCTATATGTGGATGATATTATTTTCACAAGTAATAAAATTGAATTAATAAATAATTTTAGAAGAGAAATGGAGACCAAGTATGAAATGTTAGACCTAGGAAACTTATTTTCACAAGTAATAAATAATTATATGTGGATGATAATTATTAGGACTTGAAATATCTCAAGACACAAATGGTGTGTTTATCTCTCAAATCACATATATACAGTCAATACTGAATAACTTTGGAATGAGATATTCTAAACCCGTCTCTACCCCCTTAGAAGCAAATCAAAAACTACTTTTTGTCCAATGAAGAGTAATAAATGGAAAAACACACAGAAACTTAATTGGAAGTTTGCTGTATGCATCTGTAACAAGACCCGATATAGTATATCCTGTCCATTCACTGTCACGGTTTATGCATGTACCAAATCACATATATTTAAGTGCTTCCAAAAAAATATTAAGATATCTCAAATGAAAAATTGACTTATGCCTGAAATACACTAAGATTAATCACACTGAAATTTATGGTTAATGCGTTAGTGACTGGGGAGGGTGTCTAGAGGATTACAAAAGTACCTCTAGATTGTTTTTAGTCTGGGAACTACGGCTATTTCTTGGCAGTCCAATAAACAATCTATAGTTACCCTGTCTACTATTTAAGTTGAATATGTTTCAGCATTAGTAACTACATCTCAAATATTATGGTTAAGAAAGCTCTTGGCTGATTTAGATAAACCATTAAACTTTCCAACCAAAATTCAATGTGATAATCAATCGACTATATCCATTGTAAGTGATATGGTTATGCATAGTCGAACTAAATATATAGGCTTAAAATACCACATAATCAAGGATGCTATTGAAACTAATGAAGTTAAGTTAATTTTTTGCAGGACTGAAGAGCAAGTTGCTGACATATTTACCAAGCATCTGCCTAGAGAAAAGCTGGCTTACTTCCGAGAAAGGATTGGACTGTTACCAACTACATCAAATGAGGGGGATTGTTGATTGGGCTATTCGATATAGTTGGTTGGGCATCTTTTGAATTTACCTTTATACCCTTACTGAATATTTATCAAGCCGCGTGTAAATAGCTGTAAAGTAATTTCTTTTTATTTTTTTTAACAATTATCAGAGCTAGTATATAAACTCTGATTTTTCTTTTACCTAATGTACTGGACACATTTTTATTGAAACTATTTGGTTTTCTCTCTGCGCGAAGCTCTTAGATTCTCTCTTCTTCTCTTCATCTCCTCATCAGTTCATCTCTATTTCTTAGAAATTTTTGTTAAAACAAGGGTTTGTTGTTAATAAACAATAAATATTACCTTTAAAATAAAGGGCAACCTAAATATGTGATAGGCAAACCATGTTTATTCATCCCAAAATGTCTCTTGTGCTTTACCACCATATTATGTTTTTTCTTCTCTTGATATTAAAAATCACTCTTTTAGAAATTGATGGCCTGAACGAAGACCCGCTCATACCTTCGAAGCACATATTTTGCCTTTTTAATGGAGATGCTCGGTCTGTTTATGAAGTTGATGGTATCATCCACGTATGCTAGGTGAGTGACTTATACCTAGCTACCCAAGAGGAAGCTAACTCCTTGGTGCTTCTAATCGAAGTCGTTGATGCTTCTAGAGAAGTACTCATCAGCTAGCACAAATAAGGCTGGTGATAATGGGTCCCCTTGTCAAATACCATAAGATGACTGGAAGAACCTCGATGCTTCTCTATTAATCATAACTAAAACGCAATTATATGCTACCCAATGGTTGATCATGCCGATCCACTCATCGAAGAATCCAAACTTAGCTAGTATCCTACTCAGATACGACTAGTCCACCCTATCATAAGCCTTCTCCATGTCTAGTTTTATAATCATGTTCCCACCTATATTCTCTTTCAAGATGAGCTAGATCATCGCTTGTGCCAGAAATAATTTATTCAATATATTCATCCCTGGCCTGAAACTTGACTAGTTCTCCTTTATGGGGTATAGTGAAATCATGGTACTATAAAAAGATTTCGAAGATATCTCTCCATTGAAAAAGCTCATGCAGCCATCCCACATGTTCTCTTCACTTTGTCCCCATCAAGACTTATAGAAGAAATAAGAGAAGTCATATGTACCTGGCATGCTATCCTATTTTGTATAGTATAGTGCTTCCTTAACTTTCTTGAATATAGTTCCTCGACATAGCTCCTAGCCTTCTACCAAAATTACCTAGGGGATGTTGTCCATGATGTCTACTTCTACCTCTGTCTTGGTCAGGAGCTTAGTGTAGAAGGCTACTACTAATTATCTAATTTCTTTTTCATTAGTCGATAGATGCTCCTCGTCAATCCATATTTGGTGGATATGTGACTTGATAAATCTATTCTTGACCAACGAATGAAAGAACTTCACATTTTTGTCACCCTTCCTGAGCCATTTTACCAACGATTTCTATTTCCAGTAGATCTTTTCTCAAAGTAAGTCATCCAGTTCTTTTCTAGTCTCGTTCAATTTTTCTTTAACCTTTTCCATCTTGTTAGTACCCCATTCACTCTCCGACTTCATGACACGGTCCTCCACCTTGTTAAAGTTTTTGAAGATATCTCCAAAAATATTCTTGTTCCATGATCTGAGGCCTTGCTTAAGTCGAAGTAGCTTATGCACCTATTTCTTCAATCCAACCTCATTGGTGGGGTAATCCTAGTTTGCTTTCACATACTCATGAAAATCCTTGTGTTTCACCCATATGTGTTGAAATCTAAATGTCATTTTCATCCGGATGATATCATTCCTCTACTTGATAAGAAGTGGGGAATGATCTAATGCAGTTGTGTTCCAGTGGCGAACCCTAGGTGATGAAATCTATCATTCCATTCATTATTAATCAAGACTCTATCCAGCCAAGCCCAAATATTCTTACTATTACATATAAACTATGATCCTTTAAATCCCACATCAACCAGTCCACTATCCAGCATACACCCATTAAAATCCTTTATGGATCTCGGTCATGGGGGTCTTCTTCTTGCTTTATCGTTTCAACCAGAGACCACATTACAGTTTCTTTCTACCAACCATGGTAGGGGAGAGTCAAGTGAAAAGTCGTAGAGATGCACCCACAGCACTTTCCTCTCAAGGATCCTGTATCTGGCATATATTAAGGTGACCCTGAAAGCATGCTTCTAAAGCTCACTCTGGATGCATATGTGCACAACCTATAGCTCATCATGAAGAATCTTTATTTCCATCTCTTCATTCTAGAATATCCAAATTTAATTGTTCGGATTGTTCCAGAAAAAAGTTAAATTTAGTTTAATCTTTAATTCTTCAAATCTATCTGCATTAAGGAACAACTTGATGGTTTCCAAAATCACAACCTTCTGGATTTTGCACAACTTCTGGACTCTCCTCAAGGCATTTGACTTCACTATGCCTCTAATGTTCCACATGAGAAGCATCATAATGAGTCATAATACTTTCTGCATGTGACATACTCGTAAGCAATATGTGACTTCATCCTCCTCGTCCTCTTCCCTATATCCTCCCTTCTTATCGCCGATGTAGACATCCTCGAGGGTCCATTTTTACTGGGAGAAAATCAAACCTTTGAGTTAATCTCACATACTGGCATCTCCATATCTAGTCCTTCCATGTGTTGTTTGGGGAGAGTTACATTCCCCATGTTTGTTGGGATCTGTACCCCTCTATTGTGGTAGGAGGGGGAGAGATGTCATGTCATCCCATACTATTACCTCATCAAAGATGATACAAAGTGGTGTGATGTTAAGGGGAGGTAAAATTGTTGTGAACCCGGTTCACCATAGATCATCCTCTGTGAACATGGTATGCCTAGGCTCCCCACTAGTTGGATGCTCCCTTTTCCAGGGGGGCTTAGGTGTCAAGACCTTGTACCTACCTTTCCTCATCCCTCCCTCTTTGCTTCCTCTCTCTGTCAGCCACCTGCTCACCATGATGGGCGACCATGGGGATGTCCAATGCTAATTTGTTGTTGTAACTAAATAACACTTGGAGACCTAGTCATGCCAGTCATATCAGTATTGTGTCCCTCCACCTAGGCTAGCCTAGAATAAACCGAGCTAGCTTGGCCAGACCTAACTTGACTTGGCATGACTCAACCAAAAGGTATTCCAATGGGTCATGCCAAGCTGCCCATTATTAAGGCCATTTCAGTATGATATGACCAATTTGATACCTTTATATTTCTCACATCCGAAATATATTTAGGATTTTCTATTTTTTTTTCTATAAAAAGAAGTATGTCTCTTATCTAATTCATTTCAATTCCAAATCTATCTTAGCTTATATTTCTTTTATTATTTTATTTATTTTAAAATTTTTAGAATAAACATAATATTCCAAATTATTATTGTGTATTCTATTTTTATAATAGTAATATCAAATGCAAGGATTAAAATATCGGTTTCTACTAATATATCGGTATTTGGATTTTATGGATATATCAGATATATCGAAGATATATCAATGTGTATTTACATATGAGCACTAATCAAGGATAGATATATCGGTCTTAATGAATATATCGATACTTAGAATTTAAGGATATATTATAGATATATCGGTGGATATATCAGAAATTTTTATCATTGATCAAAGGTATGGTTTAGGATGGGTAATTTTATCGGTAACAAATGTTTATCAAAATTCTATAAAAAAAGTGATAAGATGCTCAAGGTATGTAGTTTTTAAGAGGGTAATGTCCCTCTCCACTTTCATGAAAGCTTTTTAAAATCATATTAAAATAAATTATTATTATTATTCTTATATATTATTCACTATAAAAAAAAATAAGTGACTATCAAATTTGAAGTAGAAAATTTTAGTGAGTAATTTTTTTTATAGAAAATATAAAATCAAGATAATTTTGAGGATTGATAATTATTTATAAAATTACCGAACTGTATTTGATAATAATCTAATTAGTTGAATGATAATTATTTAGGAAGTAATTGGAAAAAAACTTACCGAGATTACTAAAAATTAGTTGAATGAGATGGATAATAATCTAATTATTGAGCTGTATTTGATAATAGTTGATAGAATATTATTCAATATAGTAGAAAAAAAATATAACAAAAGAAAATGGGATACTCTTATAAGAATGTAAGTGGTAGTGCCACTTTACAAGAATATATTCTTAAAGATAATACTCTAGAGTCTTTGAATGACATAATCCATAATGGTAATTGGCTATATCAACATCTTTAATATTCTATTTTATCAACTTACTATATTAGGTCATAATAGAGGTGTCAAACGAAACGTGTCGTGCCTGGCCCGGCACAGTTCTGTGGAGGTCAGCTCGGCACGGGCCTGCAACACAAATTCATCGGGTTAGGTCCGGTCGGGCCGAACCCCTAATTTAAAAATATTAAGGGTTTGGTTGCACGCAGTTGCGCCACCGCACGCCGAACCTCTAATTTAATAAAATGAGTTGGGCTAGCCTGGTTCAGTAGTGCATAGCTTGGCACAACATGGTTTGGAATTGCACCTTGGATTGGGTCTGGCTGCCTTCTGAATTTTGAAAAAAAAATGTAAAATTAGATATAATTAATTTGAAAATTGTTGGAAAACAAGGAATTAGATAATGTCGTATAAGGGACATAATGGGATTCGAATTAATTTAAAAATATTAAGGGTTTGGTTGGACGCAGTCGCGCCACCGAATTCCAAACCTCTAATTTAATAAAATGAGTTGGGCTAGCCTAGTTCAGTAGTTCATAGCTTGGCACGACATGATTTGGAATTGCACCTTGGATTGGGTCTGGCTGCCTTCTGAATTTTGAAAAAAAAAATGTAAAATTAGATATAATTAATTTGAAAATTATTGGAAAACAAGGAATTAGATAATGTCGTATAAGGGATATAGTGGGATTCAAACCTATAAGAGCAACTCCAATGGGAGTTGCCAAAAATGGGGTGCCAAATATCATTTTGGCATCTTAAATAGTGTTTTGGCACCTCAAAAAAAATTTTTACTTCAATGGTAGGTGCCATAATGAGATGCCATTTTAATAATTTAATATTTTTTTTTAAATTAATCTTTTAAATTTCAATTCAAAACATAATAAATAACGACTAAAAAATAAAACCCCATTTTTTCATAACTTCTATCTTCAAGTTATTCCAATATGTTGTAGAAATTTGGTCCATGCTGGTAGTATCGGTTTCCATAATTTTCATCTCATTTTGCATTTGAATTTCTTGCACGTGTTTTTCTTCAATTTCTAACTGTTTGCGATGTTGCTCCAGTGCTATCTCCTGTTGCGCATAAATCTTTTCATGTCGCTCAATTTTTTGTCGTTCTATTTCCATTCTTTCATTCCAGTGATGATAATCTAGTGACATTTCATCATCAATTTGTTTATCTTTGCTTTTAAGTTTTTTCTTCGAAGCTTTTTGGCCCAATGGCCTTTTGAGGTTGGGAGAGAACGATGGTTCAGTAGTGTCCCCTAAATATGGAGTTGAATAACTGGATTCAACATGAACTGATTCAACATGACTACTAGTTGAATGAGTTTTTGCTCTCTTATTGCTGGTCAAATTATCATTCCATTTCCGCTCCATTTTCAATATATTCCAACAATGCTCGTATTGAAATGGTTTTCCAATTATCTTAGCAAATATTTCTTTCGCTTCATCAACCTGAAACCATTTGAAATAATTCAATAAATTATTCAGAAATCAAATCTTGCTAGTATTTGAATTTAAAATATAAATCTTACATTATTTTGCTCGGTATGTCCACTTTGTCGTAGTTTTTCTATTTGACAATAAAAACCGACAAATTTACTGGATTTTGCATTTATATCACTCCAACGACTTTTAATAGAAAATTGGGAATGCCTTTCGTTATTACCTCCATTAAGTTCTAAGTATTGTGATATTCTTTGCCAGAATGCATCACTTTGTTGTTGATTCCCGGTAATTGAATCTTTGCTCGTATTAAGCCACGCTGACACAATTAATTTATCTTCTTCAACAGAGAAATTCTGTCCTTTGTGACTTTCTCACATTTGGGACGTCTTCATTTTGTATTGGTGCCAAATCTACTGGATTACTCTGAATAATATCATATAAGTCGGTCTCGTTCATTAGCAAATCAGTTAATGAACCATGATATTGCAAATTCATCTACAAAAAAAATATTCTAATCAATTTATATAATGAGTAATTTATAAAACATTCAATTGAATCTATTAAAAATTAAAATTATAAACCATTTACAAAATTAGAAAATAACATACATTAATTATAAAAATCAAAATATAAATTAAAAGAGAATGAAATACCTTTTTTTGGAAATATTTCTCTTCTGCAAGGTTGGAATGTGCAAATATAGAATACAATAATTTTTTTTAAATTTTTTTTGATTGCTGGAAGGAAGATGGGGTAGAAGAGCATTCAAAGAAAAAAAAAACAAATCTGGATGGAATTGATTTGTGCAGCAGCCCATTCAAATTTATAAATAAAATTAAAATATATCCGTTGGATATATACGTTAATTTGTACAATAAAATTAAAATTGATTTGTACAGTACAATAAAATTAAAATAACCGCTGATTTGCATATTTGTCTCTCTCTCTTAGGTTGCCATTTATGGCACCCCGAATTCACGGATGCTATTTTGGCAACCCGTATGCCCTCTCCGTTGGAGCGAATAAATGTAGTATTGAGGTGCCATTTTGGCAGTTACGGGGATGGCACCCCATTTTGCAACTCCCGTTGGAGTTGCTCTAAGTGCAAATGGGTCGTGTTGGGTCGGCACGACCCTATTTTTTTAGCGCGATTTTAGGCCGGTTCGTGCTAGGATTTGGGGATAAGGACGCCCCCCCTAAAACCAAGCGAGCACTCCTTTTGACCTGCTTGGCTCGTTGCATTGCCTATCGGGTGTTGCGCCATCACCCATCGGGTATCGTATATCACCACGTCATGCACTCGCACCGTGCCAGGCATACGGGTCATGTATGGCATGGCACACAAGCCAATTTCCTTGGGGACAACATGACATAATTCATGCCGAGAGTGCGCCCGACACAAGCCCGGGCACGGTCCTAGACCGTGCTGTGTCGTGCTGGTCATGGCAGAACTAGGCCGGGCTCAGGCCGCCCTGCCTTGTTGACACCTCTACTAAAACCCTATTTTTCACTTACAAAAACATATATTTAGATAAACACACACACACATATATATATATAGACATAAATATATTTAGATAAATATATATGTACATATATATATATATATCGACAAACATATCCATATATATATATATATACACATCTATAAAACACATACACACAGACACATTATATATATATATATATATATTTATTTATTTATTTATAATAATTTGTGACGTAGTGTCCCCTCACAAAATTATTTGATATATTTTTATTAATTATGAAAAATTTGATAATCCAAAAATCGAATATTATTTGTATGTGTATCATAAATTATTTAAGGTATATAATATAGTTTGTCTTTATGAAGAATAGGTCAATTTTGCAAAAAAGAAATGGTGAATCAAACATCATTATATTGAAAATGAGAAACCGACGACATAGTCCGTGATAAAATATAAAAAACAAAGCAGCAGTATCTATGGCTGCCAATCCATGCTCGTTGACAACAATTAGGTAGAGGTAGTCGAGGAAAAAATAACGTGCTACAAAAAAAAAAAAAAACAAATAAATACAAACAAATGAAAAATGGTCAATGAACAGGCAAGAAAAATCATGGAGCCAGAAGTACCGCAATGTTTAGAATATCACTGACGTAGGCGATATGAACATCTCCCGAAATTGACTGAACTACCGCGGGAAAACGGAAAGACCCAGCAATTTGACTTTCAAGTACATAAACACTTTGCCAGGAATCGCCATCGTCGTCAGAAACCGATAACAGAAGGATTCCAGATTTGTACTTGTTATGAACAAGCATGATTTGACCGTTGCTCAGCCTTGATGCATCTAGACCTGCAACACAAAGAAAGAAGAGATCAATGCAGGCAGGCAGCACGCCCTTAACCGATGAAAGAGAATCCACAACGGAAAACAAAAACCTCGATCCAGACAGGGGATCGGGACACTTCCGGCACTCCATTCTCGGGAATCATTAGCATTTGGATCAAACAGCCACGTTTCATTTTTATTCAGACAAAAGAGAAAACGCGGTGTTTTATCGCCGGCTAAAAATGCAACGGGTTGGCTAAAATATTCAGCATCAATTTGGATTGGGTTAGTTTTTATGACATTACGACCAAGATTACTAGTCACCTGTTTCACAGCAGCAAAAGTCAAGCATTTGTGAAATACAAGTAGACATTCAAAACAGAAATGTTACCTGCATAATGATCTCAGGCACATTGGCCTCGCTTGTGAAAGACGTTCCAAAAAGAAAGGATCCATCACCCAGCTGAATCGGCTGCAACGGAGCACACGACAGTTAAAATAACACGACAGCCAATGGATTCAAAACTCACGTCTGCACCAACGGGGCGTCTATTTCAAGAATACCTTTCCTGTTGGTAACAGCAAATTTGATTTTAATTGGGCATCTGACCATGTAACGCCAGCATCATTGGATTCCTTCGAATACGCTTGCAAGCTTAAATAAATCCATGTCATGTATTTATTAAGACTGTTCTTACATTCAAGTAAGAGAAAAAGAGAGAGAGCTGGGCTTTTACGAGGTATCATCTTTTGCGGTAGGAACACCGTAAAGAAGCATTATAGAGCCTGATGACGTCTTCAGTAACATAGGTGCACCATAAGCAACTGACGAGGTTAAATTAACAATGGGCTCTGGCTTGCTCCACATTCCATTCTGAGCCATCAAAACACGCCCATTGGGATTGGGATATAAAAATCACAGATTAATCAGTGGGTATTATCGATAGCAAGATGAAATTCCACAGAAAATCATGTATTGTGAGATTGAGATTTGCGATAAAATCACATTGTAGGTTTGGAGATATATTCCGGACTGGACAGTATCAGACGAGTGATCATTGGTCTCGGCATAGTACACCAGCAAGAACTCTTCTCTCTCGACCTAAAAAAGACAGTAATTAGAAAACCATAATTTTATGCTTCCCATGAAGGGAAATTTACCTCGAGAATGTAGGGCGAGCGAATTGCGCGGAAAGGAGTATCACTGAAGGTGAGTTTCGAAGAAATGCGATTCCAAGTTGCATTCACGGTGCCACTGGCATATGATCCAGACAGTTTCCTGGATAAGTCATTAACATGCCTTAGATCTTTTGGCGTTCCCAAAGAAAACTTTTAAATTTGTTTACTCCAAATGAAACACCGTCACACGGAAGTTGTGCATGGATGAAAATTAGATAGGAATGCGAAAACGAGGGGGGACAACCACCAGCACTAGCTTCCCCATTGGCCAATATTACAGTTATGGCTGTTTAGCGATTCAACGTGTTAAACAGGACGTAATTGTGATTACTAGATAGCAATAAAATAAAATTAGCATATCAGCTAGAGATGCATTCTGGGGGTAATATGGCAAGGCAGCTGCAAAAACAGGGTTGGCGCCTAATTGGTTTCAAAAGATTTAGACGGAGCAACAAACGTACAACAGCAGTGCAAATATGAAAGCTGCAGCAAGGCCCGACATGGTATCAGTCGTATCTGTTATGTCGGCAACATTTGATAATAGACGTAATATATAGACGTTAAGAGCAGAAAAACGATGATGAACCGAAAAACACGGGAGCCTCCCAAAGTCAACATTACCTCCTCTCTCGTGCAGAATGCTTCTTCTGAAAGGTGGAAAAAAATGCAGAATTCTTCCAAAATGTAAGACGACGATCACGTCAGAGAAGTCGCATCCGACTCTTTGCCATGCATTAGAGCAACTCAAACGGGAGTTTCAAAAAATAGTGCTATATTTCATTTTGAAAACTTAATTAGTATTTTGGCACATCTAAACAATAACTTTGTTCAATGCTAGGTGCCAAAATGGGATAATATTTTAATAATTAAATTTTTTTTTTTCAAAATTTATTTTTTAAATCATTGAGAGATTCAATTTGAGATGCACAGTAACCATAACTACTATTTTACGTCATCTCTTTTCTCTCTCCAAAGTTATCAAATATGACACATCTATACCTTGGATGATATTTTATAACCCCCTATGTCACCCCGTTGGAGCAACAGAATTTATTATTTAGGTGTCATTTTGGCAGTTACGGGAATGACACCCCTGATGACACCTCCCGTTGGAGTTGCTCTTATATTATGATATGTTAAGTTAATGTTTACGATGGATTTTGCTCTTCGTCGGTGAGATTGAGAATATACATATAAATTTTTTTTTCTGTGTGAATTTATGTTTAATTACCCTATTTGAAAAAATATTTTCAAATAGGGATGTGGATATATCTCACCTAAATATGAAAGTTTAATGTAGACTCTAAATTAGCAACCCAAATTTGATTTCTCTCACCTAAATCCTTCCGCATTAAAAAAAAACAAATCTATTTTTTTTAACAAATACCAACACTAGTTTCAATATAAGTATGTGGATATATTTGAAATATTTAAACATTCTATATAAGCATATAAATATCCATAGATATTTTTATAGAAGTATAAATATTTGTATATATAAGCAAATTCATTTGGTTATATATGCAAATATAAAGATTATAAATATTATATATTCACATAATTTATATATATCATGTAAACTATTTATATAATTGTTTAAATATTTATGTGTGTGTGTGTGTGTGTGTGTATAACATTCTATATACAATGTTATATATTACATTCTAAATAAACATTAAACATTAATACATCATATAATATTTATATAACTCATATATTTAATGCGTCACATTAATATATGAGGTATATACTATCTTTCAAAACAATATACCCAACATACGAATGCGATGTAAGAGTATTTTTTAATTTATATTTTTAAGTATATCAAAAAATAAATATTTTTTATTTTGAAATACATCTTATGGTTATGTGATGGGGGGCAAAGGTTATGATCATCGATTTACCATTTATTTTGTTAAAATTATGTGATGGGGGACAAAGGTTCTGATCATCGATTTTGATCTTCCTACTAGGTTTTTGATAATCACATTGCATAATGATATGAACATTTCGTTGCATATCTTCAATAATGATAAAGTCATGATCATTACAATCCTTGTGACTAGTACTTTGGGATACAATTGGTCATGAACATCATAAGGTTTTGCTCTTCACAATTCCTGGCATACCCTTAGTTGGGAAAAGTTGGCCCAAAAGTTAATTTAATTTAGACCCAAGCCAAGTCGGATGAGGCCCTATTGGGCTCCTTCCTCTCCAGAAGAACAAACAAAACATATGAGTTTCCCTTCATACAACTCGGATCATTCTTATATGCCCTAGAGATATCCTTTCTATGTATGTGGGATTTGTTTACATGCACAAAAACAAGCACCAGCCAATAATATCATGAAGATATAATTAAACAAAGGCTTGCTTTCCATTATTAGTAAAGGATGTATGGGATGTTTGTTGAGTTCATGTCTTCTATATCATAATAGATTGGTCATTTATTGGTCGACCTTGCACTTAAACAGCAGAAATAGGGGGAAGGACCTATGAAATCAAAAAAAATTATAAAAATTGAATATAACCATCTATTTCATTCGATGATTCAGATCCAGCATAATCCAACCTACTTTTGGATCACAAGAAGATATGAACATATTTACTTGATCAAGTAAAAAAATGTAGTCAAACATTAAGTCACCAACTCGGTGTAGGTCATGTGACCTACTCTTTGAGGTTCTATCTATCAACATCTTTATGTGCCTGCAACACTTTCATATGGAGAAATATAGCTTTATCAATGTCTAAGTGACTTCAAGAAAAAAGAGAAAAGACCACTTAATATTACATAACTAAATCCTCAATTTGTTGCTAGATGTGTAGTGATAGTACCAATACTCACTAACCTTTGTTTCTAAATATTGTTGAAAAATGATATCTCTTCTATTTCATCTATATGAAAATAAAACAATTATGTGCAAGAATCATTATCTTGACATAAGTTTAAAGGCAAAGTTTGTGCCACTCCACATAGTCATATGAAATTGGCATGCATTCAAACTCATAGGATTCTTTCATAGCATTTTAAAAATTTATCTTCTCCTCATAAACCCAAATGAGAATGAGTTAATTCTTCCACATATCCATAACATGAGCAGTTAAATGAAGTTAAAAATTTTATATTCAAGTTCTTTCATATAAAAACACTCAAATATATTGAGCTCATAATGATATCTCACAGTTCAAAAGTCAATCAGTGACTCAAAAAAAGTGTACCCTTTGGCCATTGTACAAATATAGATGGGGTCAATGATAGAATAATTAATGAAACTCTATGATAGAATTTTCATAGATGTTCACATGCATCACATATACAAGTGCTCTCCAAACCATGAAATAAGGTCGCCCATAAAATGGCTCCCCCACTTTAGTTACATTAGCCCTAGGTGTTATTCACTAATATTGAAAAAATGCCAATGAAAAATAACAAATTTTAAAAGTTGGCTTCCTTTTGAGAAAGATAAAGCATTTCAATAGGAGCTACACTTTATTTATGAAAGCACACCTTGATCTATGATCATCTTTCTTAAAATCAATAACCAATCTTATCACTGAAAATCAAACACAACCCAATTTTATTGTTAGTTATTGGGTGAAGTGCATCTTTGGTGCTTTAATAAGGCAAATTGTTACATAGTGATTTTTTTCATTTGGTTAGATGATAAAAGGCTAATTTTTCTTGAGAATCGACTAACAAATCAAGAAACTTTGAAAGTATTTTTTGATAATCGAAGCATTTTGTTCCTACAACCACTTTGATATTTTTTATAACACTTTTTTAGGTTATGCAAAAAAAGAGTGTCTTATACTTTAATTGAAGTATCACCTTTGAAATATGTGTAGGACATGACATATTTGTAGAGGAAAATTGAAGGAAGTGCAAAAATTAGGCTAGGTTCGTGTGGGGTTAGGCCACCATGTTCAAAAAGGAGGGGGCCTTAGCTCTGGGTCATTCCTACTTGCAGAAATGAATGGTTCAAAAATGGGTTTGGTTCAATCTTTTGGATGGGCAAGAGGTAATGGCCATAATAGAATATTGCTCTTCTAGGAAGTAATGGACGAAAATCTGTTGTCATTAATCTAGACCAATTTGTAGAGAAGATGAAAATACAAACCAGGTCAAAGAATCACTAGTGATATATAGCCCTTTTTTTAACTAACGAAGAAGTAAACCTAGATAATTTCTCTTTCTTTGCTTGTTAATCACCTCTCTTAATTATTTTAAGTACTATTTATTCCCTATCTATAAATTAGGATCCCTCCTTTACAATCACTAAGAAAAAAATTTCAATTAAATATAGGCATTATGTAAGTAAAGTTTTATTTGTCATTTATCCAGCTCCATGAAAGTTTACTTGATCTATTCCTTTGCCTCCCACACTACATATGTTATGTGTGACTTCGTATGATGATGTCTCTCTTCTACCCACTCTCCTTTCACACAGATCTTAAAGAAGAGGGTGAAGGGTGGGCATCATGTACGTGTACCACAAGATCTTTGTCCCACACATCTATCCATAAGTTTGTAGATTATCAGTTCCATTAAATACTCATATCTCTTGGAAAGATCATGTGATTGTTCAATTATTTTTCACCATATAATATATCAACATAGTTCTCATTATTTTTTGAAGCTCTCACTTTTATATCTCTAACCCACAAGGAAAAACATGATGGAAAGGAAGCATCTCTAGCCTCTCATCGACCACTCAACACCAGCTATCATCATTAATGATGGAGTTGTAGATATAATCTCTAGGCCTTTTTAGGTACTTGATTATGTATTTTTTTATTGTTCAATGTTCTTATCCTTTATTAGATTGATATCTTCTTACCATGCCAACAACATAACAAATATTAGGTCTAAGTGCAAAGCATTGCATATATGAGGCTTCCTACTGCATATGCATAAAAAATGGCCTTCATTTTCTTTATCTCATTGAATGTTTCGAGACACTAGCTCTCTGATAAAGTGATTCAATGTTTCAAAGGAACACAATTTTTCTTGGAATCTTGCATGCTAAATTGAGTCAATGCTTGATAAAGTTATGAGTGGCTTATCTCTTTCTTAGAAAGAGATAAGCCCACATTATTTCTAATGAGCAATATATCATCAACATATAAAACCAAGAATACAATCTTGTTATCACATCTTTTTATATACACACAAATCTCATCCTAACTTTGATCAAGGCCATAAGATTTAATGGCTTGATCAAATCAAGTATTCCAAGATCTAGAAGTATGTTTTAGTCCATATAGATACATTCTTAATGATTTATTCAACTTACATAATATGTGCTATTAGTCTCTTTCTAAGAAACTATCTAGCTATATCATATATTTATATTCTTCATGCTGCCCATTCAAAAATATAGTATTTATGTCTAATTATCAAATTTCAAAGTTATAATGTCTTGCAATAGACAAGACAACCTAGATTTACTTTAGCATGGCTACCAGCAAAAAGGTCTCCTCATAATTAATTTATTCTTTTAGAATAAAACCTTTTGCAATAATCCTAACTTTATAAGTCTCAAGATTGTCATCTATCCCTCTATTTTTCTTATAGATACACATGTACTTTATGAGATACTCTTCTAATTCCATAATTAATTTCAAAGTTTATTTTTTCAAGTGGTTTCATAAGATCCCAGACTTGATTGGATTGCATTGATTCCATTTCTAATTCCATAGCCCATTTCTAATGTTGTGCATCCATATCTCGAAGTGCTTCTTCATATTTTCTAGGATTAGTATCTAACTCATTTTGGCTTTTTTCATATGACTCTCATAAGAGTGTATACATTGTAGGTTAACAAATAATTCCCTAACTATAATGAGATACTCTTCTTGTTTGTATACTTTAAGTGGCACATTGCATAGACATTGATCCCTATGAACCATTATGACCCTTATTTTCTAACTATATTATCAATACATCAATGATAGGCTCATAATGTTCGATATCAATATTATCATGGATAGCTCTCTTAATATGATTAAGTAATTAGGTATTGGATATGTTACCTTGTATTATTCCTTCTTTCATTGAAAGAGTGTGGACTAACTTTTCTCCTCTTAACACCTCTTAAACAATTCTACATATGGGCTTATGGTTTCCTATTTAGTCCTACTCTAAGGAATTGGGCAGTGGTGCTAATAATGATATTTTGATCCTTTGCAAAATAAAATAAATAACCTTCGGTGCTTCTAGGATATCCCATTAAGAGACAAACTTCTTTTTTTCCAAAGTGTCTATCTTTCTGTTTAGCCCGTGTGTTGGGGAACCCCACAAAAGAATGTGTTTTAGATTGGGCTTATGGCTAGTCCACAATTCAGTTGGAGTTATAGGTACCCACTTAGATGAAACAAAATTCACAACATAAGCTATTATTTCTAAAACATATCCCTATATGGAATCAAGTATATTCAAATAACTAATTATCGACCTTATCATGTCCATAAGAGTCGTTCATTTTTTCTACCACACCATTATGTTGTGGAGTGCTAGGTACAGATAATTTGTATGTAATTACTTGATCCAACAAGTAATCCCTAAACTCTACAAAAAGATCCTCACCACCATGATCAAATGATTGTGACCTAAGGGTTTTATTGTGATATTTCTCATTTTTGTTCTATATTATTTGAATTTTTAAAATTCATTAGACTTATGACATATCAAATAAATATATCTAAATTTTGAGTAATCATCAATGAAAGTGATTAAGCACTTAAAATTACCTCTTACCTGGATAGTCATGGTCTGACATTGATCAGAATATACTAATTCTAATGGATATTTGGCTCTATAGTTTTTGGCCAAAAAAAGACATTTGTTCATTTTTCCTTCTGAGCAAGACTCGCATACTAGAAGCATTTCCACATTCAATGAATGCAAAGGTTCATCTTTAACTAGTATTGAAATCCATTTTAGATTTATATGACCTAAATGTAAGTATAAATGATAGGTCTGGTTCATATCAAAAAGGTAATTTCTTTTATGTGGTAAGGCATTGATGTTATTCAATTCACCTTATTATAGTGGAGCAGAAATAATTTTAATAACATTAAGGTTATCTTTTGTTATAATAGAATAAATAATCTTTTTATTTAAGTAAATTATTACAATATCATTGAATACAAAAGAGAATCCATCTTTAACTAAACCAAAAATTAAAATCAAGTTTCTCTTGATCGAAGGTAAATAAATATAATCTTCTAAAATTAAAAAAAGTATTTCTCTCAAAATCAAGCAATCTCTCACAAAAAAAAAGCTACCACTTTGGTATTATTTTTCATATTAAGATCAATTTTTTCATCACTTAGATGTCAAGTATCTGAAAACTTCTACAAAGAATTATAGACATAATTAGTGGTGTCCATATCTACATATTAAGTATCCCTAGATATCATCACTAAATACATTTCAACTACTAGTAATTAAGATTTATCTTGATTATTCACTTGCTTAGTTAAATTAAACATTGATTCTGCTAGTGTGTCATGATTACTTGCAATGAAAATATTTTGTTTTTGCTTTTTTAACTCCTATTTATGACTTTGGAGCTATATATTGAACTTGAGTATATTTCTAAAATTTTTTCTTCTTCTTTCCTTTTAATTTAGATGAAGTTTTTTCAACCATGAATACATTCGATACTTTCCTAATAAAACTTTCACCTAATAAAAATTTCTTAAGCAATTGTTTCACAGTCTAATTAGGTCAATTTATATTATATCAATTGAAGAATAGTATCAATCTAAGAATAAATATCAATCTAAACTCCATGGATCTCTAGTTCATTCAAAAAACTAATCATTTTGAAAACATTATTCCTCACTGGTTGTTTTTAGTTATTATAATATTTATTAGATCTCTAATGGCTTTCAGCCTAGTAGAATAAGTCTAATTTTCAAATATTTCTTTGAGATTGGACATTATGTCACAGGCAGTGACCTTGGATACATGTTCAAGATGAAGTACATTTGACATTAAAACCAAAATATAACATCTAGACATCTCATCCAACTCTACCTATTTCTTATAAAGCTTAACTTCCTCATTGGTTGCCTCATATTGAGGTTTATTCTAGCATAGATCTATGAGAACAAAATTGTAGTTCTTAGTAGTCAAGATAATGTCAAGATTTCTTTTCTAATAAATATAATTTGTTCTGTCATATTTATTCTTGTTGAGAATAGTTTTGAGTGGGTTAAAAAATATTTTTTAAAAAAAATTATAATGAGCTTATTAGTTTGAATTCTATCAAAAAAATTGATTATCTTCAATAATTTTTGAATGAATTCATCATCAATTTGACATATAGTTGTCAAATGGGTCAGCATCTCGGGCCGACTGGAGGCATGGCCTAATTGAGTAGTGCCAGGCCAAGCACGTCATAGTCTAGAACCATGCCTAGGCTCGTGCGAGTCTACCTCAAGGCATAGTTCATATCGTGTTGTGCCAAGGTCTCTCGGGCCTCGTGATGGGCCAGGCACAACCCGGCTACATGGATGACGGCATGGTTATTCGGCATGACCCGTACCATGCCTCAGATCTTGGGCTGGGTTCAGGCATAATTTGAACCCTACCACCCACCCTTCCACCAAACTCCCGTGATCCGCCGGGCTTTAGTCTGACCCCAAAACTAGCCAAATCTTTTGGAATCATCGAATCGAACTGACCCAATAGTCAAAAAAATATATATATGCACCTTCAGTATTGGAAGCACCCCCAATAGTTAGGGGTAGAAATCCAATAGCTGTCAGGTTGTTGCCCAAAAATAATATTAAAAATGTTAAAAAAAGTCAAAAAATGATTTTTTTTAATTTTTTTTATATCTAAAAATAATTCTTTCATTCTCTAATTTCTATCATATTTCTATTCGCACATACACACACACTCTCTCTCTCATATTGTCTATCTTTCTCTCTCCTCTCAGGACTCAGGTGTAGTACAGAGTGTGGTGCAGACATTAAATTCGAATATTGGACATCGCACATCTTCAAGCAAATGGGTTTATGCTTTAATGGTATTATTTATATAATTTTGTTTAGTTTTTTTTTATTTTAATTAATAATTTTATATTAAATAATATTTAATTTAAAAAATATAATTTAGAATATAATTAATAAATATTAATTTTAATGAAGATAATGAAATTAACATTAACATAAATATAAATAATTTTAATATTGATAACAATAACTCTACGAAAAGGTCCCGAACCACCAAAATTTTATTTTCTCTCATGATCTTGACCCAAACATATAAAAACATTAAAATGAAAAAAAAAATCAAATGTTTCCACTAATTTTAAAATTATACAAATTAAATAAAGACGTTAGGGGTGTCGATGAAAAATCAGCACAATACAAATATAATAAAAAAAATATTAACCTGTTGGAGTGCATTTAGGACTAGGCACCTTAAGAGGTATGTCAAATAATATACCAAAAGATATGATACATTAGATCCTATTCCTTTCCAAATCCAACAAAGTGGTGGGATCTTTGAGGTTAGATCTAGTTCATCCTCTATGTTGACCCTATACTACAACGAGTTTGGAAGGGAATGTATGTCCAAACTGATCACTATGATATGTCTTTCAATTAGATTTTTAGAGGATCCAAGGGTTGTCAGTATCATGCAAAACTATATTTAGCATCTATATCATAGGATTACTTGGTTCACATCTAGGAATGTCATACTAAAATACTATAAGTTAGAAAAAAAATAAAAATTATTGAATTTTAAAAAATATAGTGGGGTGGTGTCTGTGACGTCAGATATCTATACTAATTGCAATGGTACATCTTATGCATGCCTCACCACTCATGCTATAGATTTTAAATAGATACTAAATAAAAAAATATTAGTCTTTTTTTAGAGATTCTCCATACTCAATATGGTCTGACCATTTATGAGGGTATGATGAGAATTTTTAGAGAATATAATATTCAAAATAAAATATATAGTCTTACTTTTGATAATGCATTTAATAAAGGAGTAGCTATTAACATGTTAGTTAGGACAATTAGAGATGGGCGCTTAGGAAAGATATTTTACATTAGATACATATGTCATATTATTAACCTCATAGTATAAGTATGGATGAAAGTTATTCCCCCACTTTAAAAAATATATGTCACTTTGTAAAATTTCTTCATACACCTCATAGAAAATAGGAGTTTGATAGTCTCTATTTATCTGTGGGTTTAAAGAAGATTAAATTTTAATCGAAAGTGAGACATCGTTAGAATTTCACATACTTTATGTTGGAGTCATGTATTGGATATGAAAATATGATATTTGATGATATCAAAAGTAAGATTGATGACCTTATTATTGATGACACTAACTAGGATATATAAATTTTAAACATTTTTATGATACGACAAATATGTGTTCGTTAGTTTATACTCTCATGACTAGCATTATACTCATGTATATATGTAATATTAGTAGCATGTTTAGGAAGTCTAGAGATGACTTGATATTTAGTGGCATGACTCTTGAGATGGACACCAATTACTTAAAGTACTAGTCCATCATTCCCTCTCTTTATTGTTTGGCTACCTGCATGGACCACAGGGTTAAGGTGGAATGGATAGAGAATATTTTGACATACATATCTTTGTGCATGAACCAATAATACCAACCTGAAGGGTTCATTCACGAGAAGTTGACTAAGTTATTTAGATACTACGATACTATGTATGTAGTCAGGCTCTGAGTATGGACATGGATACCATATTCAAAGATGTTGACTTCTCCATCTAGTAAGATAGGGAGAAATGATGAGGTGGACCATCAAATAGGAGCAAGCTATCTCAATACTTAGATATTAATTACTACTAGATCCTATTACATACCAATAACGAGAAATTTGATATATTTTATAATGGTGGATATCATATGAGTCCACCTATCTCATACTATCTAAGATAACATGGGATCTACTAACTTTTTTGATGTCGAGCATAGTATTGGAGTCTACTTTTTCTATTGTAGTTAATGTGATTTCAGATAAGAGATCAAAATTGTATTCCAATATTATTAAGGTATTAGCATGCATTAAAGATTAGAAGGACTTGAGTTTGTGCATTCACGATCGTACTATAACTATAACTAAAGATGAGGAGTTGGTGACAGATGATGATTTGTAGGACTTTGTTGAGGACTGAGATTGAGCATACCACTAGTGATTGATCATAAGATGCTCATGAGATTGATTATTGATGTATTTCTTTTTTAGTTTGTATTGTTATTTTGTACTTATATTACTTTACGATATGATTGAAATTTATAATTTTTATTTTATGTTATTTTTGTGAGTTGTGACTTGTGACTCGTGTTTGTAATTTTATTTTTTATTGTATTTATTTAATTAATTAATAAATTTTGTATTAAAATTTATAATATTTAGAATTTGAGATACTCGATCCAAATGGGTTCGAAATGGCACGTCTCGGCATGACCCAGCATAAAATCCCTAAGGCCTAGCATGAACTAGCATGAATCTAGTAGACTCGGAACAATCAAGCTATGTTGGGCCTATCCTTTTACGTCGTGCCATGTTAGGCATGTCAAGATTCCTTTATCGTGATGTGCCTAGCACGACATGGTGGCTTGAGTGGGCCACCAAAAAATAGCTCATGCCGGCCCAACATGACCTATTTGTAACCTCTAGTCTGACACATCATGAATATTTTATCTCGAAGGGAAGATTTTTGTTCATTATTTGTTTCCACAGACCAAATCTATTGATCTTGGCATCTAGGAAGTGACTATGCTATATAAGATTAAATTTATGATTTATCTTAGGTCATACAAATAATAGTAGTGACTCGGATAAAAAGCATGCTATTATTTATAGTCAAGTGTAAACGATTACATAATTCCAAACTGATTAATTCTCAAATGAATCTTTTAGATGGAGAAGTGATTAATTTAATCAATCTATATAATTATCTTATAGTTCTTTGTGGTAAGTATACCTACAAGTCAGCTCGTCCAATGGGGAGAAGGTTGTAAGAAAAACACACTAACTAACTTACATTAACTATCAAACCATCAAAAGAGGCCATGAGATTCATTTAATGAATTCCATCGCTTACTTAGATATTTTAAAATTCAAAAAGTTTTTATTTAAAAAATATGTATATTTTGTTTCAGCCAAAAATTATCATACTAGTTGACATCTTATACACACTTACCATGAAAACATCTAGATGCCCATTCCAAAATAGATATAGTTTCATGTCATACATACATTCCAATGTACACATATTCCATGTCACACATATTTCTATGTCAAAAATATGAAATGACTAGGCATTACATCTATATTAATTAGTACCATCATTTGCAACCACCAATGGAATTTGCATTTTGGCCATGCTAATACCACCACTATTGGCCATGCATACCTGTATAATTGGCATTGTCAATTTCAATCATCACTTCCAACATTTTCAATGCACTAAAATAAACTCCATAGGTGATGTCACTGGTGAACAATCACCTTATCCACCATTGGTGATGGCCATGTAAACTATCACATATGGCATTGTTAATGACATTCAAATTCTACAACATTGCTAATCACTATGAAAACCACCACAGGTAGCATCATTGATAATAGTCATCTTCTCCATCATTTCCAGTCATCGCAATAACCATCACAAATGGTGTCGCTAGTGACATAATATTCTCTCGCATTTCTGATCACCATGACAACCATCACAGATGACATAGCTAGTGACAGTCATCTTCTTCAGCATTGTTGATTGTCATTCATAGTAAAATCCATTTGAGAATCAATTGATTTAAAAACATGTGATGGTTTATACCGAGTTATAAATAATAGCATCATCTCTATCAGACTCACTACTATTATTTATAGGACTGAAGATAAGTTATTAATTTAATCTAATTTGGCATAGCCATTGACTATATAGTAAGATTAATAAGTATTAGCAGGTCTATAAAAATAATAAATAATAGACATCCTCCCATTAGGGCATATTGTTCATGGTATATTAGAATGATGACAAATTTTTGTGATAAAATTCAAATTAATAAGCTCATTATAAGTTTTTTTTTGGAAAATAACTTTCATCCCCCTCATCACCATTCTCAAAGATAATAAACTCAATAAAATCAATTATATTGATTAGAAAAGAAACAAGACAATGTCTTAACTACAAAGAACTACAAATTTGTACTCATAAATTTTTGCCCAGATAAACCTCAACATAGGGCAACCTATGAGGAAGCCAATCTTTATAAAAAATGCGTTAGGGCTAATGAGATGTCTAGATGTCATATTTTAGCTTCCATGTAAAAAGTACTCCAACATCAGCATTAGTCCATGACTACTATCTATGACTAGATGTCGAATCTAAAAAAAATATTTGAGAATCAAACTCATTCTACTATGTAGAAAGTCATGAGTGATCTAATGAATATACTACAATGATTAAAAACACCCTACAAGTATTATCAAGTAATGTGAATTAATATGGATTCTTAAAATTGATATTATTCTTCAATTGCTGCCTAACTCTTACAAGTAAATTCTACCTGAATTATAATATGAAGAGATGTAATTATTTACCGAATTGTTATTAGCTAAAAGTATTATCAAGAAATCGTGTATAGTGTTCATGGCTAAAATAACTTTTAAATTAAAAGGAGAAAGAAGAAGAAAAATTTTAGAATTGTACTCAAGTTCCACCCCCAGCTCCTAAGTTACAAGTGGGAGTTAAATAACCTAAAGAAAAAAAAAATATTTCAAGAAGTCAAGACACCAGAAGAAGCAGTGCCTAATTTATCTCTACAAAGTAAACAATCAAGGTAAATTTAAATTACTGATAATTGAAATATATTTTAGTAGTAGTATATATGGATACCTTGTGTAGATATAGATATCACTAATCATGTATACAATTGTTTGTAGTTGTTCTACGAAACTAAAAAACTAAATAATACAAAGATTGATATTCACATGTGAAATAGTGGCAAGACAATGACTATTGTAGTGGGAGATTATATGCTTTAGTTTAAGAGAAATGATATTTTAGTTTTAAAATATTTTTATGTACCTTCAATCTGGAGTAACTTGATTTTAGTTTATAGTTTAATTAAATATTGATTCTCTTTTTTATTCAATAAATTTGTAATAATTTACTTGAATAAAAGGATTATCCGTGATAATTTTTTTAAAGATAATCTTTATATTATTAAAACTATTTCTTCTCTACTAGAATAATACAAGTCAAATATCATCAATGTCTTACCACATTGAAAACATTCTTCTGATTTGAACCAAACATATCCTTGGCACTCATACTTAGGTCATATAAATCTAAATTAGATTTTGAGACTAGTTAAATATAGACATTTAGGTTCATTGAAACTAAAAATGCTTCTAGCATATGAGTATTGCTTAGAAGGAAAAATAATCAAATGACCTTTTGTGGCTAAAGGTTTTAGAGCCAAAGAGGCACTATAATTAGTTCATTATGATCTATGTGGACTCATGGCTATCCAAACAAGAGGTGCTTTGGATATTTCATCATTTTCTTTGATGATAACTCAATATATGGATATATTTATTTAATATGTTGTAAGTTCAATTCCTTTGAGAAATTCAAAGAGTATATAATAGAAATAGAGAGACATCACAATAAATGCCTCAAAATAGTATGATTTGATCATGGTGGTGAGTACCTCTTTCGAGAGCTTGGAGACTACTTGTTAGATCAAGGGATTACATCTGAGTTATCCACACCTAGAACTATGTAGCAAAATGGTAAGGTTAATAATGAGTTATTCAAATATGCATGATCCTTTCTAGGAATATGCATTAGAAATAATAGCTTATGTTTTGAACTTGATTCCATCTAAGTTGGTACCTACAGCTCCAACTGAATTGTGGATTAGGCATAAGCCCAGTCTAAAATATATTCTTTTGTTAGGTTGCCCGACACATTTGCTAAAAGAGAAGCGAAAGACAGATAAATTAGAAATAAAAATAGAAGTTCATTTCTTCGTCGGATATAATAGAGGTACCAAAGGTGGTATAAATTATAGTCCAAAGGATTAGAAAGTCTTTCCTAGTATCAATGCTTGATTCCGAAAATAAGACTATATAGAAAACCACAAGTTTAGGAGTAAAATTACTTTAGATATGTTAAGAGGAGATAATCCATTCCACATTCTTTCAATAACAAAAGAAACACCCAGAGGTGACATCTATGATACCTCATTACCTTATCATAATGAGAGAGCTATTTGTGATAGTATTGATATTAATCTTATGAGCCTATCATTGATGTGTTGGTAGTACAACTAGAAATGAGTAGCCATAATGATTCATAAAGATTAGTATCTACATAGTGTATTAATAAAAGTATATAACCAAGAGGAGTGTCTCATCATAGAGAAAAGGTTATTTATCAACCTATATGGTATACACTCTTGGGAGAGTCTTATGATAAAATCTCTGATTAGCTAGATATTGATCCCCAAAACTGATCCCCATAACTATTTTGGTAACACTATGAACAAGAAAATATGTCAAATCTACTTAAAGCTAACATGGAGGGGATATATCAATCATGACAAGAGAATTATAATGATACTCCATCACTTCTTTCTCCTACAATGATTTTTTTTAAATTCTACTAAGTCAACCAATTTCATCCAAATTTTCTTGAATTTACTAATATTCAACATGTCCTCTTCAAAATAAGATTTAAGTAAATTCTCTTTAATAATAAATATTATTCATGAAAACACTCCTGAGTACCAATTATTTATCAAGGAAGGCATGGTTGATCCATAAGATGATACCTTTGCTTACAAAAATAATGATAGCAATGAATTCCATGACTACACCATGAAATATGTATTCAGTCATCATAATCTTAGAGAGTCCCAATCACTCATGGTAGCGCACTGTGTATTTTTATGAACCTCAACTCATTGAGGATTGAAAAAACACAACCCTATTTTATATTTTTATGAAAATAATGGACAATAATTGCAAAGTGATTATTGATATATACAACTACAACAATGTCATTTCAACTTCTTCCATGACTAAAGTTTGCCCTAGGTGGTTCTACATCTAAACCCCTATAAGGTTACTTGAATTAACATTGTAGCACTTTATGTAAAGAAGTATTACCACATACATTTGAATTTCTCTATTTAGTAGCATGTCATCTGGTATGATGTTTTGGATATGAACATTGGTTAGATTATCTTGGATGTCCCTTGTTGTATAACTATGATGTTCATATTTGTGGACTTGAAGTGAAAATATACTTCATGTCTAGAAATTGTCTATTGAATTTAGACTATGTTTCAATTTGTGTTTTTAAATCTTTGATTGAACTAAACCCATTTAGATGAATTTTTATTGTTAATTCTAATGTTATTTCATATAAAGAGTTTGTATCACATCATTTTGAAATTAGAAGCACTTGACATCCTAATGTTGCCCTACTAAGCCATTTAAAAAACTATATCTTCATTTAATTTTAAGGACATGTTGACTCATGCTGGTAATAATTATCAAAAAAAAAAAACATTTTAGTTATGTGATCCACCTAGTAAGATGGTCAATATGAAACCTGACTTTTCGAAGCAACTTATTTAGGTTTTCACTCAAAAATGAATTAGATGAACATGTGATGATTCATAATGGTATGTCAATATTTCATAGAGAAACTAATGAATACTTTTTTTTTGGAAACTAATTAATGCTCAGTCAAATTAGAATACATTTGCTAATCTAAGTAGAATGAGGTTGAATGTGTTTATAAGTAGTGAATTCATCACTCTCACTCTCCTCATTGTTATCCACCATGAGGACATGACCAAATAAACTTAGAAGTTCAATGTTTGAAAAACATTAAAGTTGAGGCACCTATCTTCTATGGGAAAATCAACTTCTAGTATTTTCTTTGCTGACTCAATGGTATGGACTACCATTTTAATCGATAAAGTTAATACTATATTGTGAGATTTGCTTCTATAAAGTTAATTGAGAAAGCCCGTCAATACTATTATAATATCAAATAATCATGAGAGATGAGAGGAACATATTGTGAGCTCTGCTTCTATAAAGTTAATCGATAAATCCTATCAGTATTGTTCCAATATTGAATAATCATGAGTGATGAGAGGTGACTTACCAATTTGCACTTGGATGGAAAAGAGAAATTAATTACATTAAATACTTTCTTCCATCAAATTTCCCTCTATCAGTAGAATAGTAGAGATTGTTGTGATAAGGAAACTCATATACAAAGGAGGATGTTACCATGTTTGATGAGTTTCTAGTTTGATGTAGCACCCTCAAGACTTAAACACCCATATAGATTCTTCCATGATTTTGAGTAGGCCTCCATCCTAACTTGAAAGTTGATCTATTCACCTAAAATATTGATACTTTAGAAATATCATATGATTTGGTATAAGACATGGATGAGATCCATCCCCCATCCAGATGAGCCCAGGATTTTAGGAAACAGTTCAAATCGACCAACTCCGCTATCTTTCCACAAGAATGTTCTTCCCAAGTCATCTTAGTTGGACCAAAGGGACTTGAGCATAACTTTTCTAAGATTTATCCACACCGCAAGTATTTTCATTGTCAATGACATGAACATGTTAATTTCTCTAGTCCTAAGAAAGTGAATGCAATCAAGGAACTCAAGACGGAACCAGATATGCTCTTTGTACTCACCAGATTGATGGTAGGCATTAATTCTTTAATCATACTCTAGAAGGCATACTCATTCACCATGAGCTAGAAAAGACCCCATCGTTCATGGTTGTACATGGCAGTACATTATGCACATTTTTGCAACCATAGACAAGGAAAGACCTCATCGACTATATTTTATACTTTTATAAAAATAATGGACAAGAACTATATGATTGTATATGCTAGAAGATATATCAATCATGACCATGATTGGCCATAAGGTGTAACTACATCTAAACCAATATAAAATTACTTGGATTAACACTACAATATTTCAAATCCAGAATTAGTGCTTCATGCTTTGTCAATTCTCCATTTATAGATATGATGTATGATATGATATGATATTTTAGATATTGATGGTGTACAAGTTAACTTAGGAGATGCATAATTTTATGACCATGATATTTATATAGTTGGATGGTCAAAAAAAATAGTATTTGAGCATCATGGACAAAAGATCAAAAGCACACTAATACAACCTATGGTTGAAACTCATTAACTATGATATATTAAGTCACCTATAAAGGTGATTTTTAATAGGTACAATGAGATGTACCATAAAATATTAGAAGGTGATAACCCAAAATTCAAAGTAAATCATGTTGACCCCTCTCCTCCCTTTCTCATCCTCAAATTCCCCCAAAAAACTCTAAAATTTCTGCTAGACTCTTGGAAAATTCAGCCTTGGAGGGCTTGCATCTAGCAAGGTAGATGGTGAAGTTAGTTTCTGGACTTAGAAACTATATCCATGCTTTAGGATTTTATTAAGATGGTTCCACAAGATCGCCCAAGCCATTTGCCCTAAGAAGCCCCCTAGGGACCCTAAATATTACCACTTACTCTTGCGAAGCAAAAGGTGCAGACAATAGCCACTCATAACCAAATAGAAGCCTCCTAGAAGCAAAATCGAAGAAGGCTAGATGTTAATATTATTTTCAGAAAGTGATTCGGAAGCAAATGAGTAAATTATTGATGGTAGTGATTCTCAAAAAAATATTATACGATAAGATTTTGTTTGAATCAAGTGAATTTTTGCCTAAGAACAAAAATACAAGTGATGTTAATGAATGAATATGTGGTGGTGGTGGTTATTCAATTGATAACTGTATGCCAAGTGATTTTCATTCTATGGGAATCTCTAATACCCATTTTTCTGATACTAACTATTGCAATAGAGATATGTATTCATCTATGGTGATAAAAACTATTGTGATTGAGGCTCTTCTATTAACACCAACACTATCGACATAGGAATGCAAATGCATTATGTGGATTTAATGCATTTTGTTGATAAATTGTAAATTGTAAATGTTGCGGTAAGCCATTTTATTTATATAAATTTGATATATACCAATAAGCACATCTTTAATTCAAATTATAATGGAGGTAATGGTAAAAAAGGTGAGGTAGCAGCCTTCTGACTCCATATTGATGAAAGTTATGATAACATGAACTTGGAAACAAGAAGTTGGAAGCTAACTTCCCCAAATATGGATACTCATAATGATATTTATATCCATGCTAATGAGAATGAGGAGGATAGGAGGGATGCTCAAGATCACCTTAAAACCAATGGAAGAAATAAGGTTCAATGGAGTAGTCTTTTCTTCAAAAATAGAATTTAGCTAACACATCTAAATTGTCAAATATTTCCTCCAAATAGCCTAGTTGTGATACCTCATTCCCCAAAGGGTCTCATTCATTTCATCACACAACAAAATGTGCAATAAAATAAAATGTTTCCAAATATAGCATAAATGTTTTTTCTCTTATTTTTTTGCTTAGTGGAATAAAAAAAATACATTATTATTTATCAAGCCACAACCAACTTCCTCCTTTACACGTGTGATCCCACATGTGGGTTTGTCATCTATCAATGACCTGTACCTAAAAGCGGTACCACAACAAAGTGAGCAAAGCTCGGTAGAGATAAACTTTTATAAGGCTACTTCCTACCTAAGTGCACATAAAAAATCATACATGTATATTAACCCATTCAAGTACAATGTTTGCATGAATATAATTATGGATTATATGTTTATATGCCCATATTCTGAATCTCATTGAATCCTTGCACATATCAAAGCCAAATGTGACATATTATATATAAATGGAGCTATCTATCTATCTATAGAAATATATATTTTTTGGAATTATTCCAAAAAATATGGACCGCCTCTGAAAAATAATATTGGATATTATCTGAACAAAATATATTTTTCTTGGACATACTTTGAAAAATATAGATCTCCTCCAAAAAATAATATTAGATATTTTCCAATAAATTTTTTTTTTCGTGAATATTTTCCAAAAACCACCGCATACGTAAATCAGTCTGGGCGTTGTCTCAATTCTAGTTTACATAGTGATATTAGTCATGCTCTTGAAAAAAATATCATGCAACTCAGTCTAGATGTCCCAATTTTAGTTTGTAAAATACAATCCATTATACCTTTATATGTATACGTGTATATCATGCATCTACCCATTTATATAAAATATTCATGTGCAGATAAAATACAAATATACCATTTATGATTAAATCATATTCTAGACATAGTTATAACTATCCAATTGAAATTCACATTGTAATATATTTTACTAAACAAAATATATAAATTTTTCACCAATTAATCATTCCCGATGAAATTTCTAAATAGTTCGAATTAAAATATAAACCACGATCATTTACTGCCTTTAAATAGAAAGAAATTCCAATATGCGAAAACTACTCCCTCTCAGAATATTTCTTGCAAACTTTATAAATTTGATATCAAACTGAAGCTCTCGTCGTATAGAACAACTTTTGTTCTTAGACTATTCTATTCTAACTCCAAAATAATCTGTTATTATCAAAAGAAAACTAATGAACCTTTTAATTTTTTTTATGGACTGCGTCTCTCTTTATCTCTCACCCGAATCCTTTTTTTCTTTCACCCCTATTGTTTCGATTCCCATCATTTTTTTTATTATTTTATTACAATAATATTAAAAAAACTTGTTTTATTATTTATTTAATTTTTTCTTTGATGCTTGGACCGCATATGGCACAGCCACATCACTGACATCATGGCGCAGTCTTTTTTTTCCTAATAATAATAATAATAATTAAATATATTTAAAAATAACAAAATTCTAATTTTCTTTAAATTTGATGAAATTTATCATCGTAGCTATATTTTCCAACACAAATTCAATGAAAAAATCTGTTTTATTAGGATTCTAAAATTTTCAACTTATTTTTCTTATTGCAAAGTTGCCATTTTGCATATTTTTCCGAAAAAAGTATATTATTTATTTATTCATTTTTTTCCTAGATTTCACACTAGTAATACCTATTTTGAAGATGAAGATCTTCTACATGGAATAAAGTACTAAAAAAACTATTTAGTGGACCATTTTGTGACTTGAAATCCCAGTAAAATATTATTCAAAAAGTTTATGGAGGAACAGAATGTGTAAGCCATCCCAACACTCAAGTGGGTAAATCTTTTTAAATTCAAAAATATTAAAAATATAGAGGAGGTTTAGAAATTGAACCTCTATCTAATTTTTGGTAGACACTATACATCAAGCATCTCCTAGTAGGTTTTCACCATGGGCTTAAGCCTTAACGAGATGTCTAAAATATCAATTTTAGTGAAACTCCCAAATTTCTGATATATCTTTGGAACTCAATTAGATTGAGCAAAGTGGCATATTGTATCGGGCAGCCTCTGCACATGGGTAAGTGTACATCAAAAACATCCAAAATAACTGATGTCAAGGTGTTAGTGAAAATGAACTTAAATAAAAAACTACCAAGGGAAATCTATTTAAACTTTCCAAATGGTTCAAAAATTTTCCAACTGGTAATACATGAAAATCTCTCCACCTATTACAAATTCGACTCTATGTTTGGAAATGTGATAAATAATTGTTGGACTTGAAATAAGAAGGAAGAAGTGGATAAAGCCCCAACAAGCCCCACCACTTCAATGAAAATTCACTACCTGAAAAAAGAGGAAGCAATTGGCTTTCTGCCTGAAGAAGGGGAAATTCTTGCCACCAAAATGAACATTGAATCACCAATGGAGAAAAGTCCCTAATTTTCACTATATGAAGATAAGGAGGCCAGTGTTCATCAAACAGAGGATGAAAGAGACTTCACTTTAGTCAAAGCGAAGAAAAAAGAGGAAATACATAGGGGTAATCCTCCATATGACCTAGCATAAATGGCCTGTTGCAGATCTCAGCTCCCCTAAAATTGAGTCTCATGCATTCTATCCCACTTGTAATTTAAGGCTGAGGGTGCCTCTAGGTATGGATATCTTGTGGATGGATATGCTTGGAATAGATTTAGAGTGCTTGATGGCACAGTTCCATGTTGGGCATGGTGCAGCCATAGAAAATGCAAGGTAAGCAATATGCTGCCAAAATCTCAAATCCATGGTTGAAAGTGCTAAAATGTATGACTACTTGATGGGAGCTCTTTTTGGATTTCTGGTTTTCTGGTATGGATACATGGGGAAACCTTATGTAGAGGCCAAGACAAAAGGTATAAATGTAATTGATATATTGTATGGTGTTTGTGTGTGTGATGTATCTAACATGCATGTATACTCAAATATCTTATCTAAATTGTTAGAAATGCATATATGCTTTATGTAGACTATAGGAAATATGTAAACTATTGTATAGAGATGTTACCCTTGTATCTAGGTTCAGGGCTTATTTCAGGTTGAATGCAGATGAATATGGGTGATATATATGAAGTGAAAGTAAAGAATAAAATTTATTAGGTTGAAATCGAATCAGTATGTGGTGCAAATCTCTCACATACTAGATTACTTACCTCGATAGGGCAGGTTTGGAACTTGCCCCATTCTAATCATTTCTTGCATAATACACTAAAAGAGATAATTTCATGAATGAATTTTTTATTTTTTGATTTGTATGAATGTGTGTTGGGGTTTTGTCGCTCTGGGGTTTCTATAAATATAAGGATAGAATATGTGCAGAAAATTTTGGAGGCAATCAGTGCATGTGAAGGATTGGAGAGAAGTGTAATTTCCATGAATGTAAAAGATGGATGTATTCAAGTCATGATGCATTATGAGTGCTATTATGGGTGTAAAATAGAAAGATCTATTATGACCATGATATATGAGTGGTGGAAATTATATACAAATTATCTATGGGAGAAGAATGTACAAGCCTACAGGGTGCATGTCTATACTAGAAGGTGCTATTATGAATGCTATAATCAGATTTTATATTATAATAATGACCCTTGGACCTTCCTAATGTTACCAGGAAACAGAGTCTAAAAGAGATATGAGATTAGGGAAAGATATGGGGGATTGCATCATCATATAAGAAGAGTAATTGGATTTGCTAAAAAGTATGAAGAATACAAGCTAGAATATAAGGGGATTCAATTGCCCCATTAAACATAAAGAAGTTATAAGGCTGATTAATGCCTACCAAATTGATTTATTCACCATTAATAAAGCAAACTCGACCCCAAGAAATTAGCATGGCTAATGAAGTCGAAATTCAAAAGACTCAACTTCATTGACAATTTCTCCTGTTATCGGGTGGAATAATTTGTGTCATATGAGATATCAACCCCAAACATTGATATACTAATTTTTACATCTCAACATATATATTTAAGCATAATAGATAAAATGAAGAAAATAAACATCAGACTTACATTTATCTATGGTCTCCACTCCGTGGTTAGTAGGAGACCACTTTTGAAAAGTATAGTAGAAGAAGGAAAGTCTAGAAACTCTCCATGGGTTTTCATTGGTGACTTTATTTCCCCCTTTTTGGTTTGGATAAGGCTGGAGGTAGAATAGTTACCAATTATAAATATCAGGATGCGATAGACTGTTGCTCCTCGTTAAGTCTAGAGGATCCCCCCTTATCAGGTAACTATTTCACTTGAACAAATGGAAAAATATAAAACAAACTAGATTGGGAAATTATAACCCATGATTGAGCAAACTTGTGTTTTGATAGTCATGCTCGATTTCTACCTATATGTATTTTCTCAGATCAGTGCATGTTGCTTATGACTATGGTGGTTGAACAACAAGAAAGGCGAATACCTTATAAATTTTGTAATATGTGACTTTCACAATGAGTTTAATCATCTATTACTTAAAATTTGGAAAGAAAACATCCAAGACTTCAATAAGTTTAAGCTGGCTAAAAAGTTAAAAATATTAAAAGATTCTCTAAAAAAGATGAATGAAAAATATTTTTGGCATATCAATGTGTGGGTATCTCTTACCAAAAAAGGCCTGCATAATTTGCAAGGAAAAATCTTATGATGTCCTACTCCGGCTCTTAAGGAGGAGGAAATCGCTCTTAAGATTAAAATGAAAGGATTAGAAGTGAGAACTATTATTTCTTAGGTAAAAAGCCACGATTATATATCTTAAACAAAGTAATAGGTATACAAAATTATTCCACACACTTACCAATTCTATGATACAAAGGAGCAAATTGTGATGGTAGTTAAAGAGGCTGATGGTTTCCCCATGTCACAAGAAGAGATAGTGAATGCATTTGTTATATATTATAAAAATCTTTTGGGCACTCCAAAAAAGAGAGAATGTAACAACATAGAATTCATAAATTCGAGAAGGAAACTCAATGAGGAATAATGGAAATCTCTATCTCTTTATTTTTCTCTAGGGGAATTAAGAAAGCTTTGTTCTGCATGGGGGATTCTTTCTTAGGTAAAGAATGCATTTGTTATATACAAAGTCCCTTGTCCTAGATGGATATATAGTAGAATTTTATAAAATTCCATGGAATTATATTGGAAAGAATGTTGTTAAGGCTATACATATTTCTTTTATTATAGAAGAATGTTAAAACAAATAAATCATGCATACATAGGCTTGATTCCCAAATCTCACATGCATTATCAGTTAAATATTATGGGTCATTTTCTTATTGTAACATGATATATAAACTTATTAGCAAGCTTATAGTCTCAGTGCTGAAAGTGGTCCTATCAAATATTATTATTATTCCAGCCCAATGAGCAGATGTAAAGGGAAAATTAATTCTGGATAATTTCCTTCTTGCATAGATGTTAATAAGGAGATATGCAAGCAAGAGAATATTCTTTCGATGCTTCTTAAAAATTGATCATCAAAAAATATTTGATATAGTGGATTGGGAATTTTTGAAAGAAGAATTAATGAGCTTAAACTTTCCCAACAAATTCATAGATATAATTTATGAATGCTGATCCACAAACTCTTATTCAATAGCCATAAATGGATAGCTACATGGATTATTTGAAGGAAAAAAAAGTTTAAGGCAAGGAAATCCTCTCTCTCCAACATTTTTGCTTTATGCATGGAATATCTCTCTAAGCAATTATCCAACACAACTATTTCATATCATTTTAGATTCCATCTTGGATATGATTCCCTAAAGATCTCCCTCTTAATATATACTGATGATTTCATAATCTTTTTTAGAGGGTATTCTTTCTCCATTAAAATTATCATTGAAGCATTAAGCAATTTTACGGCTATGTCTGGGCTTAATGTGAACTCATCCAAAATAACTATTTTTTTTGGAGGAGTGGGCAGTAAAAATTAAAAAAAAATTCTAAATGAATTTGGATTTGCAGAGGAATATCTTCCCTTTGTATACCTTGGCATTCCTTTATTATCAAACTAGCTCATAACTTCTCAATTCTCTATATTATTAGCTAAGATCACTTCGGCCATACATCAATGGGAAAGTAATATTTTCTCTATTACTGAGAGACTAGAGCTCCTATGCACATTTATTCAAGGCATTGAAGGATACTAGTTTTCAGTATTCTCCCTACCTTTTTTATGATTAATACTATTGAAAGTGTGTATAAAAAAATTCTTAAGGGGAGTATCTCTAATCAAAAATTTTTGTCCGAATGCCTCTTGAGAAAAAGTTTGCATGCCCACTTCTCTTGGGGGTTTGATATTATGAATTTATCATTTTTGAATAAATTTTTTTTTTGTTAAAACATTATGGTGAATTAACAGGAAAGAGGATTCATTATGAATTAATTGGGTTATCATTAATATCTAAATTCTCAAAATATATGGGAACATCAAGTATCTAAAGATGATTCCTCCTTTTGGAAATTCCTAGTTACAATTAGGGATATCTTAATTAAAAGAATAGACTCATTCAATTAAGTGGAAGAAATGCTTAATAAATGAGGGATAAAGGAAGAATTATATCGAAAGCTTATAATTTTCTCATTAGAAATAATTAAAAGATGAGAAGACTTGGGCAAAAATTATCTAGATGCAAAATCATGTACCCAAACATTTCATCTATCTCTGGATTTCTAAATGTGGAAAATTAAGAACCAACGACCAGCTATTCTAGACACCAAGAATATGAATTGTGAATTCTTCCCAATAGTAGAATCCTTTAAAGATGTATATTTTGATTGTCATTTTTTATTAAAAAATATGTGGAGAATTGAAGCATTGGACTAGAATCATAGAGGACATGGAGTTCATCTCATCAACTCTGAAAGAAATGGAAGGGAAACATGCAACAAACATACCTCAAAACAGAATCAAAAAAGCAGCATTAGCAGCAGGTGTTTACTATATTTGGAAAAAAATAAATTGAAGATGCTTTGAAGAAAAATCACAAGATGCAGAAACTATTATCAAGAAAATAAAAATTGAAATTTTTATTATATTAATGAAAGATTGTAATAGCTTGAAACTTTATTAAGTTGTACAAAATTTTTTGATAATGCAATGTTTACTTATCAAAAAAAAAATTATAAGGTAATTATGTTTTTTAACAAATTGAGATTCATTATATTGAGTAACTATTTTAGTTCATATTGAGGTTGTATCCTTAATAAGTGAGTTTGTTGATGTGTTCTTCTAAGACCTTCCATGTCAACTATGCAATATTTTTCATCTCATTGACTTGTGTAAAGAGCTATGCTACAAAATCTCTCCAACTATTGTAAGAACTCTACTAAGCAAGATGAGCTCAAATTCAAAGAGGAAGAGCTGCACAAAAAAGATTTGGTTTGGAAGAGTTTGAGTCGATATGTCATTCTTGTATTGTTAACTCTCAAGAATAATGAATCTTGGTGGATGTGTGTTGACAATTGAGCCATCAATAAGGTTGCCATCATGTATTTCTTTCTTATTCTGAAGTTGGATGACAATATTGACATAATGGACCAAGAGCCATAATATTTTCCAAGATTGGACTTAAAAATGACTACTATCAGATTTGAATCCAACCTATTGATGAATGAAAAACTATGTTAAAGATGAACATTGGTCTATATGAATAAACTATCATGTCTTTTTGAATGAAAATGCACCACATACTTGAGTTTGATGACTCATGTACTATAATCATTCATAAAAAAAGCTTGTGCAGTATACTTCAATGACATCCCAATTTACAACACGTGAAGAAGTCAATATTTCAATCATTTTTAATAGATATGTCTTGTTTTCAATGAAAAAAAAATTATATGTAAATCTAGTGAAATGTGTATTTCTTTCAAAGAAAGTTATCTTCCTTGGCTTTATCTTTTCTTCCCTAGGTATTTCAACAGACCTTGAGAAGATGCATATTATTAAAGAGTGACATGAACTTTGATGGTTTGCTATTTTAGGGTTGATCATTTTATATCATTGCTTCATCTGGAATTTTCGCATTATTATGTTCTCATGTGATAATCCATTAAAAGGAGAATTATATTAGGCTAAGGATACTGATAAGGTAGTTCAAGACATTAAGGATCAAATGATGGAGGTTCATGTTATGTATGTCCCTGACTTTGCCAAGGTTTTTGAAGTAACCAGTGATGCTTCGGGTATTTGTATTGGGGGTGTCCTTTCTCCGAAAAGGATATCTAATAACCTACTTTAGTGAAATTTTAAATGAGACTAGAACAAATTTTACAATATTATTCAAGCATTGCAATACTATTGGCATTACTTAGTTCATTAGGAATTTGTAATCCTTTTTGACAATGACTTAAATTTCATTAACTAACAAAGGTGATTGAATACTAAATATGCAAATTTTTAAAAATTTTTACCAGACTACGCATACACCAACCAACATAAGGCTAGGGTAGAAAAACATGATGTCAATACCATGAATCAAAGTGTTATCTCATTTATTTCTATGAGTTTCGCTCATAATGCTTGTCTGACTATGTTAACTACCTTGACTACTAAAGTTATATGGCTTGAAAGGATTAAAAGCTATTTTGATTTTTGTCTAGACTTTAAGAAAGCCTATACAATTTTCTATAGGATAATACAAAAGAGAAAGATGACTTTTTTTTTCAAGATGACTATTTATTTGACAGTGTTGTGCATCTCCTACATGTCATTATGTGAGTATCATGTTTGTGAAGTGTATGCTAAAGGTTTAGTATGTCATTTTGGATAGTCAAGATTCAATTGAGTGGAAATTCTGTTTTTCATGACTATAGAAGGACGTGATGAAAATGGTAGGAAGGTTTCTCACCTATCATCTTACTAAGTAGAGGAAGCATGACATAGGTTTGCATACTCCTCTTCTAGTACCAAGTCGACCATGGAAAGATGTTAGCATAGTTTTTGTTGTCTTTCACTGATAGCTTGACATCATGATTCTATTTTAGTAGCCTTAAACTATTTTTGGAAAATAGTCCACTTCATATCTTGTTCCAAGATGACAAACACTTTGTTAGTAGCAAAATTATAGTTTAATGAAAGTGTCCAACTGCATGGGCTTCTCAATATTGTAGTGTTATATCGAGATATAAAATATATGATTTATTTTTGAAATATTATTTGACACAAAAGGGGATAGACTTACAATATTCATTTGACTTCTTTCTCCAAATTGTTGGATAAGCCAAAGGTATTAAGAAGAGTTTAAGGAGCCTTGAGATGACTTGGATAATTTTGACATCTACTAGTAGCTGAACCTGCCTATAATAACTCAATCAACCAAAACACATTTATTAATCACCTAGATATTGTATATGGTTTTCATTACCAACAATTTGTCGACCTTGTACTTATGCTAGACAATTAGTGAGTGTCTGAGTCAGCCTCTTCTTTTACATTATGCATAAATATGTTGTGGTGTAGTTAACATTTTATTCTTAAACATCAGCACCATGTCTTCATTACCCTTTACTTTGCTGTCTGATGGTTGCTAAATGTAGATTTCCTCTTTAGGAAATCAATTTTGATATGCAAACGTATATCTATCTGATATATATTTTACTTGTTTTTAGTTGCTAAAGAAAAGGTTAATATGATAGTCTCCAATCAAACAATGAGAACAATACCTACATCTATTTAAGGCATAATTTCTTTCAGCATCCCATATCTCCATTAATTCTCTTTTTCATTTTCTTGATTACTCATAAATTAGTAATTAGTAAATAGTAAATAGCAAAATAATGTAGGATTATCTTGTTGTTCACTTATTCTATAAAGATCATGAAATCTCCTTGTATGTTGCACAATTTTTTTACTTTGACTCTAACTTAAACATAATAAATGTATCTTGCTTCTCTATGAATATGATGATTGCAAAAAAGGTGGAGTCATCTCTTGTTGGGCATCTTTATATTGATATATTAATGACACCTCATAATAAATAGAGAAAAAGAATTTTAAGTTATTTGTGTACTAGAATCATATATTCTTTCATCATAAAAAAATTATATCTTAGCTTATCACAATCATTTTATTGTTAGGATTATATAGCTTGTAATTTGTAACCATTTAAATTGACAATAGTTGATGAAGATTAACCTCTCATTTTTATCTTTACATTTAGTTCTTTTCTTATGTGCTATATGAAAACGAGTTATAATTCCAAAAACTTTCATGTGAGAGATGTTGGGCTTTCTTTTATTCTATATTTATTGTTATATTTTTTAAAATACTTTTTTTAGAGATCTATTGAACATGTAGATCATACATGCTCTTACTTCGGCTAGAAATACCAATAGTAGTTTCTTACTTTTGGGCATACTCTAAGCTATGATGAAGATAATTTAGTTTTTTTTAGTATACTATTTTGCATTGGGATTTTGGAATTGTCATTGATCAAAATAATTTATTTACTTCACAGAGTTCTTGAAATCGCCTGAAATAAAATTTTACTTAGTAGTGAAATCTCATAGCTTTAAACCTTGTATAATTTTCATTTTCAATGACAACTCTAAACTTTTTGAACACTTTGAAAACTTATCTTGAAATAAACTTCTCAAGTTTTTCTTAAATAATTATCAATAAGGGTACAAATATATGTTTTTATGAAAAGAACTAGGTTTTATTGGTTTGCATACATTGGTTTCTTTGCGCTTGAGTATGATTGTTTTAGATTTTTTTTAATTACTTTCTAAAAAATAACTCTTCACAAATATGATTAGTATGTTGATATGTGGATGTCCTTTCACAATATTGTTATAACATTGTTATATAGAAGTTAAGTCTTCTAAAATTGAGATAAGTAACCTTTTAAATGTATTGTTATAACATTTTTTATAACAATATGATTATTCTTGGGAATATCATAAGTTTTCTTAAATAGTTATCCACAACATAGGATGTTGATTTCATGATGAAAAGATAGTGAACGTCATAAATAAATTGATATCTCTCATCATTCAATGACTAATAAAGTTACAACTTCCATTTATAATTTCTATGAAATCACTTCCAAATGATACTTTATGCTTACTAGCTAATTCAACTATAACCATGAACATGTATTTTTCTTCATAATATCATTGCTAGCATCATTGTCAAGATACCTAAATTTACATGGACAATAATAGTTATTTTTCAAGAAAGAATAACAATTTCTTTATCAACATTTTCCTCCATGTAGTTAGTATTTTTTAAAATTTTATTATAGGGAACTCTATATTTTGAACCACAACAACCTTGTGTTGAGTTTTCTCATTTCTCATATTCATTATTGGAGTCATTTTTATTTTTTATTGGTAGTACCACCAAGAAAAAAATAGACTTTTTTTATCCATAATCCAAGTCACTTTCTAGAATTAGCTTGTGGGGGGTGCATGGAAAACAAATGCAAAATCACGTCGAGGTTGAATGAAATTTTTCATCCCTCTCTCCTCCTTGTTTTTCTCAAAAAAAAAAACCCTAAAACTTCTCCTAAACCTTGGGAAATTCATCATTGGATGGCTAGACTTGAGTAAGGGTGGTGGTAAGTATTTTTTTTGTACTTAGAAACAATTTAGCTTCGCTTTTTATTGATATAAAAGATGAGTCCCACATGACCGCCTGATAAACTCATACAAATTTCTTCCTGAAAACAAAACCCTAACCCAGTCGAAAACTCCCCGGATACAAAGGCAACTATCTCGGCTCCTTTTAAGAAAAATAATGAATCTTAGAAGATAATTAAATGAGCAAGGTTTGTAGTGTGCTCGAAAAATGATTCCGATGCCACAAAATTCATCCTTGATGATGGTGTTACGCAGTTTACTATATATGATAAATTCTTTTCTGATTTTCATGAGTTTCTTCAATAAAATATTCTTGCAAATGAAAATTTATCACTCTATAATGGTAGTCATAATGATGTTGATGATAATATTCTTGATTTGAGCAAAACAAATGAACTTCTGGAAAAAAATTGCTCTATGTGAGCGTCAAATATGTAAAATTGTTATTACCGAAACTTGAGGAAGTTGGTCTAACATGCATTTTGTTGCATTATCTCACATCAGTGAGTCTAATCTACACTCATTTGATGATCTCTATAAAAATAAGATGTTATATGGAAATGATATTGAAAAGGTAGTTTCCACCACTTGGTTTTTACCTAATACTGATGATATTTCTGAAAACATTGGAATGGAAGTACCAACTAAGGGTAAGATTAATGTTAATTCTAGAATAGAGGCAAAACTAAACTTGAGATTGAAAATTTGAATGATAATAAGGAGGAAGGCATGTTCACTGCCTCTCCTTATGAACTCCCAAGAACTTTGGTAAGAAGAAGGTTCCTTGGAGTAGTCTCTTCTCGAGTGATAGAACCTTGGTAAATACAACAAAACTATCATATATGCCCTCTGACCACTCTGGAAATGTATATTTTGACAATGAGGACACACAACATGGATTAAAAATATGAAAAATGGCCTAGTTGGGTATTTTGTCATGAAAAACTTTAGGTTTGGTTTACTCAAGAAGTTTATTGATGAGCAATGGAAAATAAATGCTCAAATTGTTTAACATCCTAGCGGATGGATTTTATTTAAGTTCAAAACCTTGGGAGATATGGATGAGGTGTTAAAATTTAGCTCATACCTAGTGTTTGTCCGACCTTTACATATCAAGTCATTACCCATGGACTTCTATTACATTTTAAATGAAATGGCTAAAATTATAGAGTGGGTGAAGTTTCATAACTTCCCTATCATGTATGGAACCCAATTGGTATATGCAAAGCGATGAGTTGCATAGGGCATCCTTTGCATGTGGATAAATTAACTTCTAATGCTTCAAGAATTGCATATGCTCGAGCGTTAGCGGAAGTTGATCTTAATGTGGAGTTAATGAAATATTTCTTTACTTCCCGGATGGCTCATAAATATGTCAACCCATAAGTTATGAAAATCTCTCATTATACTGTAATTTATGCTCTATGTTTGGATGCATTTCTAGTATTTGCTAAAGGAAACTTGAAGAGGAGGGTGAAAATGACAACCTCTTTTCAATCAACCCCAAAGTAAATAGTTCAGAGAAAGCTAAAGATTCAATCTCTCCCATAAAAAAAAGGGCAGATAATAATTAATATTGATAGAGAAGAAAGAACAAACTTTCCAATAGAAGAAGGGCAATACACTCCTGCCCAAGGTAATGAATACCCTACTTAAAGTAATTTTTTTATGTTTCAACATGAAGCAAAGGAAGGCCCAAACCAAATGGAAGAAGAGAAAGATGCATTCACCCTAGTTAAAGCCAAGAAGAAAAAGAAGGAAGCTCCAAAGTAAGGCTCCTCTTTAAATCTAAGAAATAAAGACAAACTCAAAGACCCTCCTTATAGAGGTTCTGCCTCTCCCCCTCATGACTTTATCTAAATAGATTCAAAAGAGGTCACAGCTCCTTAAAAAAAGGTGAGATACATAGTTTATGTCATGCAATGGAGGTACATTAGATGGAGTTTTGGAGGATGAATAATGGAGAGCCACTTATGGCTTCTCCCACTACTCGAATTTCTAATATTAAAGGTATTCTGGGGTGAGGTGAGGGCACCTCTAGGTATGGTTGTGATGTGGTTGTTTTTGGATATCTTAAATTGATGGTGTTGGAGGTCAGTGGCAATCTCATGCTTGACCAATCTTTGTGTGCATGTATTCTTGAAGGGCTTTTGGATGAAGGGTTTCTGGACAAAGTCTCATAGTCTCTTAATAGAGAATATGGGGAGTCCTTTTCGGGTAGAATTTCTTGCTGTAATTAATGAAATAGTTGCATGGTTGTACTTAATATTTAAGGTTGTTCTAGGTGTAATGGAACCATGCTTAAATGTTGTGGTAAGCTTGTATGTAAGAAATGAGTGTATCAGGAAAGGACCCCCCATATATTTGTTGGGACTATGGAAGGGAGGTATGATTGTCTTTCATAATACAAAATCTATGGTAAACATAGAATGGGCCAATCTAGATAACACATGACTATATAATCTGAATGATTTAGACAATAAATACAATAGGGTTGTCTTTGATATGTATGAATGTGTATGGGGGCTTTTTGTATGGGTGGAATATGCATATGTAATTTTGGGGCTAGATCTTGTATTATTGATATGTACGGGTGTGAGATCATATGCATATGTAATACTATGGCTAGATTATCATGTAATGCTGATATGTACAGGTTTGAGCTCATATGCATATGTAATACGAGGGCTGGGCCATCATGAAATGCTGATATGCATGGGTGTGAGCTCATATGTAACAAAGGGACTTGATATCAAAAGAGGTCATCTCATCATGCATTAAGGGAATAGGGACTGTCATATCTACTGGTGTCCTCTTGCTGATGTATATAATTATGTCTGCTACTCTATTAAAATAAATAGCTAGTATAGAAAGTCATAGGAGTCAAAGAAACCCCTAGTCCTCTTAAAGGAGTGACCCCTAGAAATTAGATTAACATATTAAAAATGAGACCAAAAAGGAGACAGAAAATACTTGCAGAGTGCTCAAACTGATTAACATGCCTAGAAGGAAAATTTTCCTCGATATAATTTTTATACATCTTCTGTATGAATGTGTGTAGTACTTTTCTTATCGAATGTAAGGGTGACATATACATTGGTAGTTTTTATTGAAAAGATGGATTGTAAGGGTGACATATTATATTTATATGTTTCATTGGGGTTAGTCTATATTGTAATATCGGATTGTAAGGATGACATATTGTACTCATATGTATCACTGGAGTTAGACCATTTTATAATGATTGATTGTAAGGGTGTCATATTGTATTCATATGTAACAGTGCATGGTTGAGCTGGTAGGCTCTTCATGACGTACATAGAAAATTGGCATGCCCTAATCTGGGTTGGCATGGGATGAGGTATTCTTTATGCAGTATGTTATGTATGCTACTCAACATATAAAATTAATACTGGAATAATATATGGCAAGAGAGATATGCTTGGACAAGAAAATAATACTATAAATGAAAGAAGATGGGTAGTACACTCATATGAAAATCACTAGCTAGAATATTAGGGGTTATAACTACCCACTAAAACATAAAAAGTGTCTAGACTCATAAATGCCTACCAAATAGATATCTTTGCTATATAAAAGCAAAGCAAAATCGAAAGAACATAATGTGACTAATGAAATCAAAATTTAAAAACTTCTATTACTTAGACAATTTTTTTTGTCACCTGAATGACTGAATAATATTGTTATGGGACAGACTTACTATAAAAATTAAAGAGATATCCTCCTCCCTTCAATTCATGTATCTAAATATCATAGATACAGTGAAAATGATAAAATTTATAATAATAATTGTATAGGGCCTTCACTCGGTTGTTGATAGGAGACCATTATGGGAAAGCTCAATCCTTCAAGGTTTTTTTAATCCATCTCCCTAGGTTGTAATTGGAAATTTTAACTCTTCTATATCAGCATTAGATAGGAATGGTGGTAGATTAGTCTCAACCTACGAATACTATGATTTCATAAACTATTGCTTCACTCTAAGCCTTGAAGATATTTCTTCTTCATGCTCCTTCTTACTTGGATGAATGGAAAAATATCAAGCAAGCTTGATAGGGCAATGAAAAATCAAGAATGGTCTAAACTCTCTCTTGATACTCAAACAAAATTCCTTCCCCCATTAATCTTTTTCAGATCATTACATGATCATTCTAACTATTGAAATGGGTTCACCGGATAGGAAGATCCCTTTCAAATTCTATAAAATGCAATTGTCCCATAAAGAATTCTTTTTGATTCCGCTCAAAGTATGGAAATAGAAATTACATGGATCCATAATGTTCCAGCTGGTCAAAAAACTGAAAATGCTAAAAGCCCCACTTTAAAAACTTAATGAAAAGTATTTTGGACATATTAGCACAAGAGTATGCTTAACTAGAAAGATACTCCAAACCACCCAAAGAAAGAAACTTAAAACTCCTAATGAAACTCTTAAAGCAGAGGAAAACAAATTAATAGTTGAAATGATGATGTTGGAAGATGTTAAACTGTCTTTTCTTAGACAAAGAGCCAAATTCAAGTATCTAAAACAAAGTGATAGATACACTAAGTTTTTCTACTCTTTGGCAAGTGTTAGACTCCAAAGAAATAAAATAGTCTCTATTATGAAGGAAAATGGAGACCGTACTACATCCTATGAAGATATTCTGAAGCTTTCCTTGAATACTATAAAACTCTACTAGGTTCCTCTAAAGACAGAGTAGCATTATGAGAATCAACCATACATAGTGAGAGAATTCTGTTGGATTCTAAAAAAAGTCTTCTATCACCAAACTTCTCTTCTAAAGAAATAAAGGAAGCTTTTTTTCCTGATGTTGAGGCACTAAATCTCCTGGTTAGTATAGTATGGTTATACGGTGGAGTTTTTCAAAGAGTCTTGGGAGATTATTGGGAAGGATATAATTAGTATGATACAAAGATTTTTCCATTCCAGAAGAATACTCAAGCAAATAAATCATGCATATATAACATTAATACTAAAATCTTCTCTCATTAGCAGTTAAAGATTATAGGCCCATTTCTTATTGTAATGTCTTATATAAGATGATAGCAATGAGGCTCATGGGTATTCAAGCAGTCATAATTAACCCAGTCCAAACAACATATATTAAAGAAATATTAATCTCAGATAATTCAATACTTGCATAAAATTTAATTCAGAGATATGCAAGATAAAAAATATCCCCAAGATGTTTCCTCAAGATTGATCTTCAAAAAGTATTTGACACATTAATTGAGATTTCTTGAAAGAAGCACTCAAGACTTTTAATTTCCTAGAAAAATTAATAGATATCATCTACGAATGTGTAACCATTGCTTCTTTCTCTATCACCTTTAATGGAGAACGACATGGGTTATTTAATGGAAAAAGAGGGCTAAGGCAAGGAGATCCATTATCTCCTTATCTTTTTGTCATTTGCATGGAATACCTATCTAGATTACTTATTAAATCTATAAATTCTGAAGGGTTTTTGTTTCATCCTAGATGTTCCCCCTTAAGAATTTCCCATCAAATGTATGCAGACGACTTGATAATCTTCACTAGAAAAGATACTTCCTCAATCAAGGTTATTCTTAATGTATTAAATGAATTTACTGCAACTTCTAGCCTTTGTGTTAATCCCTTCAAATCAAATATCTTCTTTGAGGGAGTTAATACCAATATAAAAAAGAAAATTTTGAATAATTCTAGATTTATTGAATGTTCCCTCCCCTTCATATTTTTTGGTATTCATATATCTTTATGTAGACTTATAACAACCCAATTTTCTATGCTATTAGCCAAAATTATAGCCACTAGATATCAATGGGCCAGTAAATTACTTTCTTTTGCTAGAAGACTTGAATTATTATGCATGGTTATCCAAGGCATAGAGGGATATTGGTTTTGAATATTCCTCTTATCTTCATCAATAATTAATGCTATTGAAAGTGCATACAGAATATTTTTATGGGGTGCACCACAAACAGGCAAATTTAGGCCTAAAGCATCATGAGAAAAAGTGTGCATGCCTGCATCTATCAGTGGGAATGGTTTCTTGATTTAACAAATTGGAATAAATCCTTTTATATTAAAAATCTGTGGAGAATATACAAAAAGAAGAATACACTTTGGATGAGGTTGATTCACCATTATTACCTAAACTCTTAGAATATTTGGAATTATCAAATATCTAAGGAAGATCATCTCTTTTGGAAATCCCCAATAGTGATTAGGGATATTTTAATTAGAAAATATGGAGGTATAAAGCAAGTAGAAATTCTTCTAAATACACGTGATGACAAAGTAAGCCTTATATCTAAGGCATATAAATATTTATTTGGAAATAATGAGGTGAAAACAAAAGAATGGACCAAAGTTATATGGTTCCCTAACCATATTCAAAAGCATGCAGTATTCCAATGGATTTCAATAAGTTAAAAAATTAGAATGAAAGATTGCCTATTTGCAATTCCAAGGAACATGCAATGTGAATTCTACTCCTAACCAGAATCCTTTAAGCATGTCTTTTTTGAGTTCCACTTCACCATAAGTTTATGGGAATATCTAAAATGCTAGGCAACAAAGAAGGACCCCATGAAGTCCATCACGACAAGCTTCATCTAATGGTCCCAAGATCTGTTTTTAAATAACAACAATTCCTTGTTAAAACAATGATTTCTTAAGAACAAAGAAGCACAGAAAAGAATGAGTAGAAGAGAAGAAGAAGAGATAGAGCCGTGCAGTAGAGAAAACCAAAGTAATTCAATTATCAAATATTTAGCCACTAGGTCAAAAGAAAAACAGAGTTCATATATGACTCTAATAATTGAAGAAAAAAAATAAAGGAAATACTTTACAGGTGCACATATTTAATAAATATTCATTAAGGGCATACGAGTAAATTCACTCAAGGCCCATTCGACTATGTCGAATAGGCCGTCAACAATCTCCCCCATTCGATGTAGTTAAAATCAGTCCAAGTCTTTCTCTTAAATAAACTAGCTTTTCTCTAGGCAGTGACATTGTAAATATATCGGCCACTTGTTCTTCGGTCATGAAAAATAGAAATTTAACTTCATTAGATTCAATGGCGTCCTTAATAAAGTGATATTTTAAGCTTATATGTTTAGTTCTACTATGTATAACCACATCACTCACAATAGATATAGTAGATTGATTATCACAGTGAATTTTAGTTGGACATTTTTGTGGTTTATCTAGATCACCCAAAAGTTTTCTAAGCCATAGTGCTTGAGAAGTTGCAACTGAAGCTGAAACATATTCAGCTTCGATGGTAGACAGGGCGACTATGGATTGTTTCTTGGACTGCCAAGAAACAGCCACAATTCCCAAGTTAAATACATGTTCAGAGGTACTTTTGTAATCCTCTAGACTTCCTCCCCAGTCAATATCGTAGTAACCAGTAATTTCAATGTGATTAATCTTATTGTATTTCAGACCTAAATTAAGTGTGTCTTTAATATACCTCAATATTCTTTTGGCAGCACTTAAATATATATGATTTGGAGCATGCATAAACCGTGACAGTAAGTGGACAGAATACATAATATCGGGTCTAGTTGCAGATGCATATAGCAAGCTTTCAATTAAGCTTCTGTATGTCTTTCTATTTACTAGTTTTCCTTGGGCAGAAAGTAACTTTTGATTCACTTCTAGGGGGGTAGAGATAGGTTTTGTCTCTCATTCCAAAATTTTTCAGCAATAATTTTATGTATATAACTTGAGAGATGGATACACCACTGTGTCTTGAGTTAGGGGGGTAGAGACAGGTTTCCTAGGTCTGACATTTCATACCTAGTTTCCATTTCTCTCCTAAAATTATTAAATAACTCAATTTTATTACTTGTGAAGATAATATCATCTACATATATGAAGATAATTAAAATTCCAGAATGTTTATCTTTCTTAATATAAAGTGTAGGATTACTCTTACTTCTACTGAATCCTTGATTTAGTAAGTCAGAATTAATTTATTGATACCAAGCACGAGGAGCTTGTTTCAACCCATACAAAGCCTTATTTAATCTATAAACACGGTATTCACTCCCCTTTTTTACAAACCCAGAGGGTTGCTCTACATAGATTTCTTTCTTTAGTTTTCCATTTAGGAAGTCTAACTTTATGTCTAGTTGGAATAAATTCTAACCCTATTTGTCCAGCTAAAGCTATTAGAATCCTTACGGTTTCTAACCTTGCTACTGGAGCAAAAGTTTCATGGTAATTGATTCCGGGTTTCTGTAAGCAGCCTTTAGCCACTAATCGAGCCTCATATACCGGCTGATTTGAATTGGATTTTTAGTCTTAATCCTATAGATCCATTTTACACCTATACTATGTTTATTTGGGGGTAAGTCAACTAGAGTCCAAGTATTATTTTTTTAAATGACATATATTTTTGTCTGCATTACTTTAATCCATAATTGATGTTTTATAGCTTCTTCATAGTTGAGTGACTCAACTAATGCATAATTACATCTTTGTTAAATATTTGACTGGTATTTATATTTAACAGAAGTATTTATTTTATTTGGTTCAATTAAAAAATACATAGATTCAGAATTAGATAAAGATTCACAACTATATTCAAAAACATATTTAGACTTGCATTCAGAACCACATTCAGAAGAAAATTCAGAAGTAAATTCAGAGGGAGAGTTGAAATCATACCTTGGAGTGCTTATTAATTTATTGCTAGCTATAGTAGCTTCTGTATAGCCATTTTTAATTTCAGAATTAGCTTCATTAAAGATTTCACCCCATTTACTATTTTCATCAATCAGTATATCTCTCCTCACCAGAAATGACTTAGTTTCTAGTGAATACAATCTGTAACCCTTAGATTGCAGACTGTATCCAACTAAGATGCACACTAGACTCTTTGAGTCTAATTTGGTCCTTTGTGCATTTGGTATATGGGAGTAACAAACACTCCTAAATACCCTTAGATGTTTGACACTTGGTTTTCTGCTAGTCCAAGCTTGCACTGGAGTAAGATTGTCTAGTGCTTTAGTGGAGCACCTATTGAGTAGATACACTGATGTGTTCACTGTTTCTACCCAATATGTTTTTGGTAGGCATTTCTCATTCAATAGTAATCTGGTCATCTCCATTATTGTTTTGTTTTTCCTCTTCACAACTCCATTTTGTTGTGGTGAGTAGGCAGTGGTCAACTGCCTAGCTATACCTTTTAATTCATAAAAATTTGTGAATTTTTGAGAGAGGAATTCACCTCCTCTATCTGTTCTAAGTGTTTTTACACTTAGTCCAGATTATCTTTCGACAAGGGAGAGGAGCTTCTTGAAGTATTCAAGTGACTCAGACTTGTGCTTCAAGAAGAAAACTCAAATGTGTCTTGTGCAATCATCAACAAATAGTAGAAAATAACTACGGTTACCTAATAATTTCACTGACATGAGACCACATATATCAGCATATGATAGTTTTAAAGGTTTAGAAGCTTTCAAGGTAGACTGCTTAGGAAAGCTCTTCCTAGTTTGTTTTTCTAGTGAGCACTCCTCACAAATAAAATTAGGAATAACAAGGTTTGAAGGCACTCCCTTCACCAGATTATTTTGAAAAATATTTTTTATGTTTAAATAATTTAAGTGGTCAAACCTTATGTGCTAAAGAGAAGCTACGGACTGGACATTCATTGACAATGCCTTGTCTACTCTCACAGGAAATATCAGTGGAAAGTTCTTCCATTTGATTTTTTTACTGTCCATGAGGGTTTATTACTTCCATGATCAAATATTTCAGATGTATTATTCTCAAATGATAGTTTGTAGCCTTTTTCAATTAACTGACCAACTCTTAATAAATTCTGGTCCAAGGTAGGAACCAGAAGTACTTCTTCTATAAATTTAGTTCCAGTGCAAGTGGGTATTGCCACTCTGCACTTGACTTGTGCCTCAACTAATTCACCATTGCCTAATTTAACTTGTAATTTTACTACTGTAAGTAAATCCACAAATATTTCCTTATTTCCAGACTTGTGATTTGAGCAAGCTTTATCCAGAAACTAGGTATTTGATAAAGATATATTATCTGTTTCTTTTGCATAAAACAGATACTATACAGAGGCTACTCACTCTTTAAAGCCAGCATTCTATTTAGAGATACTTTTACACTCCTTTGAATTATGCCCAAAGCTTTTACAGTTTAGTCATTGATTCTATTTTCGAAACTAACACTCTGTTGCAATGTGGTTTGATTTCTTGCATATATTGCAAGAGACATGTTGGTCATTATGTGAGTCATTAGAGAGAGTAGAAGAAGAGCCAGGTTTGATTTTATTTTTATTTTTATTTTTAAAACCATACCTTTGACTATTTCTTTTAATCCTTATGTTTATGGATTGAATTTCATCTTTGTTAGACTTGTCCTCCCATCTTGACTGCATTGCAGTTTCTCCAGAAACTTCTGCCTTCTTCAATAGTCGGCTTTCATATGATTTTAATGAACTCAGAACTTGCTGGATAGTCGGCTTTGAGAGATCTTTGGTTTCCTCTATCACTGCCACAATGGCATCAAATTTATCAGGCATACAGATTAATAATTTTTTAACTATTTGAGTCTCAGAGATGTCTTCTCCATGAATCATAAGTTGATTAACTATATCAAGGAACTGAGTTGAAAACTCAGTAAGAGAATCTGAGTTTTCCATACTCAAAATTTCAAAATCTTTTCTCAAGGAGTGCAGAAGAGCACCTCGAGCCTTCTTATCTCCTTGATATTCCTCAATTAGGAGGTCCCATGCCTCCTTGGCTTGAGTACATCCAAGTAATTGAGGGAATTTAGCATTACTTACACCATGTTGGACGAAAAGTAATACTTTCGCATTTAACTTCCTTAATTCTTTCTCTTGTAATAATTCCTTACCCTCCAAAATAGAGAAATTCGAGGCCTCTAGATATCCAAAAACCACAATTTCTCATATATCTTGAGAGATAAATAAGGTTCGTATTTTAACAAGCCAATAATCAAAATTCTCACCATCAAACAAGGGAATAGGAATTGATCCCGAGTTTGATGAGATTTGGACTTTTGAAAACATATTTGATTAAATATTTAACTTGAAAAACTTTGAACAGAAGGTTAGGGTTTTGTAGAAAATCTATTTTAAACACCACAAAACCTTCAAATCTTAGTAAACATGGTTAGATCTGTGCTAGATCTTAAGGAATTCGTGAAAAATAATAAGGGTTTTTAGAGATCATCTAATCTGGAGAAATTAAATTCGAACAATGTTCAAAGATAATTTTAATCTCAGTTAGAAATGGTACACTGATACTAGAATGTTGTTAGATAACAACAATTCTTTGTTAAAACAAGAATTTCTTAAGAACAGAGAAGCACAGAAGTGAATGAGTAGAAGAGAATAAGAAGAGATAGAGCCACATAGCAGAGAAAACCAAAGCAATTCAATTATCAAATGTTCAGCCACTTGGTCAAAAGAAAAACTGAGTTTATATATGACTCTAATAATTGAAAAAAAAAATAAAGGAAATACTTTACAGCTGCACATATTTAATAAATATTCATTAAGGGCATAAAAGTAAATTCACTCAAGGTACATTCAACTATGTCGAATAGACCGTCAACAAGATCCATATATGAGACGACGAAAGATAATATAGGAATGGTTGAGAGACAAGGGGAGAGAAAATTTATTATCTATCTTGGCAAATAAAAATATATTTTAATTAGAATAAAATGTTTTTATTTTCACATGACTAAATCACATTAGACATATTTCTCTAATTTTATCATCTACGTTCATAATATCTAGATAATTTTTAATTCTAATAATTTTTTAAATTTTATGATGATCAATATTATCACATATTTATTTTAATTTATGCATTTTTTACACAGTGTCAAATATTTTGAATCAATAAAATATTATGAGTTTAATAATTATTTTATAATAGGTTACCTTTAAACTAACAAAGTTCTTTTATGAAATATGACTCTAAATATCATGCTTCATTTTTACATGTTTATTTTAATCATATGGCTTATATTTTAAAAAAAAATTATTATTCTTTGGAATTATAAATATTAAATCATGAGAATCATGAATTAAGGTGTGGTAATAAAAATAATTAGTATGGAGAAATTATAATTTTCATAAATAATATAAAAGATTTGAATGGTAAAAAGGTAGCTTTGCCCCCTAATATTAAAGATCACTTTCATATTTTTTTTAATGGATAAATTATGTTTAGGTATACCAAATTAAAAATATTTACAAAAAAAAAATAGAATTAAACTTTTAATATTAATAAAAAAAGTACACTAAAATGGTAGATATTTATTTTTTGGCACAAATTAATCTGAAACCCAAAAATACGATCATACGTACACATTAACATTATAAAAAATAAAATAATTTTTTTTCAAAAATAATTGTTTTCAAATTCCAAAAATAGTTTTTGAATTCTAAAACTATATATAAAAACTGATATATAAAAATGTATAAATGAAAACCTATATACATATATGTGTGTGTGTGTGTGTGTCTGTGTGTGCATGTGCATGATGCAAAATTAGGTTTTCAGTTTAAACATACTAAAATATAAATATTTTATGTTTTGGTGAGCATTTTTTCATTTCCCCAAATTTTTATGTTTTATATTTACTAATCATTTATTGGACTTCAGCATTGTCCCATCTTGAATCCTTTAGTAATTTTGTTTCTTTTTCTTAATTTAGTTTCTCTCCTAGTTAGATTTTTATGTTCAAAAATTTGATTGCTACTTAATTTATTTTTACATCCAAAATTATTCATTGTTGCTCTTGAAGATTGATCCTCTCAAAAGACATGCACACCAATTAGACCATCACATTATTGTTATTTCATATTTCATCTATAATGATCAAATATTTAATGATGATGAATCTATTAAAAATATAAGCAAATCATAATTATTTTGCTTTATATTATATAAACTTAGTTGAATGCTAACAAGCATTAGTTGTGTATGAATATAATTAATGAAACAAAATTTACTTAAGCTTAAAAATTATATTTTTAAATATCTTGTGATCATCACATGAATTATTATCTAGTAAAAGAAATTTACTCATTTCACAAGTGATCAATTAATTAAATTTTTTTTTTGTTAACATTTCATTCTAAGTGTAAATTATGTTGGATTATTATCATGATAGAAGTTAATCTATATTAGTATTATCATTCACTTTCATCCATGTAAAAAAAAAAAAAAAGATTCAGGGAGAATACATATCTCACTAATAATTGGGATTTTGATTACCAGAAAAAAAAAATTTGGTATTTTAATTCCAAAGAATAAGGTATAAATATATAAAAGAAAAATTAAGGCTTTGGTTTTATCCTTTGTTACTTCAGTAGCCAATGGATGCTGCTCCATTGCTGGTTGACAAGATCAAAATCCAAGAAGCACGATTTTTGAAGCAACGACTGTGTGGGCCAGACAACAATTAGGTAGGGGGTGGTCGAGGAAAAAATAGCTTGCTGCAAAAAAAAAAAAAAAACACAATCACACAGATAGATGAGAAATAGGTAGGCTAGAATAATCATCGGGCCAGACGTACCACAATGTTTTGATAATCACTGATGTAGGCAATATGAACATCTGAAATTGTCTGGGCAGCTGTAGGATAACTGACAAACCCACTGGTTCGATTCTCAAGAACAAAAACACTTCTCCACGAGTCACCATCATCATCAGAAACAGATAACTGGAGGATTCCAGAATTGTAACCCCTATGAATCAGCAAGAGTAGATTGTTGTTCAGCTTCGAGGCATCGAGGTCGGCTACACAAAGAAAGAACAGATGAATCAGTTTGGTGATCTTCCGGCACAATACGATGATATCGAACTGTGCTATGTGCAGAAAGAATCCACAGGGGCAAATAAAAACCATGGGGCAAACAGGGAGCGGAGACACTTGCGTTGCGCCATTTTCGGGGGTCATCCGCGCTTGGATCAAACAGCCACTTTTCAAGTATTATTCAGACAAAAAAGAAAACGCGGTGTTTTATTGCCGGTCAAAAAAGCAACGGGTTGGTTAAAATAATAATAACCAATTGAGGTTGAGTAATTTTTAAAAACCGCCCTGCCAAGATCACTGGTCACCTGTTCCACAGCAGAAAAGTCAAGCATTTGTGAAATGTAGTTGGACATTCAAAACTGAAATGTTACTTGCATCAGGACATCAGGCACATTGAACTTGTTTCTGAAGGACGTTCCAAAAAGAAAGGATCCGTCGGCAAACTGAATAGGCTGCAACAAAGCACGCGACATTTAAAAAACACCACAGCTGCGGGGATCAAAAACCATGTCTTCACCAATGGGCGACTATTTCAAGCATACCTTTGCTGTTTGAAACAGTAAATTTGATTTTGATTGGGCATCTGACCATGTACCGCCAGAATCATTGGATTCCTTCAAAAAAGCCGGCAAACTTAAATAAACCATGTCATATATTTATTGATGAATTAATTGGTTACTAAATGATGAATTAATCTTGTTACTAAATGATGAATTAATCTTGTTGCGGTTACTAAATGGGGGGCTAAAATAGTCTAGAAGTTATTTTTTTTTAGTATATATATGTAATGCTGAAACAGTAGGTGTACTCATCTTCAAAGTTGAAAAATCATATTTGTTTATTGTTTTCTTTGGAGCTCCCTATTATCTTAAAAAAAATTCTGTTATTTTTTAAAGATATCCAATATTTGGTATCGGAGGGAGGTTGAAGTCATGACCGGTGTTGAAGGAGAACAATCTAATGCGCGTGCATTCGTCAAACCGATGGCAAGAGGAGCCTCAATCCCAATCCAATATCCAACATTAAGCGAAATGAATTACGGCATATGGGCTGTCAAGATGAAGATAATCTTGCGTTCGCTAGGGATATGGTCAGTGATTGAAGGTGGAGACACGGACGACGAAAAAGATCAAGGTGCCATGGTAGCAATTTCTCAAGCCGTGCCGGATGACGTGATGATGACAATCGTGGAAAAGAATACGACAAAGGAGGCTTGGGACGCACTCAGGGAGATGCGGATTGGTGAAGATCGCGTCAAGAAGGCACGCTTACAGGTGCTGAAACGACAACTGAATAAGTTACATATGGAGGATTCAGAGACAATAAACGAGTTCTCCATGAAGCTTACAACACTGGCCGGTGAGATTCGCTAGCTGGGCATGAAGCTGGATGACAACGAAATTGTGGAAAAATTGTTCAGCGCAGTTCCAGACAGATTTCTCCAAATTATCGGAACGATCGAGCAATTTGGTGATATTGAGAATATGTCAGTCTCAGAAGCAATTGGCCGTCTCAAAATCTTTGAGGAAGGACTTAAAGGCCGAGTACTTCCAAATGGGAGTGAAGAACAACTACTTCTTACCCAAGCCGAGTGGAAGGTAAGGTGCCGGAAGGGAAAGAAAGATGAAAGTTTCAACAATATCAAAAGAGGAGCACGTCACGAGAGATTTCGTGGCCGCGGGCGTGGATATGGTGGAGGTCAAGGAAATGGTGAACGCACTAACGAAGACCGAAAGCCACGCAACTTCGACAAATCCAATGTCAAGTATTTCAATTGTAATGTATATGGTCATTTTGCAAAAGAGTGTCTCAAGCCAAACCGAAGAGAAAGTGCCAATTTTGTTACAACACAAACCGATGAAGAACCGACACTGTTGATGGTCGAAACCTGCGCAACACAGAACGAACGGGTATTACTCACAAATACAAGGTGGTGCCAAAAGTAATCAACACCCAAGACAAGGCTTGATATTTAGATACAGGCGCGAGTAATCACATGACCGGTTGCATCGAAAAATTTGCTGAAATTGACACGGCCATTAAAGGGTCAGTCAAATTTGGAGATGGCTCGTCTGTAGAGATACATGGAAAAGGCTCGGTTTTATTTGAATGCGTCACAGGTGAACATCGTGTATTAACTAATGTCTACTACATTCCAAAGTTGAAGAGCAACATAATAAGCCTTGGTCAGTTAGATGAGAACGGATGCAAATTTATAATTGAAGGAGGAGTGATGACTATCTTGGACAGGACACGAAGGCTTTTAGCAAAAGTGAGCAGGTCAGGAAGTCGTTTATACTTGATGCACATTACTCAGGTCCTACCAGAATGTCTTATGGCTAGAAGTAAAGAAAGTGCTTGGCGGTAGCATGCAAGATACGGGCATGTGAACTTTTATTCCTTGAAGATTCTAAGTCAGAAACAAATGGTGCACGGACTACCCATAATTGATAATAAAGACCGCATCTGTGATGGTTGCTTGATTGGAAAGCAACACCGAAATCCATTTCCAAAGGTGGCAAAATTCCGAGCAGAATCACCCCTTGAACTGTGGCATGGAGACTTGTGCGGGCCAATAACTCCTACTACACATGGAGGCAACCGTTATTTCCTACTGTTGGTTGATGATTGTACTAGATTCATGTGGCAGATGCTGATCCGAAACAAAGACGAAGCATTTGATGGATTCATGAAGGTCAAAGCATCAGCAGAAATGGAGAAAAATAGCAAATTGAAGGTTTTTCACACAGATCATGGCGGCGAATTCACGTCAAATGAATTCAATACTTACTGTGAAGTCTGGGGAATTAAGCGTTATATTACGGCCCCTTATTCTCCTCAGCAAAATGGAGTTGTTGAACGAAGAAATCAAACGGTGGTTGGCATGGCAATGAGTCTGTTAAAAAGCATGGGAGTCCCAGGTGAATTTTGGGGAGAAGCGGTATCAACTGCCGTATATCTCCTAAATCGAGCACCAACAAAAGGTATCATCGGCAAAACTCCCTATGAAGCATATTACAACCGCAAGCCAACTGTTGATCATTTTCGCATCTTTGGATGTGTGGGACATGTAAAAGATGTTACACCTCAACTCACAAAACTTGCAGACCGAAGCAAGCCAATGGTGTTTATTGGTTATGATTCGAATACAAAAGGCTATCGAATGTTTGATCCAAAGTTAAATCGGGTTGTAGTGACACGGGATGTCGTGTTTGAAGAAGAAAAGAAGTGGGAGTGGAACAAATTTACAAAAAAAGAAGCAGGATCAGCAGGTAACACTCTTGCAACACACTATTTTACCATAGCAGGAACATCTGATACAACAAATCATGAAGACAAAGAAGATATCAGCAATTCTGGTATGGATCTCTCACATACGACACAAGAACAAATTGGTAACCAATATCAGCATGCTACACCAGTGATGAACACGATATCTAGAATATTTGTTTCACCATATACTCCAGTAGCAAGTTTTGAAGAATCAGTATCAACCGAGACATTACAACCCTCAACATCCGATGAGAGATCATTAGTAGGACCACGAGGTATGCGTGACATCAGAAGCTTGTATGATGCAACAGTCCCAATAGAAATGCAATATTTGGGATTATGTTTGCTAGGGGAAGAAGAGCCATCAAATTTTGAAGAAGCCAAGGCAGATCCGATGTGGAGAAGAGCAATGGAGGAAGAAATTTCCTCTATTAAAAAAAATGAAACTTGGAAGCTCGTTCCATTACATGACAGCCACAAACTCATAGGTCTAAAGTGGGTTTACAAGCTAAAGAATGACAATCAAGGCAGAATTGTAAAGTACAAAGCAAGACTAGTAGCAAAGGGGTATGTTCAACGACAAGGCATAGACGTTGATGAAGTTTTTGCTCCTGTTGCTCGGCTGGAAATGGTACGTTTATTGATTTCTATTGCAACACATAAAGGATGGAAGGTACATCATATGGATGTGAAGTCGGCTTTCCTCAACGGTGATTTGGAAGAGGAAGTGTATGTCATTCAACCGCCGGGTTTTGATATAAAAGGAGAAGAGCACAAGGTGTTAAAGTTGTACAAAGCATTGTACGATTGGCGACAAGCACCTAGAGCCTGGAACTCAAAACTGGACAAGTCATTGAGGACACTTGGTTTTGAGAAGTGTTCTTTAGAGCATGCCGTATACATAAGAAATCAATGTGAATGGAATTTAATTGTTGGAGTCTACGTGGATGATTTAATCATTACTGGAGAGTGTATTCAAGACATAGACAAGTTCAAATTACAGATGATGAAATTGTTTAGCATGAGTGATCTTGGATTACTAAGTTACTACCTGGGAATTGAAGTTTGTCAGAATTTTCAAAGTATTACACTCAACCAGACAGCTTTTGCAAGAAAGGTTTTAGACAAATGCGGAATAATAGATTGCAACCCTTCACAAATCCCGATGGAACCTCGTCTGAAACTGAGCAAGGAAAGCACAAGTCTACCTGTAGACACAACTATGTATAGAAGTATTGTTGGGAGTTTAAGGTACTTACTGCACACACGCCCAGATTTAGCATTCTCTGTCGGCATGGTGAGTAGATACATGGAGAAGCCCACGGTGGAGCACATGGCTGCAGTAAAGCATATACTACGGTACGTAAAAGGAACTTTAAGCCTCGGTTGCGTTTATGAGAAGAAGAAAGGAAATATGGAGTTGATCGGTTACTCCGATAGTGATCTAGCCGGTGACACTGATGACAGAAAAAGCACCACAGGTTTGATCTTTTTTCTTGGGTCAAATCCTATTAGTTGGTGTTCACAAAAACAGAAAGTGATTGCATTATCTTCATGTGAAGTGGAGTACATTACTGCTTGTGGAGCAGCATGTCAAGGAGTGTGGCTAGGACGATTGTTGACACATTTGTTAAAAGTTGAAGATAAAAAGGTGATTCTAAAGATTGACAATCAATCTGCAATTGCATTAAGTAAGAATTCAGTTTATCATGAGAGGAGCAAACACATCGATACTCGATTCCACTACATTAGAGACTATGTTGAATCTGGAATAATTGAAATTCAACATGTTTACACAAAAGATCAGTATGCTGATATCCTGACCAAGTCGCTAGCAAAAATGAAGTTCTTGGAGATGAGAGAAAGAATTGGTGTGCGGTACATCACTAGAAAACAACAAGCTTAAGGAGGAGATTGATGAATTAATCTTGTTGCGGTTACTAAATGATGAATTAATCTTGTTACTAAATGATGAATTAATCTTGTTACTAAATGATGAATTAATCTTGTTGCGGTTACTAAATGGGGGGCTAAAATAGTCTAGAAGTTATTTTTTTTAGTATATATATGTAATGATGAAACAGTAGGTGTACTCATCTTCAAAGTTGAAAAATCATATTTGTTTATTGTTTTCTTTGGAGCTCCCTATTATCTTTAAAAAAATTCTGTTATTTTTTAAAGATATCCAACATTTATTAAGATTGTTCTTACATTCAAGTGAGAGAAAGATAGAGAGAGATAGATGGAAAGAAATAGAGCTCGATTTATACTAGTAATCTAACGAGGATCGATCACCGTAAAGGATCATTATAGAGTTTAATGATGTCTTCAGTAACATAGGTGCACCATAAGTAACTGAGGAGGTTGGGTCAAAAAAGGGCACTGGCAAGTTCCACTTTCCATTCTGACCCATCAAAACATGCGCATCGGGATATAAAAATTACAAATTCATCACTAGATATAATCGATAGTAAGCTGAAATTCCATTAATTCAAACAGATTAAAGAAAAATTCCAAGGAAAACCATGTATCGAGAGCTTAAGATATGCGATAAAATCATATGGTAGGTTTGCAAATATATGTTGAAATATAAACTTATTTTTGTTAAAGTTTAAACTTATTTTAATGATAATAATAATAATTTTAAAAGTTATATACTTGGTCAAAGTTAGGTGAGAATTAAATATAACTTTGAATAATTCAAAATTTTTAATAACTACCTAAGACTAAGTATAAAGCAGTTAAGAGTTTTGTGAGATTTGTAACCTATAAATAACTATGTTGTATTAGTGTTTAATGTACTTCATTCTCAAGTGAATTAAAATATTTTTTTTATCTTCTTCCATTTATCTTCTTTCATTTTTTCTTTCCAACAAAGTAGTACCAGAGGAGAAGGTTAATACCGAGGTGATGGTGAATAGTGGTATGATTCCCTTCCAAGTCCTAGTGCTCCACAAAAGCAACTATGACAACTGAGCATTAAGTTGAAGACCCTCCTTGGATCACAAGATGTGTGGGACATAATTGAGAAAGGTCATGAAGAACAAGAGAATGAAGATGGTCTATCTCGAGCTCAAAAGGATAGTTTGAGAGACTCGAGAAAGAGAGACAATAAGGCTCTATATCTAATCTATCAATGATTAGATGAAGATGCTTTTGAGAAAATCTCAGAAGCAAAGACGGAAAAAGAAGCATGAGACAAACTTCAAACCTCATATAAGAGCGCAGATCAGGTTAAGAAAGTACGTCTTCAAACATTAAGAGCTGAGTTTGAAGCATTAAATATAAAAGGAGGAGAAGTCATTTCAGACTACTTCTCTAGAGTTTTAATAGTAACAAATCAATTAAAAAGAAATGGTGAAATATTAAGTGATGTAAGAATCATGAAAAAGATTCTTTGATCGATAGATGCAAAATTCGATCATATTGTCGCTATTATTGAAAAAACAAAAGACTTGCAAATCATGACAATAGAACAGTTGATGGGTTCATTGCAAGCCTATGAAGAAAAGAGGAAGAAGAAAGAAGGAATCGTAGAGCAATTATTCAAAACTCAGATTGATAATGTCCAGAATGATAAAAAGCAATAAGAAAGAGGTCGCGATCATGGAGGCCATGGACGTGAACGTGGACGTGGACGTGGACGTGGACAAAATTGGAGGTCCTATGATAATAACAATAATATCGAAAGAGATGAAAGTACAATAAGAGGTTATGGGAAAGACAACTACAGATCGAGGTATGATAAGTCACATATCAAATGTTACAACTGTAAAAGATTTGGCCATTATGCCTCAGAATGTAGAGCTCCAAATAATAAAAGAGTTGAAGAAAAAGCTAATTATATGGAAGAAAAAAGTCAAGACAATGAAACTTTGCTACTAGCTTACAGGAGCAATACAAAAAGTGAAGATAATTCATGGTACCTTGATTCTCGTGCAAGCAATCATATGTGTGGGAAAAGAAGCACGTTCGTAGAACTTGGTGAATCAGTAAGTGGGGATGTAATTTTTGGAAATGAATCAAAAGTAGCAGTGAAAGGCAGAGGTTACATTCTCATCCGATTAAAGAATGGAAATCATCAATTCATTTTCAATGTTTATTATGTACCAAATATGAATAGTAATATTTTGAGTCTGGGACAGCTCTTAGAGAAAGATTATGATATCCATCTAAAAGATAATAATATTTCAATAAGAGATAAGAAAAATAATTTAATTGCTAAAGTACCAATGTTAAAAAATTGAATGTTTATGCTTAGGATTCAAAGTGATATTACAAAGTGTCTCAAGACATGTTACAAAGACAACTTGGCTTTGGCATCTTCGGGTTGGACATCTCAACTTCGGAGGATTGAAATTACTCTCTAAAAAGCAAATGGTGAAAGGACTACCTGTCATTAGTCATCCTGATCAAATATGTGAATGATGTCTACTTGGAAAGCAATTCAAGAAGTCATTCCCAAATGAGTCAAACTCAAGAGCTCGAAAGCCACTAGAATTTATACATACAGATGTGTGTGGTCCAATCAAGCCAAGCTCACTTGGTAAGAGCAACTATTTTATTCTTTTTATAGATGATTATTCAAGAAAAACTTAGTTTATTTCTTAAAAGAAAAAACAAAGGTATTTGAAAAATTCAAGAAATTCAAAGCCCTTGTTAAAAAAGAAAGCGGGCTTCTAATCAAATCCATGAGATCAGATCGTGGAGGAAAATTTACATCGAACAAATTTCAGAAATATTATGAAGATCATGAAATTCAAAGACCTCTCACAGTTCCGAGATCCCCCAACAAAATGGAGTAGCAGAAAGGAAGAATAGAACTATCCTTGACATGGTAAGGAGCATGATTAAAAGCAAGAAGCTACCAAAGAAATTGTGGGCAGAAGCAATTGCATGTGCAGTGTATCTATCCAATCGATCTCCAACAAGAAGCGTATGGGGAAAAACACCACAAAAAGCTTGGAGTGGAAGAAAGCCAAGTATATCTCATCTAAAAGTCTTCGGAGGCATAGCTCATGTGTATGTCCCGGATGAACAAAGAAGCAAGCTGGATGATAAAAGTCAAAAATATATCTTCATTGGTTATGATGCAAACCTATGTTGCACGGATACGCCTAGGAACTGCCGTGTCGCCGTGTCCACGTGTCCGACACGTGGACACGGGTCAGACACGGGTCAGATATGTGTCCGATATGCCACGTGGCGTATCGGATACGTGTCAGAGACATATCCGACGGGTTGTTCGGAAACAATCGTCGTTAACAACAAACGCGTCATTTGCCTACAGACGCATCGTTTACCAACTGACGCATTTTTATGATTCTAACGCGTCGAAATACACTATACATTAACTATTACTCCTACATCCCTAACAAATTGAGGAGCACACCATCGACAGTGAGTTGCCGACAAGCCAATTGCGAGAAATAGTTGTCAATTGTCATTATGTCAAATGAGGAGGGGAGGAACACATCACCGAGGTGCCGACAATACCTAAGGTAACCTAATTCTATAAAGGGAATGGGGGGTTTTGGAATCTATATCGGGAGGGGGAGAGTTCGAAAATCGAAACTATAAAGGGAGGGTTGGGGGGGGGGGGTGTTAGAGGGTTTAAATTTTTTTTACATTATTTTAAAATACAGAATTTTAAATTATTTTAAAATACAATATTTAAAATTATTTTAAAATACATAATATTTATAATTAATAATTTTTATTTTTAATTTTATTTTTTTATCATGACGTATCCTAGTCGTATCCGTATCCTAGTTTTTTAGAATTTGCCATGTCCCCGTATCCTGCCGTGTCGTATCTCCGTGTCTGTATTCGTGTCCGTGCAACATAGATGCAAACTCTAAAGGCTACAAGCTTTATAATCCTGATACTGGAAAGACCGTCATTAGTCAAGATGTCATATTTGATGAAGAAGGAGAATGAGATTGGGAATAACAAAATAAAGACTATAATTTCTTCCCTTATATTGAAGAAAATGATGTGGAACATCAAACGCTAGAACTAGCAGAAGATGAACCTACAACTCCACCAATTTTACCAGCTGGAAGTATTCAAGAAGAGAAAAGCTCGAGTGAAAGAATTCCACGTTTTAGAAACATACGAGAAATATATGAGGTAATAGAAAATCAAGAGAATCTTACACTCTTTTGTCTCTTTTTCGACTGTGAACATATGAACTTTCAAGAAGCAATTAGAAACATGAATTGGAAACAAGCAATGAATGAAGAAATAAAGGCAATCAAAAAGAATGATACATGGGAATTAACTTCACTTCCTAAAGGGCACAAGACAATTGGTGTGAAATAGGTGTACAAAGCAAAGAAAGTTATTAAAGGAGAAGTCAAAAGATACAAGGCAAGATTGGTGACAAAAAGTTACAGTCAAAAAGCTGGTATTGATTATGATGAGGTATTTGCTCTTGTTGATCGATTAGAAACTATTAGACTTCTTATTTCCTTGGCCACTCAAAATAATTGGAGAATACAACAAATGAATGTGAAATCTGTCTTCCTAAATGAAGTCATTAAAGAAGAAATCTATATTGAACAACCACAAGGATATGAAATAAAATGAGAAGAATTTAAAGTTTTAAAGCTGAAGAAGGCACTGTATGAATTGAAGCAAGCTCCAAGAGCTTAGAATGCTTGAATTGACAAATACCTTCAAGGAAGAAAAGAATGGTAGATTGTGTCTGGAACTGCGCTCAATAACGTTATTTTTGTCTATACTATCTTCCTCACTAAAAAGAAAAGAAAAAAAAGAGGGATATTATTATCAAAATAAAAAGTATGAATTTTATCCATTATTACTAACGTTATTTTTGTTGTTGTTAAATTTGTTTAATCATATATGTCAATTGTTATATAAATTATTTTTATGATATGTTGTTATCATTCCTGTTTTTTTCCAATGCTCTATAATATATTTTTTTCTGCATGTATAATTATTTATTGTTCATCTTTTTGTATGTAAGTTACAATATTTGGAAATTAACTTTCAACTTTGTCAGGCTAGCATGAAGCAGTTTATTGGAGATACACAATTGGGTTGCATATATCAGAAATTTTTAATTGAATTAAAGAAATGAATGTTGAAATTATGTTATATTTTTTTTTTAAATTGTAAGAAGTCTGAGTTCCCATTGTACTTGATAGCTTTATTCTTGGTATGGATTGTAAAGAATATTTTTCTTATGTGCATGCAGTATTACAATAACAGGTTAAAATATATTTACAATAATTATTAAATTTATATTTAATTAAATCATTATCTTCCTTGACACTTTTACTAAGTGTCATTGCATTCAAATAATTTAAGATTAATACAACAAATTATGACATTTTCTGAGTGTCAAGGTAGATTAGTATAATAAACAATGACACTTTATTTTAGCGTCAAGATTTGATTCAACGACACTGCAAAAAAATATCATTATATGCAAAGACTTTTTATGTCAGGCTAGCAAATAACGCTATCAATAAGCAACATGAATTATATATAATGATGCTTTTTAATCGTATTTGATTATGTTTTTTGCTGTAGTGCTTGTAGTGACATTTTTCCTAGGATTAGCTCTAATATAATATTAAAATCAAGTCAGAATAATAAAAAAGATAACATTCTCAATAATAAATAATATCATACAAACATGTCTTGGCAAAACTGAAAAAAAAAAGGAATCAAGGTAGTCCGTAAGGTGGATGCTTTCATCAAATTCAAAAAATTAAATAAAATCAGCATATAAAACATGCTACAATACATAGAATTTGACTCTAACGTTATATTAAAATTCAAGATATTAAACAAAAATAAGTTTACAAACACAAAAAAATAAATAGTCTATGATATAGATTGGAACATCTCACATGTTGGACACTCTCATCCATAAAACATACAATAAAGTAGAAAATATAAAATAAACACAAACATAATTATTGTAATTTATATAATGAGGAACATCACATGTGAATTTTAAATGCACCAAGTTGTATTGAATTTACATATTCTATTACTAACTTGTAAAAAATAAAAATACCAAAAAATAGAACTACTACAAGAAATTTCTACCATTTGTTTCTTGAATAAATTTATGAGAATGCAAAGGGAAAGAAACCCAAAACTCTAAAACAAATAGAAGTTAAATTTTGAGAAAAGAATTCCAAGCACATAAACACATGTAATGAAAAAGTAAATGTTTCCCCCATGGATTAATCCTAGCCATAGGGAATGGCTTAAAACTGTAATGTCCAAAGTTTGATTCTCATGTTCTTAGGACTAGAGGGATTTATCTCATTCAGATCTACCTCAAGCAAGACCAAGGGGAAGGTCTTCCTTCACATGAAAGTAATTGATGTGAGTACCATGGGGCAACTTTGATAATAAATACCGAGAAATTATGTTCAGGCAACCAAATTATTAAAAAAAAATTGCAAAAAAAAACCTAAAATATTAATATTTTAAAAAATATACCAGAACATAAAATATTTATATTTTACTACAATCAATAAGAAATCTGATTTTCCCCCCACACTAACATGGCATCAATATTAAATGGTGATTTTGGAATTTGAAAGGTGATTTTATTTTTTAAAAATCAAAAACTTGTATGTGTGTGTGTGTGAATGTGTGTCTGTGTGTGTGTGTGTGTATTTTATTTATTTACACACACACATTTCTATATATAAAAACCAATAAGTAAGAACACACACGCGCACACACACACACACACACACACAAGTTTTTGATTTAAAAAAAACAAAATCCCATTTCAAATTCAAAAATTACAATATTTTAATTTTTTTTATATTGTTGATGTGTCAGCTCTAGAGGAAAATTATGTTTTTAATCTTGAGTGTATTAAAACATAAATATTTTATACTTTGATATATTTTTTTCTTTCTTAGATATTAAAATTTTAGGTTTTTTTTTTGTAAATATTTTCTAAATGAAGCACCTAAACATAAATTACTCATACTTATGTGCTACAAATCTAGACATTATCAATAGGAAGAACAAATAGAATAAATAATTATAAATACATAACTAAGGAAAACCTAAATAGTAATTTGATAAAATAAATTTTCAATATAACTTGTAAAGATATCTCATAAAAAACAATACAAAGACAACAAAATCTATACTAATGATAGCATATAGATACATGTTAGAATGATAAGAATAAACATAACTCAGGATGATTATAACTAATTAATAATTGTTATTTGACTGAGCATTGTTAAGGTCAACATAAAAAAATAGTAACTTGTTGGGAAATCACACATGATGTTCTCATAATACCAATTCTAAACATATGATTATAAATTTTGGGGCACATATAAATGGAAATCCAAAAATACCATTCTAATGCCACATCATCATGCCATGTGATATAAAAATGGATCCAAAAATAAATATAATTTTATGACATATACTTAGATGTACTTTTTATAAAAAAACATTATTTTTGAAAAAATGTATACAAACTTAAATACATATGTAAATATATTTGCATGTGTAGTTATACATATATGAATGCATATTTGTATATAAACTTATGTATGGTTATACATTTTTATAGATATACACACATATAAATACTCTATAAACATATACATGTTATACTATATTATTTATAAACATATATATGTTTATTATATAATAAATTATACTATATACATGTTTATAAATACACACACACACACACACACACACACACACTTATATGTATTTAAACATGTATGTGCTTAAAAATATAAAAGTATATTTGTTTAAAACCATATACATTAATATGTTTATCAAGCTATATATGTTCATATATGAATAACTGTATAAACATATAAAAGTATACAACCATATATATATGCATAAAAATATACGACGATATATACACATACACATTTATATATCTTTTTTGAATTTTTTTTTCCTATAAAAAGTACATCTCAAACTACATGTCATAATTTTTTTATATTTTTTATATGATGTAACATGCTAACTTGGTGTAAGGAGAGTATCTTTTGTCACATCTTCTTAAAGAATCATTGAGAATAGTTAACCAAATATACGCAACATTTCTTTTGGTTGGTTTTAAAAAGAATTGAATGGAATGCTAATACATACGTACCTTCACTCTTCCAAGTGGGAATGAACTTACATTACAAACAATGAATATGAGAAAAGATGGGGTATGCCATCCAACTCAAATATATATGTATGAGTGAACCAAATAATTTACATATTATCATCAACTATGATGAATTACATAAACACACCAATAATTAAATCCCTAATTCAAGTTTTATTTAATTCAATTTTCATAATATAATATAAATCAAAATATAATAATTAATATAAAAACTATTTATATGTCACACAAACAAAATTACATAAATACTAGACCATCTATTTTGATATTTGTTTCGAATCTACCCTAAAGAGAAGAGGTTTGAGCATCACTCCCTCAAACTCTAGGATTTAGCATGTCATATATCTCTTGCTTGCTTGTGAAGCTCTTTGAGAAAAAAAATTATCAATAATATTTAGTCATGCATTAGAATTTGCTTGGTGTGTGGAAAGAAAAAAAAAACTTCAAAATTCCTCTCTTTCCTCAAATATTTCTATATTACTTTAAAATAAGAAGTTACTACTTTCAGAAGAAAACCATCACTTGAGCTTTAGGTCACAAGTCTGAGAAATGGCAATGACTTTGTAATGTGTCTCAATCTCTTTATAATACAAATTCATGGTATTGAGTAATGTCCAAAACTTGGGCCTAAAATTTATAATATAAAGTTGCAGTGTTAAGAATGGTGATATCTTTAGTGTTTTTCTCTCTCTTTCATCATATAACCATGGTACTAAAAATGGTCGTGGTCTTGAGAATAGTCTATGTTATTTTATTGGGAGTAGGTGAAAATCACTTTGCCCACATCGGAAATCTCTTTGGAGATTTCTAAAATTTTTCCTATAAAAAGACTTTTCCTATTCCTTTGAAATCTCATTCCCATGTATTTCCAAATTATCATTTTCATTTGATTTTATTTTATTTCATGATTTAATTTATTGCTTTAGCTTTAAATTTTCTATCTTTCAAATTATTGCGGGTTTAGTTTTATTTTATAACAGTGGTATTAGACTAGGTTAGCAACTTTTGTAGTTAATGCATTTTAGAAAAATTCTTTCAAATGGGCGATAAAAGCCTTAAGGTTTGTGGTTTTTAAGAGGGTAATTGTGCCCCTTCACTTACTTGAGAACTTTTTTAGTATAATAACACAAATTATTATTATTATTCTCAGTTATTGTTCACAGTAAACGTGAAACATGACTGTAAAATTTTAAATAGAAAAATTCAATGGAAGTAATTTTTCATTGTGGAAAATGAAAATTAAAGCAATTTTGAGTAAGAATAATTGATTAGATGCAATTGGAAAAAGGCTCACTAGAATTCCTGATGACAAGTGGAATGAGATGGATAGTAATGCAGTAGCTGATCTACATTTGGCACTTACTGATGGAGTATTATCGAGTGTGACAGAAAAGAATACGGCAAAAAAAATTGGTATACTCTCACAATATTGTACGAGGCAAAGTCACTTTACAACAAGATCTTCTTTAAAGAAGACTAAACACTTTGCAAATGATGGAATCTATTACGATAACTAATCATATCAACTCTCTAAATACTTTATATTCGTAACTTACTGCGTTGGGTCATAAGATAGAAGAAGTTGAACGTGTTGAGATTTTACTTTAGTGTTTACCTGATTCGTATGATCAACTCGTCATCAATCTAACAAATGGTGCATTAACCAATAGTTTAATTTTTAATAATATTGTCTCTGTCATCATAGAAGAAAAAAATTGATGGAAAAATAAAGAGGATAGATATGTAAATGCACAACAAATAGATGCTTTGACGATGATACGAGGGAGATCAACGGAGTGTGGTCCCAGTGGGAGTCAGAATTATGGTAGATCAAAATCTAGAAGTAAGAAAAATATTTTATATAGTGAAGTAACAATAATGGTTAAAAGTGAAGAATAGTTTAGTGATGTTTGGTTGCTAGACTCGGGAGCATCATGGCATATGACATCTCGGGAAGATTGGTTTCACAAATATGAACTAATCTCAGGTGGGTCGATGCACATTGGTGATGATCATACTTTAAAAATTATTGGTATGGGTACTATCAAAATTAAAATATTTGATGGTATGATTCATAACATTCAAGAGGTATGACATGTGATTGACTTGAAGAATAATCTATTATCTTTGAGATAAATATATAGTATTGGATGCAAAATTTGTATTGAAAATGGGATGATAAAGATTGTGAGAGGTTCACTTGTTATAATGAAAGGAGAAAAGATCACGACAAATTTATTCATGCTTAAATGAGAAATAGTACAGGAAGCAGATGCATGTATTGCATCAATTACTAAAGAAGAAGAATTAACGAAGATATGGCATCTCAAACTATGCCACATTTCATAACAAAATTTGAAGATTCTTTCTAATAAAAAATTACTTTCGGGGCTCAAAATGGTAAATTTATCTTTTTGTGAGCATTGTGTTACTAGTAAGCAGAATAGATTTACATTTAAAAGATCAAATGTAAGAAGTAAAAATACTATAGACTTGATATATTCTGATGTATGAGAATAACATGATATATTTTATGGATGAGCAATGTATTTTATATCCTTCATCGATGATTATTCAAGGAGATGCTGGGTATAACCAATCAAGAAAAAGTCAAATGTGTTTTTAACTTTTAAAGACTTCAAAACATGGGTGGAACTTAAATTTGGGAAAAGAATTAAGTGTTTGCAGACAGATAATGGAAGTAGGTATACAGTTGGTAAATTTTTTGTTTTTTGTAAGCAAGAATGTATCAAATGATAGTTCACAGTCACGTACATGCCACAACAAAATAGAGTAGCAGAATGGTTTAACAGAATTCTTACATAAAGGATCAGAGGAATGTTAAGGACTGCAAGACTACTCAATTCCTTTTGGGCAGAATCAGCAAAAACTGCATGTTATGTGATAAATCGATCACCATCAACATCGATTGATTTGAAGACACCGATGGAGATGTGGATGGGTAAGCTAACAAACTACTCTACTTTACATTATTTTGGATGTCCTGCATATGTGATGTACAACACCCAAGAAAGAACAAAGATGGATCCAAAATCCAAAAAATACATATTCTTAGGGTATGTTGAATGAGTGAAGGGGTATCACCTATGGGAACCCACTGACCATAAGGTAATTATCGACATAGATATAATTTTTAAAGAAAGATTTGAAGATTATAGCACACTAAATGAAGTTTCAAAACTACCATTATTCATGTAGAAAATGATCAAATACAAGATGTTCCAAAATCAATAGAGAAAGAATTAGATCATGAAGCACAAGAAAAATCGTGTCTGAGGCCCAAAAAGTTAGTCGGCCAATTCGTAATAAGAGACCACCAGCTTGGCACTCGAAGTATGTTACGGAGAGCAACATTGCATATTGTCTTTTAACAGAAGATGAAGAACCTTCAATATTTCAAGAAGCTTCAGATAATTCAGATGCAAAGTCTGTGGATGGCAGCAATGGTGGAAGAAATCGAAGCTCTACACAAGAATAAGACTTGGAAGCTAGTACCATCATCAATCGGAAGAAAATCTATTAGTAACAAATGAGTTTACAAGATAAAGTGGGATAGCAATGATCACGTAGAATAATATCATGCAAGATTGGTGATAAAAAGATATGCTCAGAAAGAAGTTATTGACTTCAATGAAATTTTTTTTCCAGTGGTTTGTCTTACAAAAATTAGAGTAGTAATGACTCTATGTGTTACACTTGATTTGTATTTGAAGTAGTTAGATGTTAAAACTACTTTTCTTCATGGAGAAATTGAAGAAAAAAAATTATATGTTCTAGCCATAAGGATTTGTTGAAATAAAGAGAACTTGGTTTGTAAGTTGAAGAAATTTTTATATGGTCTGAAACAAGCACCGAAGTATTGGTATAAAAGATTTGATTCCTTCATCATGAGCCTTCGGTATAATAGACTCCGTTCAGACCATTGTACATACTACAAAAGATTTGAAGAAAATGATTTCATCATTTTACTATTATATGTGGATGACATGTTGGTAGCAGTCCTAAACAAATATCGAATCCAAGAATTGAATGCACAGTTAGCTAGGAAATTTGATATGAAAGACTTGAGACTAGCAAACAAGATTCTAGGAATGTAGATTTATTGAGATACAAATAATAAGAAGATTTGGCTTTCTCAACACAATTATTTTAATAAGATCTTGCGTCATTTCAACATGCAAGATAGTAAGCTAATTTCTACCCCTCTTCCTATTAATTTTAAATTATTCTCAAGCATGTGTCCTAGCTCTAAAGAAGAGAGGAGGAAGATGTCTGTGTACCATATGCATCAGTAGTGGAAAGTTAAATATTTGCAATGATTTGTACAATACTAGATATTGCATAAGCAATGGGAGTGGTTAGTCGAATAATGACATATCCTAGCTTAGACATTAAAGTAGTGTGAAGAGGATTTTTAAAAATCTGAAAGGAACCTCAAATACTACAATATGCTATGGAAGTTCAGATCTTATTATCAGATGTTATGTTGTTGCAAACTATGTTGGAAATATTGATAATAGCAAGTCTACAACATGTTATGTTTTCACTCTTGTTGGAGGAGCTGTAAGTTGGGTTTCAAAGTTGAGCCTATTGTATCTACTTCTACAATATAAGTAGAATATTTTGCAGCTACACAAGCTAGTAAAGAGGCAATCTGGTTGCAAATACTTTGAAAGAGCTTTTATACAAACAAAATAAAGTTACTTTATTTTGTGATAGTCAAAGTGCTCTACACGTAGTAAGAAATCCAATATTTCACTCAAAGACAAAATACATAAGGGTATAATATCATTTTGTATGAGAGAAAGTAGAGGAAGGAATTATAGATTTGCAAAAGATTATTACCGAAGAAAACATAGTGGATGTTTTGACCAAATTGATCAGCACTGACAAGTTTGAATGATGTAGAATTTCATGTGGCTTAACAAGATTGGAAGCAAGTATTGACAAGTAAAGAAAGTTATTTTCAAGTGGGAGAATATTATTTTATTGGGGGTAGGTAAAAATTACCTTGTCCACATCGGAATTTTTTTTGGAGATTTCTAAATTTTTTTCTATAAAAGGACTTTTCTTATTCCATTGAAATCTCATTCCCATGTATTTCTAATTTATCATTTTCTTTTGATTGTATTTTATATCATGATATAATTTATTGCTTTAGCTTTGAATTTTTTATCTTTCAAATTATTGCGGGTTTAGTTTTATTGTATAACAGTCTCTCACGTGAATAATATGTTCATTGGAATAAAAGTGGCCATAACTTTGGCATCGGTCTCTTTTAATAATCATATAGCCATGGTATTGAAAATGATCATGGGATCAGGAATCATCTCTTATGTGCATCATATGGTTCCGACACTAAGAAGGACTCTTGCACAAAGAATAGTCTTTCTTGTGCTGTGAGTGCTCATGGTTCTAGGAGTGGCAATGATGCATACTTTGACATCTTTCATATATTATATGGGCACGACATTGAAAAAAGGTTACGAAACTAACAATTAACCCAATATAAAAAAGTATATATTTGCCTTTACTTGATGATAAGAGTTGTGGCCTTGTGAAATGATTGTACTTATGATTAAATACCTTCTATAATATTTCATGTTTAAAAGTTATAGGAATAAATAATTCTCAAGATTTTGGGCTCACTAGTTTTGGTTTTATAAAATTTTATAGCTCAGAAGATATGGTTTTGTAAAAGGTAATGGCTTTGACATGAGATTATAGTCTTTTTTATATATAAAAACATGTCACTAGAAAGTGATCATAAGTTTTAACATCAATGCAATACTTAGTTACTATGATGTGAAATTAATATAATGGACATTCAATTATTATGAGATAAGCATGATCATGACTCTATGATAATATCATAACCACAAAGAATATATTATAAATTTGAATGATTATGATAACAAGATGTAGAGTCGTAGCATATAAAGATATTCATGACCAATTAAGAAATGTTTCAGCTAAAAATAGATACTAAAACTATGTGAAGCTCTAAATCTACCAATTAGCCAAAAGTTTCTAAAAATATCATCAAAATTCACCAAATTTCTAAAGTCATGAATTTATTCCATTTATATCTCATTCTCATGCTTACATATCATTTAAAAAAAGCAAAATACTCAAAAATATTTGGTAATTTAAATACTAAACAAACTACATATTGGTTTACTCTAGAGTTACACTAAGCTATTGATGTCGAGTTCACTCCTAAGTTGCTAATTATGCTGTACTTGGTCCTATAACATGGTGGAGGTTCCATGGAACATCCTTAGCACTGGACTAATGGGTCATTGAGCAAATCAAGCAAGCTTGCCTACCTTATTACAACATAGGGGTAAAATGGAGAAAGTGTTGAAGGTGGCTTTGTTATCCACATCTCCATTAGGAAAAGACTGACCCAAGTTTTCATGAGCATTGGCTGGTCCAATAGTATTTTCCAATGGTTCTAGCGCATGTCCCACAATGATCATCACTACATGCACCTTACATTTTGGAATAATGGAGCATAACTTGCTTGTTGTCCCTTTCAACTATATTTATTTCTATGATCCATAATCTAAAAAAATAGTGAGTGATAACTTGCACATACATGCAATGAGAAGGATGTCATTACTAACAAGGATCATCTAAATAAAAGGATACATGCATCAAGGATGTACTTCAAATAACAAAGAGAGGTGGTTAACACGGAATGGAAAATCATCAAGGATGACTTCTTCGTTGATGAAATAAAGGGGTAAATAGTGCTAGTGATTCTTTGAACTAGTTAGGATTTTCATTCTCTCTAGAAATTCGTCTTGATTAATGACAACACATTTTCATCCATTCCTTAATAGGAGAGCAATATTCTTTTGTGATATTTACCTATAGCTCATCACAAAAATAGAATCGAACCCACTTTTTTTCCATTCATTTCTACAAGTAAGGATGATCCAAAGCTAAGCGTCCACCCCCACCTTTTTGAGGTCGACGGGCTCACCCCAGATGCACCTAACCTTACTTATGATTTCCTTCAATATGCATCTACAAATATGCCATGTCCTACTTATATTCCAAAGATGCTTTTTCAATTAAAGTAAAAGCCCCACTTCTATTGTATACTCTAAAAAAGTGTTGAACAAAATATCAATGAGGCTTGGGAACAAGCTTTGGTTATCGACAGACACATGCAAAGTTTCTCGAGTTTTTGGGTGTTTCTTAGATTAATTTATCCTTTTATTATCCAACCAAATGAATGGAGACACTATAAAATAATTTACCTTATTGAAGTAACAATTATGCACTCCACCCAGTGATTAACAAAGAAATTGGTTTGTGATTGAATTTCAATGATGAAGTTGGCCATTGTTTTTAAGTAGGTTTATGATAGATTAGGTTGGACTCTTATAGGGAAAGTAGGGTCATATTAAAATCTTTTCCCTTCCTCAAAATGAATTCAACCTTTAATACTTGATGTTATGTTATACTATCATTTTGTCAATATTATTAAATAACATCTAGGGCTAAGGTGACTAAAGTGGGAGAGCCATTTTATAGGTGACATTATTGTGTGGTTTAGAGAGCAATTGTGCATGTGATGCATGTGAACATGTACAAAAAAATTATCATAGATTTCCATTATTTATTTTGTTATTGACTTCATTTATGTTTGTATGATGGCCCAATAGTACAGTCATTTTTCAGTCATTGAGGGACTATTGAATTGTGAGGTATCATAATGAACTCAATATATATGAGTGTTATTTTGTGAAATAACTTAAATATAAAATTATTCACTTTCTTTAATTACTCATGCTATGAATATGAGAACATTATCTCAATCCCTTTATGTTTCTAAGGAGTAGCTACATTATTGATATCAAATGAAAGAGTTATTGCAGCTTATATGCATGCCAATTTCATATCACTATGGTGGAGTGGCACATGATTTGTAACTTGGATTGTTGTGAGATATTGATTCATGTACACAAAAAATTTGTTTCTCATATTGATTCATGTACACAATAAATTTGTTTCTCATATTGATAAATTAGAAGATATATCAATTTGCAACTATATTTCAAAATAATCATTAGTGAGAATCACAACTATTAGTACACAGCAAGCTGCAAATTGAGGGGTTAGAGGTATAACATTAAGAGGTTGCTTGACATGATGATATTAGTAGTATTATGGCGAGACTCATCATGCAAAAATGATTCTACCTACTCATATTATATTAGTGATGACATGGTGTGAATTTCAGAGCTTGTGTTAGAAGAGCAAAGGCTCGGGGCTATGGTAAGTTGAATATAGGATAATGTAAGTGAACAAAAATGATTGTAATCCTAGTCTATCATGATGATTCTAGGTGTGGTGGAGCATGCCTTTTTAATGGTTTTGGTTCAATGGACCATAAGCAGATTTGCCTCAAACCCATGGGGACGTCGAAACCGCATGGGATCATCAGGGTTGAGCATGCTCTTTCAAATCCAGCATAAGATAGTTGATATTGATAGAACATGGTAACTCTTTCTCCACATGTTAAGTGTTGAAAGCACAATGAGATATTGATAGATAAAATCTCAAAAAGTAGGTCATGTGACCTACATTAAGTTAGCAACATAATGTTTGATTCAGCTTTTTCCTTGTTTGATCAAATATGCTCATCCTCTTGCGATCTGAAAGTAGGATGGAATAGGCTAGCTCTAGATCATCAAATGAAATAGAAGGTTAGGTTCTTCTTTTTATAATTCTATTGATATCATTGGCTCTTCCCCATATTTTTGATGTTTAGGAGTGAAATCCACCAATGAACTACCAATCTTATTGTGGCACAATAAGCTTATGTTTAGTTATCTTTCGGTGATGTTATTCTCTTATGCTTGTTTGTGCACATGTAAATCAATCCAAAAAACAAGGAAATAATACCTCTAGGACATATGAGAATGATCCGAGTTGTATGAATGGGAAACTCGCGTGTTTAATTTGTTCTTTTGAAGAGGAAGGAGCTCAATACTCATTTGACTTGGCTTGGGCATAAGTGAAAGTGAAATGTTGGGCCAACTCATCCCAACTAGGGGTATGCTAGGAATCATAATGAGTAACGCCTTATGATGTTCATGACTAATCAAATTCTATTGTACAGTAGAAATCACTAGGATCGATATGATCATTACCATTTCATTATTAAAAATATGTGACAAAGTATTTGTATCATCGAGCAGTATGATTATATACCTAATGGGAAGATCAAAACTGATGATCACAAACTTTATCCCCCTTGACCACATCTCATAATTTTTAAAAAATAAATGGGTAAATTAAGTTATAGTACTATATCTAGAAATTATTAAAAATCATAATTTTTATAGCTATAAGATGCATTTAAAAATAAAAAGTATCCATATTTTGATACATTCAAAAATATAAACCGAAATATACTCTTATGTAACATTTCTATGTAAGGTACACTATTTTGGAAAATTGTATACATAATATTTTGATGTGACTTATAAGGCATGCATACGAGTTATAAAAATATTATATGATGCTAAAATGTCCAATATTTATCTAGAATGTTATATATAACATTATATATAGAATGTTACACACACAAATATATATATATATATATATTTGTATGTATATGTATATATATCATTTATATAATATTATAGTTGTTTATATGAAATTATAAACATATAAAATTTATATAAAAACTATACATGATATATATAAACTTACATAAACATATAATTAACATTTATAATTTCTATATTTGCATATTTAACCATATCTAGATGCTTATATAAACATTATAAAGAAATATTTTTACGTTTACTTAAATGCCTCAAAATATTTATATGTTTATATACAATGTTTAAATATTTCAAATATATCCACATACTTATATTGAAATTAGTGTTGGTATTTATTAAAATAAAAATAGATTTGTTTTATTTTTAATGATGAATGAAGGATATGGGTGAGAGGTATCAAATTTGGGTTGCTAATTTATACTTCTCATAAAACTAAATATTCCATATTTTGTTGCAATTTTCAATAAATTTCAAAAAATGTGTTAATGTTTTGAAAATATTTTTTAAAATAGGGTAATTATTAATAAATTTACAAAAAAGAAAAATTATATGTATATTCTCACCGATGAAGAGCAAATTCGATAGTGAACATAAACTTAACATTTCATAATATAATGCATAGCAAAGAGTGGTAGTTTTGTACTGAAAGAATGTGTTTGAAATAAAGAATCTATAATATAATACATGTTTCAAAAATATGCACAAACTAGTGCGTCTCAAAACAGCGTGACAATTACCGTTATTGTGAACAGTGATCATTGTCATGTTGTTGATTTTTTAATTAAAATCATAAGCTGTCATTTGGGATTCCAACTTTTGAAAACATTGAAGGGATCATCCCATTAAGCCTCGCCCCACGCACCTACCCTTTGCCCCTTAAGCCTCGCCCCTTGCCCCTTAAGCCAAGCCCCTCGCTCCATCGTGGAGCTCCACGAAGGAGCGAGGGCCGAGGGGCAAGTGGTGAGGGACTAGGGGTAGGGGCGAGGGGTAGAAGCATGGGTCATGGGGCGTAATGAGATACCTATAGTATTTTCAATAGACTGCATTACCAACACCCTGCCTATGATTTTAAAAAATCATAGGTCTACGTTTTCATGATGGCGGACACTACAATGATGTTTCTAGACACATTAGTTTTATGAAATTTTATATTTTTTATTTAAAGAGTCGAATGCAGGCTTCTCTTACGTGATCGTTGTTAAATAAACATTAAATGTCAATTTTTAATGGAGAGTTTTTTTCAAACATTAAATATTTGTTTTCAATAGGGAAGATGAAATATAAAGATTTAATAGTGATAATGATTTTTAATTTTCGGTTTTATTAAAGCAAACTAATGTCTATAAATAAATCATTGTATTGATTGTAAAACAATAAAAATTAAAGAAAGAGTCTATTTTCAGAAATATTTTCTCTTCAATTATAGTTTGCGGCCAATTTTTTTTTTATAATTTGGTATCCGATGGATGGGGATTATAATCAATAATGTTCCACTGCCCCGATTAATAAAGGTGGATTACGAGAATTGGAGTATCCAAATGAAAGCTCTTCTCGGTTCTATGGATTGTTGGGAGGTGGTTCAAGAAGGTTTTGAAGAACCTGAATCTACCGAAGGATATACAACAGCTCAAAATAAGGCATTGAAAGAGACGCGATCAAAAGATAAGACGGCATTGAAAAGATTGCAAATGCAAAAACTTCAAAAGAAGCGTGGGGCATCTTGGAGACTACGTACAAAGGAGCCGACCGAGTTAAACAAGTTCATCTTCAAACTCTTCGCAACGAGTTTGAAAGCATGAAAATGAAGGAGTCAGAAGGTGTGTCTAATTATATCAGGCGTGTTCAAACCGTGGTAAATCAACTCAACCTAGAAGGAGAAAAGTTATCCGATGCGCGAGTTGTGGAAAAGATTCTATGGTCGTTAACTGACAGTTTCGAGAATGTGGTATGTGTCATAGAAGAGTCAAAGGATCTAGCAACGTTCACAGTCGATGAGCTTTCAGGTTCCCTAATGGCACATGAATATCGTAAGAAGAAGAAAAATGAGGAGATACTTGAGCATGCACTTCAAACTAAAGCATCGTTCAATGACGAAAAGGTATTCTATTCTCAAAACTTTCGAGGTAAATGGCGAGGCTGTGGTGGTCAAGGAAATATTCGCGGTGGGAAAAGCCACAGTCAAGAAGGGTATCATGAGGAAAATGGGCGATCAAACCAACAAAATTGGCATGAAAGAGGACGCGGTTGTGGAAGAGGCGGCCGGTCAAATTATTCCAACTTCGAGTGCTACAAGTGTGGCAAATATTGTCACTATGCGAAGGATTGTAATTCTGATAGATGTTACAATTGTGGAAAGGTGGGGCACTTTGCAAAAGAATGTCGAGTTAAAAAAATGATGGAAGAGACAATCAATCTAGCCATGGATGACGAGGCGGAAGAAGGCTTTCTCTTAATGGCATATAACAAAGTCAATACCGACAACGAGACAGTGTGGTACCTTGACACAGCTGCAAGCAACCACATGTGTGGGCACGAGCATTGTTTCAAAGAAATGTGAAAGGTTGAAGCTATATCTGTGTCGTTTGAAGATGGCTCAAAGGTTGAGGTAAAAGGCCAAGGTACGATTTATTATGTACAAAAGAATGATTTCATTGGGTCAATCCAAGATGTGTATTACGTACCGACCTCAAAAGCAACATTTTAAGTATGGGGCAACTCATGGAGAAAGGATATTCGGTCTTTATGGAAGACCCAATATTACTATTGAAAGACAAGCAAGGGTGTTCAGTTGCACAAGTTGAAATGAGAAGAAATCGGATGTACAAGCTGAATTTGAGAAGTGTATGAGGAAAATGTTTGCAAGTCAATGTGGAAGACAAGGCGTCACTGTGGCATCTTCATTTTGGTCACCTACATTATGATGGCCTAAATAAGTTGGCAAAGAAGAACATGGTGCACGGACTACCGGACATAGAATACGAGGGAAAATTTTGTGAAGAATATGTGCTCGGAAAGCATGCAAGAATGTCATTTCAAAAGAAGGCAGAGTATCGGGCTAAGCAACCTTTCAAATTAATTTATTATGACATATGTGGACCAATCACCCCTGAATCTTTTAGCAGCAAAAGGTATTTCATTTCTTTTATTGATGATTTCTCACGAAAAACTTGGGTTTATTTTTTGAAAGAAAAATCCGAGGCATTTGAAGTGTTCAAAAAATTCAAAGTGCTGGTGGAAAAGACAACCGATAGATATATTAAATCTATACGATCCGATAGAGGTGGCGAATACACTTCGATGATTTTCATGGAGTATTTTGAGGAGCAAGGCATAAGGCGATTTTTAACCGCAACAAAATCTCCACAGCAAAATAGTGTAGCCGAGAGGAAGAATCGAACCATTCTTGACATGGTTCGGTCAATGCTCAAAAGCAAGAAGATGCCGAAGGAGTTTTGGGTGGCAGCTGTGCAATGCGCCGTCTATGTTCAAAATCGGTGTTCACATGTAAAGTTGAATGATCAAACACCACAAGAGACATGGAGTGGACAAAAACCAATAGTCTCTCATCTCAAAGTATTTGGCAGTTTGGCCTACGCACATGTGCCGGATCAGCGAAGAACAAAGCTCGAAGACAAAAGCAAAAGATATATTTTCATTGGGTATGATGAGAAAACAAAAGGATACAAGCTATTTGACCCAATAAGCAAGAAGATTCTAGTAAGCCGTGATGTACGAGTCCATGAAGCAAATGAATGGGATTGAAATAAAGCAATAGAGGATATCATTGATGTTTGAGAATCATCAATTGCTATGCCAACAACTATACCGAAAAATTCTGAAACCATTGATGATGAAGATGAACCGCGACAACCAAAGATGCGAAGCTTACAAGATTTGTATGATTCAACAAATGAGGTACACCTTGTATGTCTTTTGGTAGATTCCGAAAATTTAAGCTTTGAACAGTCAGTGTAAGACAAGAAGTGGCAAACTACCATGGACGAGGAGATTAAAGCAATAGATCGCAACAATACATGGGAGTTAGCAGAATTGCCAAAAGGAACTCAGCTCATTGATGTTAAGTGGGTATTTAAAAGAAATATGAATGCTCAAGGAGAGATAGAATGGTATAAGGCGAGACTTGTAGCAAAGGGATACAAGCAAAAGGCGGGAATTGACTATGATGAGGTGTTTGCTCTCGTTGCAAGAATTGAGACAATCAGATTGCTCATTTCACAAGCGACTTAGCTCAATTGGACGATATTACAAATAGATGTCAAATCAGCATTCCTAAATGATGTGCTTGAAGAAAAAGTTTATATTAAACAACCACCCGGGTACATGAAAATTGGAGAAGAAAAGAAGGTATTGAAATTGAAGAAAGACACTTTATGGGTTGAAGCAAGCATCACGGGCCTGGAATACTCATATCGATACATACTTCAAAGAGAACGAGTTCGAGCAATGTCCTTATGAACATGCCCTTTATGTAAAGAAGAGTGAAGGTAATATGTTATTTGTTGCTTTTTATGTTGATGATCTCATTTTTATGGGAAACAATAATGAAATGATACAATAGTTCAAGAGCACAATGACACGGGAATTCGAGATGATAGATTTGGGCTTGATGAAGTTTTTCCTTGGTCTAGAGGGAAGGCAAGAAAAGACAGGTATTTTTGTATCCCATGAGGCATATATAAAGGAGATTTTGAAGAAGTACATGATAGAGTTTTGCAATCCGGTTTCAATACCAATGGAACCAGGTGCAAAACTCTCTAAGTTTGATAGAGGAGAACGTGTTGATGCAAGCAAAATCAAAGTTTAGTGGGGAGCCTTCCCTATCTCAAATGCACAAGGCCGGACTTTGCATTAAGTGTCAGCATTGTAAGTCGATTCATGGAGGAGCCAGTCTATTCACATTGGAAGGCATTAAACCGAATCCTTCGATACATCAAAGGAACAATGTCACTCGGGTTATTTTATACAAATGCGGTAGATTACAAGTTGGTCGGGTACTCCGACAGTGATTAGTGCAGAGACTTGAATGATCGTAAAAACACATCGGGTTATGTGTTTTTTATGGGTGACATGACATTTACTTGGCTTTCAAAAAAGCAACCAATCATGGCACTCTCAACATGTGAAGCTGAATATGCGGCATCATCTTTGTGTGTACGTCATGCGATATGGCTCAGAAATTTATTGGGCAAGATGGAACAACAACAACTCGGTGCAACTGAGATACGAGTTGACAACAAATCAACAATTAAATTGAGCAATAACCCGGTCAATCATGAGAGAAGCAAACATATTGACGTTAGTTTTCGCTTCATCCGAGATCAAGTAAAGGAATGAAGTATAAAATTAGTATACGTGGCAAGTCGGGACCAAGTCGCAGATATATCACCAAACCACTTCTTATGTTACTACTCGATAACTATAAAAGATTACTCGGCATAAAAGATGGCAGAAGCATTTAAGTTTATGAGAGAGTTTTGTTAAATAAATATTAATTGTCAATTTTTAATGGATAATTTTTTTTAGATATTAAATATTTGTTTTCAATAGGAAAGATGAAATGTCAAGAGTCAATAGTGATAATGATTTTTAATTTTCAGTTTTATTAGGGAAAACTAATGCATATAAATAAATCATTGTATTGATTGTAAAATAATAAGAATTAAAGAAAGAGTATATTTTCAGAAATATTTTCATAAGAGTATAAACTAATGCCTTTTTTTTTTTACAATCATCTTCCATTCAGGAAGAATTCTTTTATTTTTTTTTTATTTTTCCAGAAGAAGCTGTCTGGACGAGAGAGGAGGTAATGTTGACTTTGGGAGGATCCCGTATTTTTCGGTTCATCATCGTTTTTCTGCTCTTAACGTCTATATATAATGTCAATTCTCAAATGTTGCCGACATAACACATACGACAGATACCATGTCGAGCCTTGTTGCAGCTTTCATATTTGCACTGCTGGCGTACGTTTGATGATCCGTAGATTTCTTTGGAAACTAATTAGGCGCAAACCCTATTTTTGCAGCTGCCTTCCCACATTACCCCGATGATGCATCTCTAGCCGATAGGCTATTTTTATTTTATTGCCATCCTGTAACCACAATTGCGTCCTGTTTAACACGTTGAGTCGTAAAACAGCCATGATTGAAATAATGGCCATTGGAGAAGCTAGTGCTAGTATTTGTTCCTCTTCATTTTCCCATTCCTGTCTAATTTTAATCCATGCACATCTTCCGAGTGACAGTGTTACATTTGGAGTGAACAAATTTAAATGTTTTCTTTGGGAACGCCAAAATATCAAAGGCATATTAATTACTCATGCAGGAAACTATCTGGATCATATGCCAGTACTACTGTGAATGCAACTTGGAATCGAATTTCTTCGAAATTCACCTTCAGTGATACTCCTTTCAGGGAAATTCGCTCGTCCGACATGCTCGAGGTAATTTTGACTTCATGGCAAGCATAAAATTATGGCTTTCTAATTGCTCAGGTCTTTTTTAGGTTGAGAGAGATAAGTTCTTGCTGGTGTACTATGCCGTGATCAGTGGTCGCGCGTCTGATCCTGTCCAGTCCGGAATATATTCCCAAACTTACGATGTGATTTTATCGCAAATCTCAAACTCACAATATTACATGATTTTCTTTGGGATTTGTCTTTCATTTGTTTCAATCAATAGAATTTCAGTTTACGATCGATCATATTTAGTGATTAATTTGTGATTTTTATATCCCAATGCTTGAGTTTTGATGGGTCAGAATGGAAAGTGGAGCATGCCAGGGCCCGTTGTCATTCTAAACCGGACAGTTGATTACGGTGTACCTATGTTAATGAAGACGCCATCAGGCTCTATAATGCTTCTTTACGGTGTTCGTGCATCATTACAAGACTCGTAAAAACATAGCTCTCTCTCTCTCTCACTTGAATGTAAGAACAGTCTTAATAAATACACGTCATGGATTTATTTAAGCTTGCTAGCGTATTCGAAGGAATCCAATGATGCTGGCGTTACATGGTCAGATGCCCAATTAAAATCAAAACTGCTGTTACCAACAGGAAAGGTATTCTTGAAATAGACGCCCAGTTGGTGCAGACGGGTCTCTTGAACCTCACGATTGTCGTGGTTTTCAACTGTCGTGTGCTTTGTTGCAGCCGATTCAGCTGATCACTGGATCCATTCTTTTTGGAACGTCTCTCAGAAGCGAGTCCAATGTGCCTGAGGTCATGACACAGGTAACATTTAAGTTTTGATTGTCTAATTACATTTCACAAGTGCTTACTTTGCTGCTGTGAAGCAGGCGACTAGTGATCTTGGTGGGACGGTCACTATAACTCACTTAATCCAAATTGGCGCTGAACAATTTAGCCAACCCGTTGCATTTTTAGCTGGCGATAAAACACCGCGTTTTCTTTATTGTCTGAATAATAATGAAACGTGGCTGTTAATATTTGATACAAGTGCTGAAGATTCCGGAGAATGGAGCGCCGGAAAGGTCCCAATCCCATGTCATGATCAAGGTTTTTATTTACCGCAAGATTCTTTTTCATCAATTAAAAATGTGTTTCCTGCCTGCATCAGTGTTGTTTTAAAACAACTATTTCTTGTTTAACACAAGAAATTCTCAAGAACATAAGCATAAACTAGAAGAAGAAGAGATGAACAGAGGAGAAGAAGAGATGAAGAAATATCGCGCAGCGGAGCAATTCAAAAACCAATCAATTAATGATCCAGCAGCTAGGTCAAAAAAAATATCGGCTTTTATATCAGTCCGATAATTAAAACTCGTAAATTTATTTAAAAAAAAAACTTTACAGTAATGCATGATAATTGCTCATTAAGGGCAAATTTGTAACTTTACTTCCATATCTCAACACAATCGAACAGCCCGTCAACAATCCCCCCGATTCGATGTAGTTGAGGTCAGTCCAAGCTTTTCTTTCAAATAGATAAGCTTTTCTCTTGGTAAAGACTTTGTGAATATATCAGCAACTTGATCTTCAGTCCTGCAAAAAATAAACTTAATTTCATTAGATTCAATCGTATCTTTAATGAAGTGATATTTCAAACCTATGTGTTTAGTTCGGCTGTGCATTACCATATCACTCGCAATAGATATAGTGGATTGATTATCACACAGAATTTTTGTTGGATATTTTTGGACTTTATCTAAGTTGCCCAACAGTTTTCTAAGCCATAAGGCTTGAGAGGTTGCAACTGAAGCTGAAACATATTCAGTTTCAGTAGTTGACAAAGCTACGGTTGATTGTTTCTTGGATTGCCAAGAAACTGCAGCAGTTCCAAGATTAAATACATATCCATAGGTACTTTTGTAATCCTCTGGATTTCCTCCTCAATCACTATCACAGTAACCTATGATTTCTGTATGGTTAATTCTATGATATTTCAGACCTAAATTAAGTGTACCTTTGAGATATCTCAATATATGTTTAGCAGCACTTAAGTGTATATGATTCGGACAGTGCATAAAACGTGATAACAAATGAACTGAGAAAACTATGTCAGGTCTGGTTGCTGATGCATACAGCAGACTGCCTATTAGACTTCTGAAATTTTTCATATTTACTGGTTTACCCTTAGTTGAAAGAAGTTTCTGATTTACTTCTAAAGGGGTAGATACTGGTTTACAGTCACTCATTCCAAAGTTTTTCAATATTTGTTTAATGTATGAGGTTTGAGAAACGGACACACCACTTGTGTCTTGAATTATTTCAAGTCCTAGGAATTGTTTTAAACTTCCTAGATCAGACATTTCATATCTAAATTTCATTTCTCTCCTAAAATTATTTATCAATTCTGTTTTATTACTTGTAAATATAATATCATCAACATACAAGGAAACAATCAAAATTCCAGAATTGTTATCTCTTTTAATATAGAGTGTAGGCTCACTTTTGCTTCTACTGAATCCTTGATTCAGAAGATAAGAGTTGATTTGTTGATACCAAGCACGAGGAGCTTGTTTCAACCCATACAAGGTCTTATTTAATTTATAAACACAGTGTTCACTCCCCTTTTTCACAAACCCAGGGGGTTGTTCTACATATATCTCTTCCTTAAGTTTTTCATTTAAAAAGGCAGATTTTATATCCAATTGGAATAAATTTCAACCTTTTTGTCCGGCTAAGGCTATTAAACGCCTTATGGTTTCTAACCTTGCCACTGGAGCAAAGGTTTCATGATAATCTAATCCGGGTTTTTGTGAGTAGCCTTTGGCTACCAATCGAGCCTTGTATACAGGCTGATTTGAGTTTGATTTAAATTTAATTCTATAAATCCACTTAACACCTATACTGTGTTTATTTTGAGGTAAGTCAACTAAAGTCCAAGTGTTATTTTTTTCGATAACGGACATTTCTGTCTGCATCGCTTTGAACCAGAATTGATGTTTTACAGCCTCTTCATAGTTGAGTGTCTCAACTAAGGTGTAGTTACATCTCTGATAAATGTCCGACATGTCTCTATACTTTACAGGGGTTATTTTACTAATTTCAGTCATCGATTCAGAATTAGATGATGTACAATCACTATGTTCAGAAACAGATTTGGACTTATATTTGGAATCATGTTCAGTAAAAGAATCAGAATCAGAAATAATTTCAGAAGTAAAAGTAGAGGGTGAGCCGAAATCATACCTTGGAGTATTTTTAAATTTATAGCAGGTTGCACCAGCTTCTGTGCAACCATTTTCGGTTCCAGAATTAGCTTCACTTAAATTTCTATCCCACATGCTGTTTTCATCAATTAGAATATCTTTACTCACCAGAAATGTCTTTGTTTCTGGTGAGTACAGTCTGTAACCCTTGGATTGTAGACTGTAACCTACTAAAATACATTTTAGACTCTTGGAGTCTAATTTGGTTCTATGTGCACTTGGTATATGAGAGTAACATACACTCTCGAATACCTTTAGGTGTTTAACACTAGGCTTCCTACTAGTCCAGGCTTGCAATGGAGTTATGTTTTCCAGTGCTTTGGTTGGGCATCTATTGAGCAGGTACACAGAAGTGTTCACTGCCTCTGCCCAAAAAATCTTTGGTAGGTTTTTCTGATTTAACAATGTTCTGGCCATTTCCATTATGGTTCTATTTTTCCTCTCCACAACTCCATTCTGTTGTGGTGAGTAGGCAGTGGTAAGTTGTCTAGTTATTCCTTTAGATTCACAGTAATCTATGAATTTTTGAGAGAGGAATTCACCTCCTCTGTCTGTTCTAAGTGACTTGACACTTAGACCAGATTGTCTCTCAACAAATGGTAAAAGTTTCTTGAAGCATTCAAGTGCTTCAGACTTGTGCTTCAAGAAAAAAACACATATATATCTTGTGCAGTCATCTATAAATAACAGAAAATAACTGCTACTGCCTAAGGACTTTACTGACATAGGACCACATATGTCAGCATGTAATAATTCCAGAGGTTGAGAAGTTTTCCAGACAGAGTGTTTCGGAAAGCTTCTTCTGGATTGTTTTCCCAGTGAACATACTTCACAGATAGAATTAGGTGGTGTAAGGTTTGAAGGCATACCAGTTACCAAATTATTTTGAAAAATATTTTTTAGGTCAGAGTAATTCAAATGCCCAAACCTTCTGTGCCATAGAGAGGTGACAGATTGGACATTCATTGAGAATGCCTTATCTGTTTTCTCAGCAAATGTCAGTGGAAAACTTCTTCCACTCGACATTTTCACAATCCAGGAAGGTTGATTGCAGTTTTGGTCAAATATTTTACATATTTTATTTTCAAACATTAATTGATTGCCTTTTTCAATTAGCTGGCCAACACTTAGTAGATTCTGGTCCAAGGCAGGAACCAGAAGTACATCTTTTATGAACTTTGTTCAAGAGCAGGTGGGTACTGCCACTCTGCTCTTGGCTTGCGCCTGAACTAGTTCACCATTCCCCAATTTGACTTGTGAATTTACTACTGGAAGTAAACCCACAAATATCTCTTCATTTCCAGACATGTTGTTTGAGCAGCCACTGTCCAGAAACCAAGTGTTTATTGAGTGTGTATTTTCTGTTTCATTTACATAAAACAGATGTTCTACAGAACTTACTCGTTCTGTAAAATCAGCACTCTGATTGTAGATATTTTTACAGTTCTTTGAACTGTGCCCAAACTTTTTACAGTTTTGGCACTGATTTTGTTTTCTAAACCAACACTCTGTCGCAGTGTGGTTTAATCTCTTGCAAATAGTGCAAGAGGAAGCTTGTTCCTTAGATGAGTCTGAAGAGAGAGTAGAAAAAGAGCCTGTTTTAATTTTATTTTTATTTTTATTTTTAGACTCATACCTTGGTGTATTTTTCTTGCTCCTCATATCTCTGTATTGCACTTCAGCCTTATTGGAGCTATCTTCCCATCTTGACTGCATTGTAGTCTCTGCAGAATTTTCTGCTCTCTTCAGTAATCGACCCTCATAGGACTTCAGGGAGCTCAAAACTTGCTGGATGGAGAGTTTTGATAGGTCTTTGGTCTCCTCAATAACTGCCACAATGACATCAAATTTATCAGGCATACAAATTAAAAGTTTTTCAACCAATCGAGTCTCAGAGACATTTTCTCCATGAATCTTCAGTTGATTAACAATATCTAAGAATTGAGTTGAAAACTCAGTAAGAGAATCTGAGTTTTTCATACTCAGATTCTCGAAGCCTTTTCTCAAGGAGTGCAGAAGAGCTCCTCGAGCCTTCTTATCTCCTTGATATTCCTCGATTAGGAGGTCCCATGCCTCCTTGGCTTGAGTGCAGCCAAGTAATCTAGGAAATATCGCATTACTTACACCCTGTTGGATGAAAAGTAATGCCTTAGCATTTAATTTCCTCAATTCTTTCTCTTGTAACAGTTCTTTACCTTCCAGAATAGAGAAATTAGGAGCTTTTTCATATCCAGAAATCACTATTTCCCATATGTCTTGGGAGATAAATAATATTCGCATTTTGACAAGCCAATAGTCAAAATTATCACCATCAAACAAGGGAATAGGAATTAAACCCGAGTTTGATGTGTTTTGAGTTTTTGAAAACATAATATCTTAAGAACAGCTTGAAAAAATATGAACAGAAAGTTGGGGTTTTGTTAAAAATAGGTTTTAAAAAAACCACAAAACCTTTAGATCTTACTAGATCTGGTTAGATCTATGCTCGATCTTAAGAAATTTGTGAAATATATTTAGGTTTTCAGAGAACGCCTAACTGGAGAAATTAGATTTGAATATTGTTCAAAAATAATTTCAATCACAGTAAGGTATCGATGCTCTGATACCACAATATTGTTTTAAAACAACTATTTCTTGTTTAACACAATAAATTCTCAAGAACTGAAGTATAAACTAGAAGAAGAAGAGATGAACAGAGGAGAAGAAGAGATGAAGAAATATCACGCAGCGGAGCAATTCAAAAACCAATCAATTAATGATCCAGCAGCTAGGTCAAAAAAAATATCGGCTTTTATATCAGTCCGATAATTAAAACGCGTAAATTTATTAAAAAAAAAAACTTTACAGTAATGCACGATAATTGCTCATTAAGGGCAAATTTGTAACTTTACTTCCATATCTCAACACAATCGAACAGCCCGTCAACAATCAGATTATCATGATAGTCGTGCAACAGGTCTCGATGCCTCTAGGCTGAACAACAATCAAGTCTTGCTGATTCATAGCAATTACGAATCTGGAATCCTCCTGCTATCTGTTTCTGATGACGATGGTGACTCGTGGAAAAGTGTTTTTGAAATTAAGAATCAAATTGGGTTTCTACGTTACCCTACGATTGTCCAGTCAACTTCGGGAGATGTCCATATCGCCTACGTCAGTGATAATCAAAACATTGCGGTACTTCTGGTTCCATTATTATTCTTTCTTGCCTGTCCATTGACCATTTTTCATTTATTTGAACCCTATGTGTTTTTTTTTAATGTGTTTTGCAGCATGATATTTTTACTTCTACGACCGCCACCTAATTGTTGTCTGGACTATACAGTCAGTCTTTGCTTCAGAAATTGTGCTTCCTGAGTTTTGTTCGCTGACAACGGGGATGGATTAGCATACATGACTACTGTTAATTTGTTTTTATTAATCTTTTCTTCATATAAACTATGTTTGTCGTAATTTGATTCAAAAATAAATGCTGTCTTACCATAATGTGATGTTTCATTATTGATATTATAAACCATATGTTTACAATAATTTATGATGAAAATAAGAAATTAAGATGTAGTATTAAGAAAATGATTCTTGATTACAAATCATAAAGTGTGATTTGTAATGTGCCAAATTTTTCATAATTAAAAAAAATACACCAAATTTTTCATAATAAAAAAAAATACACCAAATTTCTTACATATTTTTACCAAAATTCATCATTTTGATTTTGTTCTGTGAAAATTAGGAAATAAATAAAATTTTATTTATTTAATTTAGAAAATATTATGAAAAGTCAAGATACCAAATAATACTAATGAATGGTGTATGTATATATACATATGTTTTTATATCTATGTATTTATATTTCTAAATATATTTATGTGTGTGTATATATTTTTTTCTATTTATACTTTATCTATATATAAGCATTTTGATTTCTCTTTATATGCTAATAATTTTGTGATTGTGTGGTTTGTTGTACTTCTGATAAATAGAGGACATGGGCTCAAATCCGACATTGCTTCTTGTATAGCAATAATTAGTAGTTTCTAAGTTTCTAAATTATTTAAATAAAATTATTTTTTTCTAAATTTTAAATGGCAAATTTGAGTTAATAATTTTGTGATTGGTGCAACAAAACACAGATCTCCCAATAAAAAATACTAAAAATTAATTAATCAAAATGTAATTATAAATATTTATGATTTATGTACTTGAAATTTTAATATATGATAAATCATTATTAAATATACGTATCAAAAATGGAGATTTGGGCATGACGTGTGAATCTGCCCGACTATGGGCCAAATGGGCCATGTCGAGCCTAATGAAATATAAAAATGTGTCGTGTTGTGCTAGCAAGGCATGGCATCCATACCATTCCATGCCTAGCCTGACACCTTCACATGATTGGGCCTCTTAAAAACTAGTTGTATTGTGATAACACGGCCTATTTGACACCTAAGCATATATTCAGCAAGCAAATTCTCATATTTACTTTGTCCAAAAATACTTGACATAATTTTCTCTTGTCATTAATGTTATCATTTCAACTATAATTCTATTTTTTTCTCTCTAGTAATGTATACTTAGTTTTCTTCCACAACAATATCATTTTGTTGTAGTGAGTATAGTATGGTGAGGTATTGTTGAATTCCTCTCATATCATAGAAGTTGTTAAAGTTATGGGAAAGATACTTAGTTTTTCTATTGGTTTTGAATGTTATAACTATAATGATAAACTATCTTTGAACCATATACAATAACTTTTCAAATATGTTGTCGGCTTTAGATTTGAGCCTTGTGAACCATACTCATATCATCCAAGTACCAATAATCAACAAAAAGCTAAAAACAATTATTATTTTCCAGGGATTGGATGGGCATTGGACACACATATTTGAATGGGATTAGTTCAAGTAGTGTGGATAATCTCTAGATAGCTTCTTTCGGAATTAATTATTTGGATTGTTTGCCTAAGGTACACTTATCACATATGGAAACGGGTATATTAAGGCTAGAGAGCAGATCACTTATTAGTTTCTTTTGACAAAGAAGCTTTAGGCTTCAAGTTTTTTTCTTGGATGATATCCATGTTTAAAGTAATGCCTATATTGTGATCAAGAGTTAGAGGAAAGCTTTTTCCTTTAGCTATTTTTACTGTCCAGAGAATCTCAGTTAACTCTTGGTCATGTATAGTACATTGATTATTTTTAAATACTAGTATATACCCATTCTACATGAGTTGTTTCAGTCACACTTAGGAGGTTTTGGTCTAATTCATAAACCAACAATCATTATCTTTGATTTTCTCTGCTATGTGAGTACAAATTTTGACATTGTCTTTCCCTTTTACTTTAACAAAGTCACCATTTTTTATTTTTATTTGTAAGCATACTAATGTCTGTATATTCGTAAATATCTCACTATTTCTAGACATAGTTTGAGCAATCTCTATCCATAAACCTCATATTGGGAAACATGGTATTTCTTGTATTTGACACATGGATTATGTTGTCACCCTGAGGACTTTTCCTCAGGTCAACTAGCATGTTGTGTATGTTTTAATCTATAATCCTTAGAGAGGAGTTCAAACTTTTTATAATGTAAGCACTAATTCTTAGACTTGAACTATTCATCCTTTTATGGATACTTGTTCATCTTACACATATTGCATGTGTAAGAGGAGGATCTTCTAGAAGTGGTATTGGCAGTTGGTTTTTATACAATAGGTAATATTTTTGTTCTTTCCTCTTGGTTTATTTTGATTTACATATTTGATTGTCCTTTACATGTCATGTTGTATTTTAGTTGTAAAGATGACTTAGATATTTTAGTCCTTTTGTGCAATCTTTTCTCAAAGGATTTTAATGAACCTAGAACCTGATGGATAACGATCTCATTTGATAACTATAATTATGGGGTAAAATTTGATAACTATAATTATGGGGTAAAATTTGATAACTATAATAATGGGGTAAAATTTGATAACTATAAATTTAGAGAAGGATTTTATTTGATAACTATAATTATGGGGTAAATTTTGTAAAGCATACTTATAAATAAATTTTTAACCAACCTCATTTAAAGGATATGGTCACCATGTATTTTTTGTTGGTTAACTACATTAATGAACAAAATGGAGAAATTATTAAGAGAATCTATATTTTTCATTTTTATATTCTCAAAATCTTTTCTCAAAGAATGAAGCAAGGCTACTCAGGTTTTTTTTCCTTGAATTCATTTTGAAGTAAATCCCAAGTATCTTTTGTCTTGGTTGATCATAATATTCTGAAAAAGTAGCAATACTAACACCTTGACCCAGTTGGATGGATAGTAATAATTTGGCCTTTAATTTTTTTAGTTCTCTTGCCTTTAGTATCTCATTTTCTTCAGTTGAAAAGTGATTTTTACCTTCTGAGTAATCTTCACTAATAAATTCTCAAATATTTTGTGATATAAGAGTATTTTCATATTAATACCTCAATAATCATAGTTTTCTCCTTCAAACAAGGGTATAGGTGTAGACCCTGAGCCTAAGGAGATGATATTTGGAGATGTTATATATATATATTTTTTTGAAAAAAAATACATGAAAACTAAAAAATATGACTTGGGGATATTGATTAGTAAGTGCTATTTTGCACAAATTAGCTCTAGATTTGAGTAGATCAATACTAGATCTAATAGATATGTATATTTTTGTTTAGATTTGGCAGGGATCCAAAGAACAAATGAGGTCAGGAGAAGAGATGATGTTGTTTTAAGAAAAAATTCAATCACGAATCACAACCACACCTTCAATACTAGACCTTTCATTAATTGTATTATAAACCATCAATTTACAAGGATTTATGATACACAAATGGGAAGAAGATGAAAAATAGCTGAGAAGAAGATCAACAGTCACAGAACAAAATAAAACAAGCACAAAGGAAAGATAATAAAAGTAAATCAATCAAAGAGTAATTACAAATTCATGGTTTATATTTTCAAACTTTTAATATATGGTAAATCATTACTAAATATATGCATCATAAGAGTACTCTTGTCCTCTTTATTTACTAAATATATTTAGTAAATCATTACAAAATATATTTTCAACTATTATATGAGTCCACTTTATTTAACCAAATTGAGAATTAGTCCACATTAATGCTCAGTGTTTATTAAAATCTAATGCTTGAGTATTAATTAAAATATAATGCTCAAAGTGTTAATTAAAATATAATACTCAATTGTTAATTAAAATCTAATCCTCAAAATTGCACGCTAATTTAAGTGAGTTTATTTCTTCAAAAGCTTATTTAATTAAAAAAAAACATATAGTAGATATCTTTGGCTCCCATCCTTGCAAATGATATTGTAATAGTTTGTTATAAAGTCTTGTGATAATAAATTTCAAAAGAAAAAATAGATTTTAGTTTTAAATCATAATAGTTTAGTATTATTATATTTTTGAAGATTACAAGTATACAATCCTTTTTGTATCTTATTATGGTATTGTATCTAGAGACCTAGTATCTGATTTGATTTTTATAGCATTTTTATTGAAATTGAAATTGGATTTTTCCACCATTGGTTTCATTATCTCCAAAATTTCTAGCATGTGGATTTTGTATGAATATAAGCTTACCTGAATATATGCAACTCAACTCTTTACATGATATGCAAAAATAATTTTATTTTTTCAACTTTTATATCATCAATTATTTTGTTTATAATTGGAATGAAGTATGTATATGCATCCTAAGTTGGTCTATACATCTTAGAAATCTAAAACAATTATAATTATAGAAACAAAACACCAAATTATTGATTTGAGTAGATCAATAATTTAATCTCCAAACTTTCATTTTTTTTTATTTCGCATTCTTTGGAATCAAAATACCAAATTTATTTTGGTCATCAAAATCACAATTATAAGTGAGGTTTTTATTCTTTTAGAATCATTTTTTATTTATTTTGTACATGGATGAAAGTCATAGAAGTAATAGAGTAATAAAGAAATTGAATGATAATACTAATACAAGATAACTTCTACCATGATAATAATTTAATATAATATACTTTAATAATGAAATATTAATAAAATTATGATAATTAATTAATCACTTGTGAAATGAATAAAGTACTATTACTAGATAATAATTCATGTGATGATCAAAAAATAATTTAATATATAAATTGTAATGTAAAGTAAATTTTGTTTCATTAATTAAAACCATACACATTAATAATGCTTGTTAGCATTCAACTAGGTTATATAATATAAAACAAAATAATTATTATTTGCTTATATTTGTGATAGATTTATCTTCATGAAATACTTGATCATTAAAGATGAAATTTGAATATTGAATGCATATCTTTTAGGAAGTTGCTAGTTCAATCCTCAAAAGCAAAAAAAAAAAAACTTATTTATACCCAAATATATTATAATCAAGTTATAAAAATATATAGAAGAATTATGACTTTAATGATTAATTACGATATCTAATATAATTTGAAATACTTCAATTCATATATGTTACACTCTTGGAGAGATATGTTTTGGTGATATTAATCATACAAAGAAAAGTAATATTCAAGTATTATCAAATTATAAAGAAATCAAATTAATGAGTTAAACAATAAAAATTAGAAACAAAATTATTTGAGTAAGGAGACTCAAAATTTAATCGTTGTATCAATTAATCAATTTTTCTTTATGTTAAGTATGTATACTATGAAGGTATTTTCTTCCTGACAAAGTTTGTATGAAAATACATTAACAAATAAAAATATTTATATATGATATTTATAAATTTAGGAAAAAAAACATATAATAGTCTTATAAAAGTTAATGTAATCATTAATCATAAGAAAAAAAAATCTCTTAGTTATATTTCTTTCATTGAGGATATGTTCATAATGTTGTAAAAAAAAATACTTCGAAGTTCATATCTCTTTGCTTTGATTCTACAAATGTTGTTAATTCATCTTCAAAGAGATGTGCTTCATGATGTTGTTTGAGGATGGTTTTGGTTTAATCAATAAAACTGGTAATGCTATAAGTCCAAAATTTGACAGGAGGAAAAATATATTTTAACATGAGATTTGAAATTTATAGGTTAAAACAAAATGCTTATTTGAAAAATATAAATTTGATTCATGAATGATTGATAATTCAATAGAGATAGTTGAAGTTTAGATCTTAAATTTGTTCTTAAGCATATTTAACAAGGATAACTATGTTTTATGGAGGTGGAATGAGGAATAATTAGTGGAAGGTGTTCAGATTGTATAAAATTAGTGAAAATGATTAAAACATTTAAAAATTAAATTTAAGAATATAAATTTGTGATATGCCCAAAATACCCTTTTAATGATTAATTTAATTTTTAAAAATTGTGTTTTTCTTTACTCTCTTCTTCACTGACTTCCTCCATTCTATTTAGTCCATCTATCTCGTTTTTTCTCTTTATATATATATATATATCTCACTCCTCCCTCTCTACCATTCTTTTTGTCTCTATTCCTCTCTCTCATTTTCATGCAATCTCTTTCTATATTTGTCTCTTGGCCTAGTTGACACCTCTAGGATAGATAAAAGATTTATCTGCATAATATTATTGTTCCAGAGAGCTCATCGATATTATACAGATGTGCGACTTATCCACGTGGGACTGGACCATCCCACGCAGATGCCCTCAACCAAAAACGTGGTAGTTTTTTTTTTTTAAAAACCTACCACATATAAAAAAGGGAGCGAGTTTATTTTAAATAAAATTTTTTTAAAAAAAAAAATAAACGGATGTATCGGGAACGATAGATAACCAAGCAGATCTTGCATAAAATATCATCTGGTAAGAGATATTGTGAAAAAAGAAATGATGTGATGGTAATGAATGTAGCTTCGGCAAATAACTTAGCAAATATGTTTATGAAAAAGCATTTGATAGACATATGAAAGGGATGAGATTCAGATATGCGGCATCATATTGTTGAAGCTCCATCATAGGAGCTATTCTTTAGTTGATCACCTTTCTATTGTGGGTTTTTCTTTTTGCTATAAGGTTCTCTTTCTATTGTTTTACTTCATCATTGACTTGACCATATTTTGTGGGTTATTTACTATAACCGTTTTGGGTATTTATGCTCTATATAAACCCCATTCAATTTCAATAATAAAATAAATCTTTACTCAAGTCACTCCTTTTAAATTCGTACATGGTATTAGAGTTGTAAAGACTCCAATGAGTTTCTTTGTTGTGATTCAAAATTCTCCTTGAAAATATTCTATATCATGGGCGAAAACAAATGAGCAGCACCAATGCATCACTCATCTCTTCCATGACTTTTTTTGATGGAATTATAGTAATTAATGTCTCTGCTCAACTACCCATCAAATTGAACAACTTTACCTCTTGGAAAGCACAATTCGATGCTCTACTATATGGGTATGACATCATGGGATTTCTTGATGGGACTAAGATATGCCCATCCATGTAAATTACTACAACATATGGAACAACTACTTCAAATCCAGATTTTGCTATTTGGAATAGGCAAAATAAATTGCTCCATCTCACAATTCTTGCATCTCTTTCAGAAGGAGTTGTGCTTATGATTACTGCTGCTACGTCTTCTCGTGATGCCTGGGTAAAACTTCACAAGTTTTATGCCAATAAATCCATATCATGAGTAATGAATCTTAAAGAGAAGTCGACCAACATCACTTGCAATACTTTCTTTATTACAGAGTATCTTTAAACCATAAAAGGAATTATGAATGAGCTAGCCCTCATAGACGTCACTCACGTAAGTGATGATGATTTGACTATTTTTGCTCTCAATGGCCTTGGCAGTGGCTTCAAGAAGATTTCCACTAAAATAAGAGCCCGAGACACTCCAGTTTCATTTGAAGAGCTTCATGACAAGTTAGTAGAACATGATATTTTCTTGAAAAGAGAAGTGTCACGTGGTGGCTCAAATGTCACTTTGAATAGCACTCGTACAAATCTTGGTAATCATCAATCTCGCTATGGCAATGGACAGTATAGCAATAGACAAAGCAATAAAGGGAATAAGTTCTTTAACAACTAAAATCACCAAGGAAGGAAGTTCAACAACAATGGTAACCACGACAATCAATTCTGATCCAATGTTGTCTATCAATTTTGTCAAAAAAAAGGGCATACTATTAGACAATGCTATTCAACCAAGAGGTTCCTACAACAACAGCCATAGGCTCATCACACCTCTTTTGGGAACTCACCTTCAAATTGGATCGTGGACACTGGAGCCTATCACCATGTTATTGAGAATTTAACTAATCTTTCTCACTACCAACCTTATGAAGGTCTCGATGACATTCTCTTGGGTGATGGTTTTGGACTCAAAATTACACACACTGGTTCTTCTAAACGTCCTACTGCTTCCAAGTCTTTCTTTTTGTTTGATGTATTATGTGTTCCTTCAATTAAGAAAAACTTAATTTCTATTTCTAAGTTTTGTAAAACCAACAATGCTTCTATTGAGTTTTTTAATTGTTCTTTTATTATCAAGGATCTCAAAATGGGAGCACATCTCACTCAATGGCAGATCAAAATGATGTGTATGAGTGGTATTGGCCTAACAAGAGAAACACAATAGGTACCTCTCCAAAACAAGCATGTGTTAGTGTCAAGACATCACTTGCCAATTGGCATCATCTTTTAGGACATCCATCCTCTCGCATTTTTTGGTTTTTAATTCGCAAACACTATCTTTCAATTCATCCTAGTGAATCATTCCAAAGTTTCTTTTGTGAGTCATGTTTATGTAATAAAAGCCACAAATTGCCTTTTGAAGTTTCTTCACTTCAAAGTCGTGACCTCTTGATCTAGTTTACTCTGATGTATGGGGGCCATCCCTAATTGAATCAATTGATGGCTTTCGGTACTATCTTATATTCATTGATTATTTTACGAAATATGTTTGGTTATTTTTTATGGCTTACAAATCTGATGTTTACACGATTTTTCTTAAATTTAAGTCTATGGTTGAAAGATATTTTAAAACATCATTGATAACTCTTTACACAGATGGTCGTATAGAATATAAAAGCCTTCAATCCTACTTTGTATCCCAAGGTATTCAACATCAATTGTATCCTCCTTACACACCTGAATATGTGAAAGGAAACATCGTCATGTTGTTGAGAAAGGTTTGGCCATGCTCAACAAAGCTTCTCTAACTCTAAAATATTGGTCTCATGCCTTCATTGCTGTTGCATACCCAATAAACTATCTGCCTACTCCAGTTCTTAAACATCAGACACCTTTTGAGTCATTATTTCAACATAAGCTAAACTATGATAAGTTACAAGCTTTTGGGTGCCCGTGTTTTCCTTGGTTGCATCCTTATTCTGGCCATAAACTTGATAAACATTCCAAGCCTTGTGTTTTTGTTGGACATTCCAATACTCACAATGCTTATAAGAGTTTGACTTAACCTCCAACTGTGTTTACATCTCTTGTCATGTTACATTCATTGAACACTAATTTCATGTTGCCTCAAAAACTCCACCTACAGACCTTGCCCATACCGTCTCCACCCGATCTTCATATTCCCCAGCTCTTCCTGCTCTCCAACCTTCATTCTTTGTGGTGCCTACTTCTTCTAACTTTGCCCCACACCAAACACCTACTTGCACTAACACATACCAAAATCATGAGCATATCTCACCTTCTGTTGTTAGTTCAAAGCCCACCTACCACTACTTCAGCTCCTCTCTCAGTGTGTGAAGCTACCCTAAAGTATGATCTATCCCCTTCCTCTCCACTCTTGTCCTTGTCCCCACCTACCCAACCAATATAGTCCAATCCTTTACCCAAGCCACCTCATCAAATTATAACCCGCTCTCAAAATAATATTCATTGTCCCAAACAATTTCTTAACTTTAAGACCAATTTTCATGTCACCAAACATCCGCTCCCCGCATCCCTTGAGCCTATTACTGCCTACCAAACCATTTAAGATCCCAAATGGTATGCTTCCGTGGATGATGAACTTACTGCACTTGCTCAGAATCATACATGAGTTCTTGTACCTCCTCCTTCTAACCATAACATTGTGGGGTGTAAATGGGTGTTCCGTATAAAAAAATTTGGACGGTTCTATTTCCCAGTACAAAGCATGCTTAGTTGCCATAGGATTCCATCAACGTCTTGGGGTTGATTATCATGACACCTTTAGTCCCTTTGTTAAACCAACCACCATCCAAGTTGTACTAATTATTGCCTTGAGTAATAGTGGCATATTCCACAGCTTGATGTTAATAATTTCTTTCTTCAAGGACATTTAACTAATATGGTTTACATGACTCAACCCCCTGGTATATTGACCAGAATAATCCCACTCATGTTTGTCGCTTACAAAAGGCTTTTTTATGGATTGAAACAGGCCCTTAGTGCTTGGTACGTAGAGTTAAAGAAATTCATCCTCCACTTTGGATTTCTCAATTCTAAATCTGATACTTCATTATTCATTTATCAATGTCAATCAGTCACAATTTATTTTCTAGTGTATGTGGATAATTTACTTGTAACGGGAAATTGCTCTCGGTCCCTCCGAAAATTTGTTGATGCTCTTACTCATCACTTTTCTCTTAAGGATCATGGCTCCTTGAGATACTTCTTTGGTGTTGAGGCCATTTCTATTTCTGATGGCATGTTTTTATCTCAACACAAATATATTCTTGACTTATTGGCAAAATTTTAACTAGAAGGCATAAAGGAATCCTCCACTCCTATGTCTTCAACTATCCATCTCACTTTCAATGATGGGTCTCCTCTAGCTAATGCCACTCAATTTTGAAGTTTGATTGGTGGACTTCAATATCTCCAACTCATGCGTCTAGATATTACTTTCGCAATCAACAAACTCACCCAATTCATGCATGCCCCTACTCAACTCAATGGACTGTATCTAAGCGGTTGGTTCATTACTTCAAACATACAATCCATCTAGGTCTCACTTTCTGACTTCAACAACCTCTTCATCTCCAAGCTTATTCTGATTATGATTGAGCTGGTGACCAGGACTCCTACATGTCTACAACTAGTTTTGCTCTTTTTCTTGGTGGCAATCTCATCTCTTGGTTTTCAAAGAAACAGAGGATAGTGGCTCGTTCTTAAATAGAGGCTGTGTATCGAGCTGCCGCTTCTACAGCTGCTGAAGTCACTTGGGTCACTCATCTCCTCTTTGAGCTTAGTACACTCTTCAACACTATCCTACCATTATTTGTGATAATTTAAGTGCCACATATTTGTGTGTTAATCTGCTCTTCCACAGTCGCATGAAACATGTTGCACTGGATTACCATTTTGTTAGGGAAAAAGTTGTTGATGTTCTTACTAATCCCATCTCCAAAAGTCAGTTCCACTCTCTTCAATCCAAGATTGGAATTTCAAATGGAACTGCCAACTTGCAGGGGTATGTTGAAGCTCCATCATAAGAGTTATTATTTAGTTGATTACCTTTCTATTGTGGGTTTATCTTTCTGTTGTTATGTTTCCTTTCTATTGTTTCACTTTATCATTGACTTGGCCACATGTTGTGGGATATTTACTATAGCCATTTTGGGTGTTTATTCTCTATATAAACCCCAATTCAATTTCAATAATAAAATAAATCTTTTCTTCAGTCACTCCTTTTAAATTCGTACACATATATTTAGTCAAGTGAGAAACTATTGGAACTAGTTTATACTAAAAGCTATTTATGATTATTTTTTTGATTTACATCTTCTTGTGATTTTAATAAAATATTTTATATAATGATTTAAATTTGTACAAAATAAATTTATCCTTTATTTTGTTGGTAGATGATTTGGTACATGAAAGTTGACTTACACATAGAAGAATGAGTCATTAGTACTTGTAAATATAAGTTTAATGTTAATACTCTCATATAGAACTAGACATCTTATAGATAAGATTATAGCACTAGATTTCAGTTGGTCTATCTTGAATATGGTGAATGGTATAGTTCTAACTTTTAGTGTTAGTATACTTGAGTGTATTGAATGAAACCAACACAATGAGATTATTTTGTATTGACTTGTAAAATAAAATATATAATAATTATTTTAGAGATTATTGCTTATTCTTGAAATTATAATTATTTATGGGTACTTGTTAATAGTCATTTTGATAAATAAAGAGTATGGTCTAAAAATAGTTTGAGAATTCTATGAATTAGATAACTTTATCAAGCATATGATGAACATTAATTTCTAATAGAATCCATGTCCTGTCTAAATGATTGATGATGCTCCATAGAGAAAACTTTAAAGTTTTGATATTGCCTAATCCTATAGGTGGATTTTAATCTAGCTATTCAAATAAATCAAATAGAATGTATTAAGAAATTAATTAGAGGCTAATTAATTTAGGTTAACAGAGATTTAATCCAATCATTGGATATATTTAATAATTTCATGGAAGTTTAATTAGTGTTTAGTAACCAAGGTATAAAAAATTTTGAATAAGTAGGGAAATATAATATAATTTTATAGTGATATGAATTATAATTAATATAAATTATTATATAAAAATAAATTATATTGGAAGCCCGAGATCTTATTTCGGCCAAGATCTCTTCCATTGACTTATCGAGATGCCATATAATTATTAATGATTTTTGTTTATTTATTTAGTATATATGTGTATATATATAATCATAATGATTAGTTTAATTATAATTTAATAATTTGATTTTGTCAAATTAATAAATTATTATAAAATTGATTTGGATTATATATATATATTGTTGAATCTTCTATATGATATTTAATTTAAAATAAAAACAAAATGTTTGATTTGATGCATCTGTTTTTTTTGTTTAAATAATAAATATCTATAGGTGATGCAACACCACTATATTATCATCATCTTCTTTGATTGGGGACTATGAAGGTAATGTGGGACCAAAAAATAATTGAAGCAATCTGTGGACATAAAATAAGATATTTCTTTGATCAAATTTATTTGAAACATAAAAATAATACTTCCATAAGTATTATCGCCATAAGCAAGCAACAAAATTTTGGATTATGGATTATCCAGTAGTTCCTTCTTCTATATGATTAGAACTTGATTTTTCAACAATTCATATGTACTGTTCCCCCTAGCCGAAGCATGAACTATTGTAGTTGTTAGTGAATAGAGGATTTAAAAATCTTTCATCATGTTAATATATATAAAATAATTTTTTTTATTTTCATTTAGAATTCTTATTGATTTTAACAAGAATAATATACCTCAAGAGTTTTGAGTAATTCAGCAAAGGTGTCTCTCATATACATTTGTTCCAAATTTTGTTAAAAAGATGGTGTTACAATGGTTAGCATCGTCTAACCCATTCATTTTTCCTAATAAAAAAATAGAAAAGTATCATATTAAATATGAAGTATTGTTTTCTTATTTTGTTTAATTAAATATTTATTATTAAATATTTGATATATATATATATATATATATATATATATCAAAATTATTTTAGTAAAAAAACAATTAATTTGATTTAATAATAAAATCAAATAATTCAATTCTAATAAACTAATTATTTTGATTATATATACATATATACTCTAAACAAATAAAAAAAATCTATAAAATATATTTTTATGACTCTAGATAAGGTTACACAAGAGACACTAATTTAAATAAAATCTTAGATTCTCAATATAAATTATATTGTATCATATTTTAAATTAATGATTAATTATAATTCATATTATTAAAGAATTATAATTAATCTTCATTACTTATTCAAAATAATTTATGTTTTTCATTATTCAATAAGAATTTAATTTTCCATATTATGATTATAAATATTAATTTATTGAATTAAATTATTGAATTTCAATCAATCTTTAAATATTTTCTTGAGACTTTGTTCTTAACTTATTTGAAATGCTAGATCAAAATTTATTTGCTAAGTTTGATGATAATAATATTAAAACTTATAAGCTTTTTTAAAGGGGTATTATAAATCATTTGAATATAACATGGATTCAATTAGAAATCAATATTCACCATACACTTGATATAATTATCCAATTCATATAGTTCATTAATTTAGTTCTAGATATCTTTTTTTTTTATAAATCAAAGCAACTATTAATAAGTATATGTGAATGTTTATTACTTCAATAATATAAAATGAAATGTGAATAAAAATAATAAATATATCATAATTTTTAAATTTATGTATTTTACAATAATAACTTTTATAGCTACTAATTGAATATTATCATTAATAATATTAAAAGTAAATTTTAACTAAGTAGCAAAAAATATTATATATATATATATATATACGTGATGATTTTAAATTGCTTACATGTTTATGCCTTTTGCTTCTCATACAATTAGGAAGCTATTAAGTTGAAATTAGTTGCAGAGAGAATAGAATAGAGCAAAGTGCCCCCAAGTATGAATGAATTTTATTGGGAAGAATTTGATGTAAATCTTTGATGTATTTACTTGTTTTTTATTTTGGTATAATATGATATACTTTTAAAATTAATACATTACAATGTATTATTGTTTTATTTGTTTTTTGTAATAAAAATACAAATTGAATAATGTTTTTTTTTATCCTTAAAGGAAATATGGAAACATGTTACAAGTGTGAGATATAATAATAAGTTTGGCAAATAGAGAAAAAAGTTTGGTAAAGCTACAAAGCCTAATAGTGTCCTTGGTGTTTGGATATAATGGTGGGAGTACTGGAATAGTGAAGGCTTCATGGCTTTGTCCCAGGTGGCTTCATGTAATCGCCAATCAGAAAAAAAACAAGTGAATGATTAGGACCTTCAAAACGTATTGGAGGTTCAAATGTGACCTACCATCATTCGATAGATCTTGTATAACTATCATTTATTTTTTGTTATTATTCATATTTTTATAATCAAAAGAATAATATATATGTCATAATGAATGATGTTTCTTAATAGTAACTAATTTTTATTTACTGGAGGCTGAATTGAGACATCAACTGACACCATTTAAAGTATTCAAGCGAATGCACAAAAAGAAGAATGAATCATTTGTGGACAATGACTCAAAATGACTCAAATGATATTAAGGTGAGATTCTCATTTTGTACTTTTAGTTTAATTTTAAAATTGAAAATACTAAAAATAAAAAAAAATTAAAATTCATTATTTGGTATGAAATGTAAATAAAATGCAAACTTAAATATATATTTTTACAATAACTAATGATTTATTTTTTTATAAACACGTTAAATATAATTAATAATTTTTTTTAATATTTTGTAGTGGTGAGAGGAAATTTTTTTTGTTAGTATAAAATTTCTTTTAATATAACAATTGATACATTATTATATTTTAACAATTGTAGGAAGTTGTCGAAGATATGATCATAATTACTTTACAATTGATAGATCTTTTTATAGAGGCACAATAGATTGATATTGTACATATTTACCTTCAGGTTGTAGGAGTCAAGCCGAAAAAATGGTGAGTGTACGGCCTAGGTACCCATGCATCTATATTTTATCTATGTTTTGTTTGAAGTTATTTATTATCATCATTCAATTACAATAATATAGTTAATGAGAGTTTGTGCGAGGAGATACAAGATATTCAAAATTCATTGCAAAGGAAATTTAAAGAGATGCAACAAAAGAATACATAGATACAAAAGAAAATTGAAGGATTGAAAAAAAAAGGCGGAAAGATTTTAAAGAGATGAGGGAATACAACAAAAAATTTTAAAGATGGTGAAAATAATATGCAAGTTGATAGAGACATCATCTATTTTTCATCATTTTGAAAAAGATCTATCTAAATCTCTAGAGTATATTATTTTTTAGAAGAATGACTTGTAATTATTTATGATGTGTTATTAATTTTTTGGAATAGTTTTTTTATTTGAATTAATGGTTTTTGTGTTAATGGGTTTTAAATATTTGTTATAAATTATTAATTGAAATTTATGGACATTTATTTTTGTTATCTGATATTTTATCTTATGGTGGATGTTATGCGAATGCTATTTGATAAATGAAATGTGGTTGTATTAATTGGTTGCATGTCATATAGTTTCTATATGTAATTGTATATTATATATAGCATACATCAACTGCATAAATACGACATGTATCTATTGTAAATAATAGAAATGGATTTTTCCATTTCTAAATAGAAATGGAGTCATGCATGTTTTTATTAATATGTCACTCTTTTAGAAAAGAATAATATATTTTTAATGATTTCATCACAAAATAAGCAACAAAATCAAAGATCCCTTTGCCATTGTAATATTTAGCGATAAAATTATTGTGTATTCTATTTCTAAAAATTTAGTGTTGAGGATTATAGAAACAAAACTACTTAGTTTCTAAATTCATCACTATTCACCCATCACGATGGAATTAGAAATGGATTTGGGCATTTCTGATTACAAGATTTCTTATAGTGACACACACACACACATGCTTTTATATATATATATATATATGTTTATTTATATATATCAATTTATATATATGCATACAAACTCATGCAGAATGGGTATATGCTGGTATTTAAAAATAATCAAAAAACTATACATGACCAAGAGTTAAAAGAAATTCTGTGGACAATAAAAATATCTAAAGACATAAGCTTACCTTTAACCCTTGATCACAATATAGGAATTAAATTAAATATGCATATCATCCAATAAAAAAGCTTTAGAAGCTTAAAGCTTCTTAGTCAAAAGAAACTAATAAGTGATTTGCTTTCTAGCCTTAATATACCCATTTCCATATGTAAGAAGTGTGCCTTAGGCAAACAATCCAAATAATTAATTTCAAAAGAAGCTGTCTGGAGATCATCCACACTACTAAAACTAATCCATTCAAATATTTGTGGTCCAATGCCCATCCAATCCCTGAAAAATAATAATTGTTTAAAGTTGTTTGTTGATTATTGTACTTGGATGATATGAGTATATTTCACAATGCTCAAATCTAAAGCTAACAACATATTTGAAAAGTTCTTGTATATGGTTCAAAGATATTTTATCATTACTATTAAAACATTCAGAACCAATAGAAAGACTAAGTTTATTTCCCATAACTTTAACAACTTCTATGATATGAGAGGAATTCAACAATAACTCACCATACCATGCTCACCACAACAAAATGATATTGTTGTGGAAGAAAACTTATGCATCACTAGAGAGAGAAAAAAATAGAATTATAGTTTAAATGATTACTTAAATAGCAAGAGAAAAATATGTCTAAGTATTTTTGGGCAAAGATCGTAAATATGAGAATTTGCTTGTTGAATATATGATTAGGTGTCAAATAGGCCGTGTTATCTCAATACAACTAGTTTTTAAGAGGCCCAATCATGTGAAGATGTCAGGCTAGGCATGGAAATGTATGAATGTCATGCCTTGCAAGCATGGCACAACACATTTTTATATTTCATTAGACTCGACATGGCCCATTTGGATTTGGCCCATAGTCGGGCAGATTCATGCTATGTCATGACAAAATCTAAATTTTGATTTGTATATTTAATAATGATTTATCATATATTAAAATTTCAAGTAAATAAATCAAAAATATTTATAATTACTATTTGATTGATTAGCTTTAAGTGTTTTTTTTGTTGGGAGATCTATGTTTTGTTGTACCAAACACAAATTTATTAACTTAATTTTGCCATTTGAAATTAAAAAAGAAATAATTTTATTATATAATATAGAAAATGAGAAACTACTAATTAATGCTATATAAGATGCAATGTGGGATTTGAACCCATGTCTTATATTTGTCAGGAGCACAACAAACCATGCAATCACAAAACTATTATGATATAAGAGATAAATCAAAATGCTTATATATAGATACAAATATAAATAGAAAAAAATATATACATAATGTAAATATATTTAGAAATATAAATGCATATGTAGATATAAAAACATATGTATATATACATACAACATTCATTAGTATTATTTGGTATTTTGACTTTAAATAAAATTTTCCAAATTAAATAAATAAAATTTTGTTTTTTCCTAATTTTTGAAGAACAAAATCAAATTGATGAATTTTAGTAAAAATATATAAGAAATTTGATGTACATTTTTTTAATTATGAAAATTTGATAGATTACAAATCTCACTTTTTTATTTGTAATAAAGAATCATTTTATTAATTCTACATCTTAAAGCATCACCAAATGGCATGCTAAGCACATCCGTTTAGTGATTTTAGCAAGAATTTCCCCAAAAACCAACTCCAACAGTCTCGCCAACCGGCTAGCTATTTTAAATTTCGTTGGATTCACTCGCTAGAAATAGCGAGTCTTCCTTCCTCGCCATATGCATTATCGTTGGTGTCTTTTTTGAACAGTAACAAAAATTCAGGTAATCTTCATTTTTTTAAGCACAACCAAGAATGATCACGTTTGTTTAGCATTCGGATGTTCATGTAATTTTTTTTTCGGCAGAAAAGATAATGTTTCGAAATATTTCTTTCATTTTGGCATTGTATCTCTCGGAATTTTTCTTAGGTTTTGAACAATATTTCCAATTTCATCATCGATATTCATGTTTCAGTAACTTGATCCATTGCTCGAAAACAAGATTTAGAGCAACGAAAAAAAAAATATTAACGAAAACATGTTTTCGTTCCACGAAAACAAGAATTCTTGTTGTGAAAACTAGCTTTCACTAACGAATTGTGTGATTGTGTGTGCAACAGAATATAATTATTAAACTTTTTTTTGTTTGTTTTTTAAATTCATCTCATTTTTCCTAAACATAAATTTGAGTTTTTGATTCTGCTCAAATATTTATCTAGTTTTTTTTAGTATAAATGATGAGTATTTCCTTGAAATATATAAATTATATATCAGCAGTGTGTGTGTGTGTGTGTGTGTGTTGTATCTATGTTTTTTTTGTGTGTTTTTGTGTGTGATTGTATGTGTGTGTGTGTGTGTGTTCTTGTGTGTGTGCTTGTTTGTGTGCTTGTGTGTGTGATTGTGTATGTGTGTGAAAGTGTGTGAGATTATGTGTTGCTTATTTTATACTTAACAAATCCAATGAATCGTAGTTTAATCATGTGAGTGTTGCTTCGTTACACAAAATTTTTGAAATATGTCTAAATGATTATAATATATTTACATAAAACAAATGTAGTGATAAGTTTAAGCTTTATTTGAGAAGATTATGTAAATATGTTTATTTTTTTTTTTTGGATTTCTTTTCTATAATGATTTTGATTAATATGATTTAAATAGTTTTTGTATTTATTTTACCGTGTATCTTTATTTATATAAACTTTGTGTTTTTTTACATTATTCTAACTAATATTTTTTATTTGAAAGCATGAACTGACCATCTAATGGATCCATTCAAGCATCGAGCATACTTCACCAATCTATTAAATGATGGATTACATTTAGATGATTAAGTTATATGTTTATCTTCTTCAAAGTCTCTTCAAGTAGATTCCACCACCGAAAAACAAAGAGGTAGCAATTTTTTCTTAGAGAAAGACATTATGATATTCTCAGTGTGACTTAATATTAGTTTGGATGTTGTACAAGGAAATGAGCAAAAGTCTAAAACATATTGGCAAAAGGTTTGGGAATTCTTCCACCAATACAAGCCAAAGGGATGCCCAATTCATAGTCAAAATTCTTTGATGAATCGTTGGTCGACAATTCAGCTTGCCACCAATAAATTTTGTGGGTGCTTTGCACATGTAGAAAGTCTTAATCAAAGTGGGATAACAGAGAAAGATAAAGTCTGAGATAAAGTTTAATTGCAAAGTTGTTTTTTTTAATTGAAATGATAATGAATATTTTCTTTTCAAATTTTTTAGATATGTGATGCCAAAAACTTGTACAATGAACTCTATAAATCTTCTTTTCTATTTGAATATTATTGGAATGAATTAAGGTATCGACCAAATGGATGGAGGACTCTCAAGCAAAGAAGAAAAAAAATTAAACATTATGATACTCCACGTAGCTCTTTGCCTTCTACATTAGTCTCTGAAAATTGTGGAGCTGAAGGAGGGTCGTATGGATCCTTAGACAAACCACCGGGTAGGAAAGTCGAGAAAGCCCGACTCCGATAAAATAAGAGTAATTAAGCTAGAAGTTATCCCAAAAAACTTGAACTTTTTAATCTTTTGGTTATGATGCAGGAAGAGAAAAAAATAATGAATAAGAAGAAATTCGTAATGATGGAAAAATCTTATTTTCAAGATCAACAACCTCTACTACAAGAGGAGCAACGTCCAAAACAAGAGGAGCAACGCCTATAACAAAAGGAGCGACGTCTACAACAATAAGAGCAACATCTACATCATGAGATAGATAAAATAAAATTTGAGCAAATGAAAGAGAAAAATCATATAATGTTGATGGATACGAGTTGCATGTCAAAGTTGTAAGCTAAATATTATAAAACCCACCAAATAGAAATCTTCGGAAAGAAGATGTAATTTTTTTAATATACAAAGTTATAAATATATGCTGAATTTTTATAATGGTACAAGTAATATAAAAATATTTGTTCAAGTAGTGCCTAGTTATTTGGAATGAATTTCTTTATCTCTAATACAATGTTGAGTATTAATAAATTTAAGAAGTTGTGGACTCCATTCTGGTATGACCGAGACAGTGGGATGCTCATCCATTGTATCTTAAGTAAAATCTAACTCATTATCATTCCTCTCATCTTCGACAATCATGTTATGTGGTAAAATGCATGCCTTCATAATATCTTTTAGTACATCAAGTTTCCAAAAATGAGAGGTCCACACACAATAGAAAATCATGCTTGGAGCACTCCAGATGCTCACACAATATCATTTCTTACTGATTCTTGAGATTTTGCAAAATGAATTTGTTTATTGCTTATTGGACATGGAATTGTTTTGACAAATATTGCCCATTTGATATATTCCATCAGCAAGGTAATACTCTATTGTATAATCATTCCTATTGACTGAGAAATTAGCTGAAGGAGTCTGGCCTTTTGAAAGGAGAGCAATGGTGAAAAAACATTCTAGTACTTTGATATCATTATGAGATCAAGGTAACCCAAAAAAGGCATACTGAATCCACATATCATATGAATCGACTGCTTCCAAAATTATCATTGGTTCATTGATGTAATCAGAATATATACATTTCCATGCTGTTGGACAATTCTTTCATTTCCAATGCATATAATCAATGCTGCCCAACATCCCAAAAATCTACGATTTGCACTTATTGATAATAATCTAACAATGTCATCATAGTTTTGTGACCTGGGATATTCATCCAAAAAAATTGCTACTACTGCTCACAAATCTTTTTAAGCTTTCTGTTACAGTGTTTTCGCCAATCCTTACATAATCACCAATAGCATCTGCTACAATTCCATAAGCAATCATCCTTATTGTGGCTGTCATCTTTTAAAAAAACAAGACAAACTAATAATTCCAACATTAATTTTTTGAACAAAATATTGGTCATAATTTTACCATCAATAAAATACAAAGAAAAAGAATAACTCATTCAAAACCTTCTTCGAAATAAATTTGGGAGATAAATAAGTGGTACTACAAAATAATCTCTATAATTTCTCATGTCATTGAACTAAATTTTGATTAATTACTGAAAAACTTTTAATAAAACTACTACCTATACTAGAACTTATCCTCATTATTGAATTCATATATTTCAATAACACAAATTATTATAATCTCTAATTCATCATCTGAGTCTAAATCTTTAAGAATAATGTTCATATGATGAGTCATACTATTATCATAATAAATAATATAATACAAATATATATATTGATGATGTATGAGAACAAGAAATTGAAATGATATTTTATATATTTGTTAAAAAATTATTTTTAAAAATTAGTTAAAGTTTGTTCATGTGGATAGCTAAAATAGTGTTAACTTTAAAGATTGAGCTAAAATGGATAATACAATATTATAATATTTTTTAAGTAGCTAAATTAGAGATTATTACTGGAGATATTACTTATTTGTATCATACATTATTAAAAAAAAAAAAGTTTACAATACCAATAATGAAAGTATGAAACACCACACCATTGTAACACAGCATCTTATTTTCTTTGAATCAAATTACGACAAAACATAGTTTATATGAAGAAAAGATTAAAAACAAAGCAACAGTTGACATGGATGCTAATCCTTTGCTCGTTGTCAGCGAACAAAACTCAGGAAGCACAATTTCTGAAGCAAAGACTGTATGGTCCAGATAACAATTAGGTGGAGGTCGAAGAAAAAATATCATGCTGCAAAAGAAAAAAAACACAAATTCAAATAAATGTAAATTGTCCAATGACAGGCAAGAAAGAACAATCATGGAGGCAGAAGTACCGCAATGTTTTGATTATCACTGACGTAGGCGATATGGACATCTCCAGAAGTTGACTGGACAATCGTAGGGTAACGCAGGAACCCAATTTGATTCTTAATTTCAAAAACACTTTTCCACGAGTCACCATCGTCATCAGAAACAGACAACAGGAGGATTCCAGAGTTGTAATTGCTGTGAATCAGCATGACTTGATTGTTGTTCAGCCTCGAGGCATCGAGACCTGCCACACCAACCACCATGATTATCTGATGCAGACAGGAACACAAAGTTGATTGATGAAAAAGAATCCATTGGGGTAAATAAAAACCTTGATCCTGACAGGGGGTTGTGACATTTCCGGTGCGCCATTTTCGGGAATCATCAGCACTTGGATCAAGCAGCCACGTTTCATTAGTTTTCAGACATAAAAGAAAACGCGGTGTTTTATCGCCGGCTAAAAATGCAACGGGTTGGCTAAATTGCTCAGCACCAATTTTGATCACGTCAGTTCTAACGACCGATATACCAAGGTCACTAGTCTCCTGCTCCACAGCAACAAAGTCAAGCATTTGTGAAATGTAATTAGCTAATCAAAACTTTAATGTTACCTGTTTCATGACCTCAGGCACTTTGGAAATGTTTATGAGAGACGTTCCAAAAAGAAAGGATCCACTAGCCAGCTGAATCGGCTGCAACAAAGAACACGACAGTTGAATACCAAGACAACCATGTGGTTCAAGAAAAACGTGTGCACGACGGGGAGTTTATTTGAAGAATACCTTTCCTGTTGGTAACATCAAACCTGATCTTAATACAGCAATTTCTGACCATGTAACGCCATTATCATTGGATTTCTTAGAATACGCTTGCAATCTTAAATAAATCCATGTCATGTATTTATTAAGAGTGTTCTTTCATTCAAGTAGGAGAAAGAAAGAAAGAAAGAAAGGGAGGTAAGTGTTTACACGTCATGTAGTGCGCCGGAAAGGGAACCGTAAAAAAGCATTATATTGTCAGATGGCGTCTTCAGTAACATAGGTCGATAATAATCAACTGTCGAGGTTAGATTGACAACGAGCCCTGGATTGTTCCAATTTCCATTCTGATCCATCAAAATACACGCATTGGTATATAAAAATCACAAATTAATCACTAGATAATATCGATCGTAAGCTGAGATTCTATTGAGTGAAACAAATGAAAGATTAACTGCTAGAGAAAATTATGAATTATTGTTAGTTTGAGATTGCGATAAAATCACATTGTAGATTTGGGAATATATTCCGGACTGGACAGAAGTGCGATTCACGGCATAGTACACCAGCAACAAATTTTCTCTCTCAACCTGGGGGACGAGAGTAATTAGAAACCAATAAATTCATGCTTGCCATGAAGTCAAAATTACCTCGAATATGCAGGGCGAGCGAATTTCCTTGAAAGGAGTATCACTGAAAGTGAATTTCGAAGAAATGCGATTCCAAGTTGCATTTGATCCAGACGGTTTCCTGCATAAGCAACATGCTTTTTAATCTTTTAACATTCCCAAAGGAAAAGTTTAAATTTGTTTACTCTAAATGCAAAAGGCAAGATGTGCATGGATGAAAATTGGATGGGAATGAAAAAATGGAGGAACTACGTCACACGCATGGCTCTCAAAAAATATACTGTTAGCACTAGGTTTTCCAATGGCCAATATTTCAGTCATGGCTGTTTTGCGACTCAACGTGTCAAACTGAACACATTTGTGGTTACTGGATATCGATAAATTAAAATTAGCCTCTCAGCTAGAGATGCAATATCGGGGTAATTTTGCAAGGCAGCTGCAAAAACAGGGTTGGCGCCTAATTGGTTTCAAAAGATTTCGACGGAGAATCAGACGCACAATAGCAGTGCAAACAAGAAAGCTGCAATAAGGTTCGACATGGTATCAGTCGTATCAGTTATGTCTGCAATATATGAGAATAGACGCAATATATAGACGTTAAGAGCAGAAAAACGATGATGAGCCGAAAAATACGGGAGCCTCCCAAAGTCAAAAATATGACATTGTTTTCCAACTCTTCGCTCTGCATTATATTATGAAATGTTTAGTTTATGTTCACGATAGATTTTGCACTTCGTCGGGGTGAACTGAGGATATACATAAAAATATTTTTTTATTTGTTAATTTTTGTTTAATTACCCTATTTTATAAAAATATTTTAAAAACATGAACACATTTTTAAAAATTTATTGAAAATTACACCAGAATATGAAATATTTAGTTTTATGTGCACTCTAAATTAGCAACCCAAATTTAACACCTTTGCCTGTATCCTTCATCATAAATAAAAAACAAATCTATTTTTTATAAACAAGCACCAACACTAATTTCAATATAAGCATGTGGATATATTTGAAATATTTTAACATTGTAAATAAGCATATAAATATCCAAAGACATTTATGTAGGCGTATAAATATTTCTATATAATGTTTAATTAAAGCATCTAGATATGATTAAATATGCAAATATAAATAATATAAATGCTATATGTTTATAGGGATGTTATATATAATATTTATATAATATTATATAAATATGATTAGATATGACTAGATATGATTAGATATGATTAAGTGTGTGTGTGTGTGTGTGTTTGTGTGCGTGCGCGTGTAACATTCTATATAAAATGTTATATATAAGATTAGTCATGATCTTTGTCACATATCTTCAACAATGAAATGGTAATGATCAATGTGATCCTAGTGGTTTACACTATACATTAGAATAAGATTAGTCATGAACATCATAAGGTATTACTCTTCATGATTCCTATGATACCCCTAGTTGGGGTGAGTTTGCCGAACATTTCACTTTCAATTATGCCCAAGCCAAGTCAAATGATTCCCTATTGAGCTCCTTGCTCTTCGAAAGAACAAATTAAACATGTGAGTTTCCCATACATACAACTCAGATCATTCTCATATGTCGTAGAGGTATTCTTTACTTGTTTGTTGGATTTAAATACATGGGCACAAACAACCATCAAAGAACAACATCATCGAAAGATAACGAAACATAAGCTTACTGTATCACAATAAGATTGGTAGTTCATTGGTGGATTCCACTCCTAAACATCAAAAATAGGGGGAAGAGCCTATGATATCAATAGAATTATAAAAAGAAAAACCTAACCACCTATTTCATTTGATGATCAAGAACTAGCCATATCTGTCCTACTTTTGGATCTAAAGAAGATGCTATAATTTGTTAAAATCAAGAAAAAAGTTGAGTCAAAGATTAAGTTGCCAACTCAATGTAGGACACGCGACCTACTTTTTGAGATTTTATCTATCAACATCTCTTTGCGCTCTCAACTCTTAACATGTGGAGAAAGATAGAGTTACCATGTTCTATCAATATCAACTAACTTATGTTGAATTTGAAAGAGCATGCTCAACCCTGATGATCCCATGCGATTTCGACATGCCCGGGAGTTTGAGGCAAATCCACTTATGGCCCATTGAACCAAAACCATTAAAATAGCAAGGTCCTCCACACCTAGAATCATCATGGTAGACTAGGATTACCCTCATTTTTGTTCACTTACATTATCCTATATTCAACTCACCATAGCCCCATGGCTTTTGCTCTTCTAACAAAAGCTCTGAAATTCACACCATGTTATCACTAATATAATATGATTAGGTAGAATCATTATTACCCGATGAGACCCACCAAAATACTATTAATATCTTATTCTCGAGCAACCACTTTATTTTATACCTCTAACCCCTCAATTTTCTACTTGCTGTGTAATAATAGTTTTTGATTTTCACTAATGATTATTTTAAAATATAGTTGCAAATTGAAATATCTTCTAATTTATCAATATGAGAAACAAATTATTGTGTACATAAATCAATATCTCAAAATAATTTAATACAAATTATGTGCCACTTCATCAAAGTCATATGAAATTTGCATTTAAGCTGATAGGACTCTTTCAATTAACTTCAATAATTTATCAACTCCTCAAAAACCCAAAGGGATTGAGATAATATTCTCATATTCATAGCATGAGTAGTTAAAGAAAGGGAATAATTTTATATTTTAGTTATTTCACAAAATAACATTTATATATATTGAACTCATTATGATACCTCACAATTCAATAGACTCTCAATGACTGGAAAATGACTGTCACATAACAAACAAACAAAACAAAGAATGTAACTCTTTGATAGTTTTTTTTTTGTACATGTTCACATGCATCACATGCACTAGTGCTCTCTAAACCACACAATAATGTCACCCATTAAATTTCTCTCCCACTTTATTCACCTTAGCCCTAGAAGTTATTTAATAATATTGACAAAATGGTAGTATAACATAACATCAAGTATTAAAAGTTGATTTCTTTTTGAGGAAGAGAAAAGATTTCAATATGACCCTACTTTCCCTATAAGAGCCCAGCCTAATGTATCATCAACCGACTTAAAATCAATGGCCAACCTCATCATTGAAATTTAATTACAAACCAATTTCTATGTTAATAACTAGGTGGAGTGCATCATTGTTACTTCAATAAGGTAAATAGTTTTATAGTGGCACCTTTCATTTGGTTTTATAATGAAAGGCTAAATTAATCTAAGAAACACCCAAAAACTCAAGAAACTTTGGAAGTGTTAGTCGATAACCAAAGCATATTGTTTCCGAAACCACACGGATATTTTGTTCAACACTTTTTTTAGATTATACAATTGAAGAGGGGCTTGCACTTTAATTGAAGAAGCATCTTTGGAATAAGAGTAGGAAATGATATATTTGTAGATGCAAATTGAAGGAAGATCATACAGAAGGTTAGGTGCATATAGGGTGAGCCCATCGATCTCAAGAAGGAGGGGGCAAAAGTGCTTACTATGGATCATCCCTACTTTTAGAAATTAAGGGAATAAAAGTGGGTTCGATTCTATTTTTGGGATGAGCTAGAGGTAAAGGTCACAAAAGAATATTGCTCTCCTAGTAACGAATTAATTAAAATATCTTGTCATTAATCTACATGAATTTCTAGAGAAATTGAAAATCCTAACTAGTTCTAAGAATCACTAGCACTATTTTTCCCTTTGTTTCACCAACGAAGAAGTCATCCTTGATGATTTTCCCTTCCTTGTTAACCACATATCTATGTTATTTAAAGTACATCCTTGATGCATGTATCTTTTTGTCAAATGATCCTTACTAGTAATGACATCCTTCACATTTCATGTATGTACAAGTTAACCCTTACTATTTTGTTAGACGATCAATAATAAAAATAAATATAGTTAAAAGGGACAACAAGCAAGTTATGGTCCACTATTTCAAAATGTAAGGTGCATGTAATGATGATCACCCTAGGACATGCGCTAGCACCATTCACAAATACTCTTGGACTTGCCAATGCTCATAAAGACATAGGTAGGCTTTTCCTATTGGAGGTGTGGATAACAAAGCTACCTTACACACTTTCACCCTTTTGCACCTATGTAGTAGTAAGGTAGGGTAGCTTGCTTGAGTTAATGAATGACCCATTTGCCCATGCTAATTATATTCTATGGAACCTCCACCATGTTAAGGGACCAAATAAGGCATAATTAGAAACCTAAGAGAGGACTCAACATCAATAGCTTTGTGTAACACTGAAGTAATCTAAAATGTAGTTTGTTTTGTATTCAAATTACCAAATATATTTGATATGTAAGCATGATAATGAGGAATAAATGAATCGATTTCATGACTTTAGAATTTTGGTGGATTTTGATGAGATTTTGAGACTTTTAGTTATTTGATAGATTTTGGAGCATAACATAGTTTTATGATATATTCTTAGCTGAAATATTTCTTAATTAGTCATGAATATCATTGTATTCTATGACTCTACACCTCGTTAACATAATCATTCAACTCTATAACATATTTTGTGTGGGTATGATATTATCATATAGTCATGACCATGCTTATTTCATTATAATTGAATGACTATAATATTAATTTCACATCATAGTAACTATGTATCTCAGTGATGTTAAAAGTCATGAATGCTTTCTAGCAGCATGATTCTATATTTAAAAAAAAATTTGTAGTCGCATATCAGAGTCATGAACATTATTAAAAATTAGTAAAAAAAAATTGTAGTCGCATATCAGAGTCATGATTATTGTAAAAAAATTTGAAAACAAAAAATTTTACAAAGCTATTTTTTTTGAGTTATAGGAAGTTACAAGGTCAAAACTACCCAGCCCAAAATCATTACAATAATTTCGACCTATGACTTTTAGACATGAAATATTGTTGAAGGTATTTACTCATGCACAATTATTTCCTATGACAACAATTCTTATCTTTCGAGAAAAGGTAAAGTTATAACTTTTATACTAGATTAATCTCTATTGTCATAACATTTTTTGAATGCCACTACCATATAATATATTAGAAATTTCAAAGCCAGCATCAACACCACTCCTAGAACCATGAGCACTCATGACACAAGAAAGACCATTCATTGTGCTAAAACTATTCCCTAGTGTCGCAACCATATAATGCACATTAGAGATGATTCTTAATGCATAATCATTTCTAGTACCATGGCTATATGATGATTAAAAGAGATCAATGTCATAGTTGTGTCCACTTGTATTGCCATGATCATATTATTCATGTGAGAGACTATTCCCAAGATAACACCCATTTTTAACATTATGGTTGTCTGATGAATGAGAGAGGAAAATACCAAAGTTATGATCATTCATAACACTACAACTTTGTATTATAACATTAGGTCCGGGTTGAAGACATTACCAAATACCATGAATTATATTATAAATTGATTAAGACGCATTACAAAGTCATTGCCACTTCTTTGACTCGTAACCTTAAGCTCAAGTGATGGTTTTCTTCTGAAAATAGTGAATTCTTATTTTAAGTTATATAGAAACATTCGAGTATAATGAATAAAGATAGGAGGCCTCGAAGTTTTTTTTCTTTCCACATACCAAGCAAAATCCAAAGAACAACTAAATATTATTGGTAATTTTCACTCTTAGGACTTCACAAGCAAGCAAGATATGCATGAAAAAAAACCTTCAACTCCATAACTTGAATTAGGAATGTAACTATTGGTGTGTTTGTGTAAATCATCATAGTAGATTATGATAGGTAAACTACTATATGTATATGTAAGTCGTCATAAATGAATTTATAAGCTAATCCATTGTATATATCTTAGTAGAAATATATTTCGATTGAGGTGGATATTTTGTATAATATTCTCCTAAAGGTTTTACCTTCAAAATATGAGTCAAATTGCCACCGGGGATAGTAATGATATGTAATCCATGGGAGGTACATGAATATATTATGACTCACAAGGTGATAATAAGTATTTGAGTTGTTTTCACTTCTATATTTTCAACTAGTAAAACTAAAGAAAAATATATATTAATTATATGAATATGATATTTATGAATATAAAAGTATAAATACTTACAAATCATGTCAATTCTTAGTCTTTATGACACATAAAGCCGGAGAATAAGAGGTGAATTATTTTCTCCATGGTAAACTACCAATTGGACAACAAAGAGTAGACCAACATTGGAAAAAACTTAATAGTGATAAATACCTTATAAATTATTAAGTGAAAAAGTTATTAAATAATAACACTACAATAAAATGTCGATTTAATTAGTGAATTTTAGCTAGGGATAAAATCCCTAGCTAATTAGCGAGGTGTTAGCTGGGAAATAACAAGTGATGTTTGATTTTACATTAAATTAAAAATTTGTGATGGATTAGTGACAGATTAGTGACGGAGATGTTCAATTAAAAATATTCTGTCACTAATATTTTCGTAGATTTCCACGTAACAAATAGAAGAGAATTTAGCAACGAATTTAGCAATGGATTAGTGACAAAAATATTCGATTGAAAATATTTCTTTGCTAATATTTTCGTAAATTCTGCCCAAAGAAAAGTAGGAATCAGAATTAGCGATGAAATTTCTTTAGGTAATTAGATCGAAACATAATTCATTGCTAAATAATTAGCTAAATTTTTTTTTTACTATTTTATATTTTATTGGAAGTGATTATTCCTTAAATTTTATTTTTCACAAAATATATGTATTTAGCTAGGGATATTTCCCTAGCTATTTGGGTTGGAGATAATTTTCATCTATAAACTTTAATGATTTAATTTTTTTTATATATTATTTATTTTAATATTTTATTTAATTTTGTATATTAAAAGTATATTTGTCATGGTCTATAGAGGAGCGATCCGTGAAAGACATAATCTCCTTATATAATTATAATAATAGGTTATTATAAATAAATAATTTAAAAATATATAAATACAAAAAATTTAATATTAATAAAGACTACAATAACTATTCAAAAAGACTACAATAATATTAAATAATTAATTCTAAAATTATTAAAATTTTTAAAGATATTTTAAAAAATAAATGACCATACATTAAAATTTCTACTAATAAAAGATTAAATAATTCATTGTATGATAAAATATAATATATTTACAAAAATATCATAATTAATGAAAAAACTAGTAAATATTAATATTATTTTAAGTATAAAAAATAGTTTTATGGCTAAAGAAAACTTTTAAAAAAATAATTACTAAAAAATTTGAATTATAAAAAAAATTTATATTTTTTCATAATATTTAAATGAAAATAAATTGATATTTAGAAATAAATACAGAAATGTTTGCCCCTATTGAAATTTATAAGAACTAAATAATTGAGTTAAATTTATACTATTAGCTTTTAATATTCCATCTTTATTAAATTTAATAAATATAAATTTTTCTAAATAATCATCTCACTTTAAGTAATATTTATAATTTTATAAATTATAAATTATATGAAATAATATGAAATTTTTATGTATTAAAAATTATTTTATATTATCTTCATAAAAATTAAAATGAATTCTTAAAAATTTATAAACTTAACATTTATATATTTATATATTTTTTAACATAAAGAGTATTTATAAATTTTTAGGAAAGTGGCTTGAAGATCAATAATCTTTTCATGTGTGTCTTGTTATATTATGTTTACAAATTTTGTAGCAATTTGATTTCTTTTTCTATTTGGAAAGCCAGACATCTATTTTTTTTTGAAATTATTTATATATTTATTGTTTAATTAATTTGATAATTAAAAATTGAAAGGTATTTGTTTTTTCATGTGTGTCTTGATACTCGCACATTAACTTGTTGTAAATAATTTATTAAGTAAAAAAAAGTGTCTTTATGTTTCATATATATTTATTGTATATTAAATGTTTTGATAATTTATAATTAAAATATTAATGGAATTTTAAAACCTAATAAAACTTAATAAACTTAATAGTTAGAGAAATTCTAAGTCTCTAACTTTATCCATCAGCCTCTCTCTCTGACTCCGACATTTTCAAAATGAAACATAAGTCATGATTGTCCATTGAAACATATGGCTAGGGTTCAAGAAACATGGATGTTGCACAGTATCAACGCATCATCATAGTCATGGCATACACATGAAAAAAATTTGATCTTTAAGGACTAGAAGCAATTTGTATCATGCTAGTTTTACTGAACTCCGAGGATAATAGATAAATCAGTGCTATAGGAAAAGCCTTCCAGCAAGTCTCCTTCTTCCTGAGTAAACCCAGGGGTGTGAATCATGCAAGGCCAGCACTACTCAGTAATTCTGCAAATTGCTCGGCAGCATCCAAGTCCTAAATAGGTTTGTCGATTGAGAAAGATCTCGCCTGTGAACTCTTTAAGCTCAAGCAAGGAGGCCCAGCAATTCAATGATTCATCTTTTAGTTTTAATCGACCAACGAGCATGGACCTCAATCCTTCATTAAGTTTTCTCGTTGTGTCCGTGGAGTGAAAGCTCGTTGCACCAAGAAATAACCAGAGGAGATGAACTTGAACACGTCGGCCATTTTATGATTCTCAGAGATTGGCAAAGGGTTTGTAGTAATATAAAATGCTTAATCTGTTATATCTGCTACTAAACTATATGTTTATATACATTCTCTATACCGATGTTGTATTTTAGCCTTGTTTCTTTTTTGTAATTGTTGATTTCCATCATGATATTGGTTAAGAATACGATCACTTATAATTTGTTCAAAATAGAAAATAATATGCATGTGTATTTAAACTAAAAAGTGAAATGCTTAATATGGTTTAATCATGTATATAATATAGCTCTAATTGCTCTAATTTGTAATGGTGAAGATGAAATAAAATAATTGTGAAGATTAAAGAATGACATTTGTTAGGATTATAAATGATTTTATTTAGCACATTCTTACATAATATCATGTTCATGATAAAATTTGTTCAAAATAGAGATCAAATCAAATCATTCGAATCCTTACCCTTTTTGATTAGATTGATTTATATAAATTTGTTAATCATTAATATGGACTACCCAAATCAGTTAGAACGTTAAGATATTTATGGGGTATTTGGAATGTGTATAATGTTGTAATAAAATTTTTGTGAACTGTATAGATAGGTGCCTTTAAATAACACATTTCTTTTATCATGTGCATGGCCATGTACGCATCTTTCTGATGAATGAAGTTAGCAAAGGTAGACGTACGATTCTTCCTTTGATCCCTATCATCCGTGGGAATTCATAGAGTAAGTTGTCGCTTTTTTTTTTGTTACGATCAAATACATATATTTGTTCAGTTTTAAACTCATATAGTCCTGCTCAGTTGTGTAAGGACCAACACTATATAAAACGGGTTGATCCATGGCTGACGCTAACTAACCCACATTGCGGATAAATTCCATTAGATAAAGTATACATGGATAGCATTCTTTAAAGAAGGATTGTATATCTTTAGCTAATTCGCTACATTCTTGTTGTTTTAACAATGGTTTATAATTTTGATAAATGTCATTTGATATACTTAATAAAGTATTACCATATATCATAGGCATGAAGAGTGCTTTGATTAATTTATGCGTGAGACCTTGAATTACTATGTTTAAGTACATTTTTAGATAATTTCTTATTCCAATATCTCAAAAGTTCAACTAGAATATTGTTGTAAATATATTTAATTAAAAGAGTATTATCATCAATCTAAGGTATAATATTAGTAAATGAGGCTAATTTAGTATCTAACATAAAATAACTCATACACTGATAAGCACTTGCTGAGGCATCTTGTATGATAAGAATTTGCATTAGATTTGTACTATTATTAAGATATAAATACTTGGTTATGAACTGATAGGGATCAGCCGCATCATTTTCTTTTACAATTTGGAAGAGATCTTCATCTGATAAATTATCATCCATAATATTTTTATGCCATAAGAAAGCACTCTCATAAGTTATGAACTTCTTACAATGAAAAGCAGTAGCATTACTTATTGTTCTATATACATTTACTTTAGCAGTCAATTTACCATCTGATGCATTCTCACCGGAGAAAAGAATTAGACTTCTAGTTAAATCATGCTCATGAAAATGGAATACCCCAGCTCGGTAAATTCTACCACAAAAATTAATGAAGGCCAGCAGATAGAATTTATAAGCCTTGTAGGCAGATGCTAGTTTGATTGTGAAAGTTTCATATCGAGTGCATTGGATACGCTCTATGAAATCAAAACATCATAATTACTTAGAAATGGGTACTTTTTCTTAAACTATATGTAATTATTCCTTACTATTTCTATGGCCCTGCCAACATTCACTTTTGAAAGACTTTTAGGCATAAGTAAACCATATTTAACTAAGAGTTGACGATTCTTTTCTATGAAACTCAATACATCCTTATTAATATTCAAAAGTTTTTTTTTGTAATGTATTTAGGGCTAAGCACAATTCTATATATCCATTATTTAGTTGAATATTAAAATGGGTCAAGTTAGGAAATGTAATTATGTGAAAGCATTGATTAATATCACATGTTGAGTTAGATAAATACCCACCACGCAAATTTGATTTAGAAAAAGGTGGGATTAAATCCTCACTTATGGGTCTCCAAGCCTTGGGCTTGCATACCATTGGTAGATTGAGTTTGATCGGAATCATGATTATCTCAAAATTACAAATTGCATATAAATTGCCTGGGATTGGAATTTTTTTACTATTCTTATTCTTTAAATAATATTCATTAAAGGTGAATTGACTTGTAACCTCTATCATATGTCTATCCATCCATGTGAATGTATTGTCTCCAACACTTCTCTTGCACTGCAATACATGAGAGATGACTGGATAAACTAGAGAGATAAGTTTTTGAACATGTTATCTCCAAATGTTTCTTATCCTATTCTCACAAAAACTTCTAGAGCTTAGCCATTGCAGATTCTACACCAAAATAATTCTTTGTGAGATGAAAAGATTTGTAAGATAGATCATCCAAGTCCTGATGTACAAGGTAGCCAATCCAAGATAAAGCAAATTGGGGATCTAGAGAAACCGAGAAAACCAAAGTATCCAAACTCCATTCTTGTTCCATGTTTGAAAGCTCAAAGAAATGCTTGGATGTGGTCATCAATGGCAATGACATGGAGATCTTTGGCATTCCCATACCACTCTTCACTTGCATTGGAAAATCTTAGTAGTGCAATCGATGGGGTTGTGGTGGGTGCCAATCTTGATGCTGCACAACTAGCACATCGATGTATCCCATGCCGATGAGCATGAAAAGAAAAAGAGTGACAATATCATGGAGGAAGATGAGTCAAGATGCCTTGCTATATGTAGTTTGCAATATTGCAACCATTTGCTTTTTTTTTTAATATTTTTAAGACAAAACATCTAATTTATGAAGTTTTGTTCCTCTTTTTTATTTTAATGTGTATTGTTTTTAGGCAGTGCATATTATTTTTATGTAGTTCATATTGTTTTTATGGAGTGCATATTGAACTATTCTGCAATTATGTTAATGCATACAACGAAGTGACAGTCCTTGCTTCGAACAAAGAGAGGAACCATATGGCAGCCGAAGCTACAGGGTTGATGGACTAATTCAATGAAGCTAAGCAATCAAAATCATTAGTGCAAGCACACGGAGAGGGGATGAAATATTCTAAGAAAGCCACACGGGAGCATGGTGCTACAGGGGGTGGTGGGGCAGAGTAACCCCCTTATAGGCCTTGGGACCAGGAGAGTATTCTAGTTGCGGGAAGGCAAGGTGCCAACTTTGATGCGCCAAGCCTGGCTCGTGGCTTGTCTTCCAAGTTTTTCTTTAAGAGTTTTTAGATATATATATTTGAAAATTTAAATAATATTCACATTTCATATTAATATTGATAGTGATATTTTTTGCCTTCTTTGTGAAGTATAAATGAAATAATAATTTACCTGCTATTCTATATCTATAACTATACCTGCTATTCTATATATCTAAGACATCCATATATACTACAGTGTATATGTACATATACTACAGTATATATGTACATATATACTATAGTATATCTGTACATATATACTCAGTATATATACACATACACTCAGTATATATACATATACACTATAGTATTATATGTACATATATACTATGTATGATTATCTTATTGATGAGCACGATGTTTGTGATATTGCTTATGTTTTGCTGGGTTTCATGTTATCTACTTTAACAATTGATACATTGTTCTATTGATAGCTTATTGTACGAAGAATTAGCATGTCTTATACATTGAGGCAAGCCTAACACATCCAAGTACACTTCAAGAGTGATATAGAGGTTATTCATCCTTTGAGTTGCCTTAATAAAAATAACATGTTATATAAAGGCATTATTTGTATGAGGTTATTCATCAAGTGTATTATATTTATTATGTTGTGTGATTTAATGTTTTATGTGGTTTCAAAACTCTAGGGGAGGTGTGTCGGAAAGAGCTATAAACCCCTAGAAAAGTACATCCATTGTGCACTAGCTACAACGATTACCCATGCATTATGTGCTATGTAAATCTTCACATGCTCACTATATGTTATCGAAACCATCGCACTCCCACTGTGTGTTATTGAAATTATTGCTCACAAGGCTTAGCCCTTGATTCCAACTATATCAATGCCATATGTGACACATAAGGGTGGATGATGTTGAATCTGAGTTTTATGAGCCGGATCAGATGCTCTACAACCTCAAATACAAGCAAGAGGCAAGATGTTGATTTCTCTGTCAGCTCATAACAGGTTTGGCATAGCATTGAGCTGTGAAAGTTTTTGTTTTTTTATGTTTTTTTTGTTTTTAATTTGATTTGGTTGCTTGGATAGGGCATAGACCATTCTTATCAAGGTGAACCAGATTACATCAGTAACAAACTGGATGCACTGAAACTGTGAAGTTATGTAGAGAAGATGGATGGGCTATTATAATGGCAATAGAGTACAGGTAAGACATCTACTCAAACATCATGCTTGGTGATTTGACAAGCATCCTGATGAAGTATATTTGATATTCTTATTGATTGAACTCGTGTTCTTATGGTTATAGTAATGTTGTTCACAATAGTATTGAGATAAGTTTTCGTTGACGATGATAATGATAAGTTAAAAGAAAATTCATAATAAATAGTAATCAAGTATTCTTGTTTGATATAATTTTTTATGTATACAAGATATTCATAGATTTTTTGTTTTCATTAATGATATTAAGACTAGTTTTAATATCTCATGCATCGAAGCAAGATTAACTATTCATGCTCACAACCATTAAATATTCTTTTAAATGGTCATTTATTTTTCATAAAAAATATTTTCTTACAGTTTTCTCAAGCAAAAAACTTAATAATAAATTTTAGATCACTTGGGATATGTAGATTAGAAAAAAAATTTTGATTTTTGGTAATTACCATTTTCATGCATCAATAGTTCATTTGAACTATAAAGGTGCAATATATGGACAAGATAAAAAAATGAGAAGATTGAAAAATAGTGTGTACATGTGTGTGTGTGTTTTTATTTATGTTTGGACACATATAGTTATACTATATTATCTTAATATCATGCACGTATGCATATAGTTCATATATTCATTAGTTTTTTTATTGTTGAATGTTGTAGACCATCCCCGTTAATCCCAAGCCTTTTCTTAACAACTTGACTGGGAAGATGATTATTGTAAAACTCAAGTGGGGAATGAAGTACAATGGTGAGTTATCTTGTATTCTTTTCCTATGCATTACATTTTTTTTTCTCATTTTTTTTCTTTGGTTTCTTTCAGGTTTCCTTGCTTTGGAGGATTCTTATATGAACCAAACAGGTGTGCAAAAATTCAATACCACACAGCCTGTTGTCATTTCAAATTTTATTTCTTTTTTGTTTGGCACTTTCTAGCGAGTTTTGTTCAGAAATAATATGTTTTAAATAAAAAAATCCAATATATAGTGCTAGTTTGAAAAATATTACCAAACAAATGTGTCTGTAAATAGCGTAACAATTTGCATCATTGTGAATGGCGGTCATTGTCACGCTATTGAATTTTAAAAATCAAAGGTCAGCGTTGTGAATGCCGGCTATTAAATTTTAAAAATTTTAAAATACAGGCATTGAGAATAATGGGAGAGTGTGTGGTATCCAACCTAGTGAAAAACAAGGTTGAACAAGCCTTATCCGTGGATATTTGTTCCAGATTTACATCCACCGCCCTAACTACCACTGTGAATATCACTCTAGTTCTCGAGAATTCACACCTAAAAGAAGCCATAAAACCTCTCATCGCAACCAACTCTTCTCTTCCATTTCTTTATTTCAGTCAAGTTGAACCACTAGGGAAGGACTTAAGCTCACCATTAGAAATAATGACAAAGAACGAAGATGTGATGAGGGTTTTACAGGTGATGGAGAGGAAGAAAAGAAACATCGTGATTATGGGAGAGTGTGTGGCAAGGATAAAGAGTATAGTAGGATGAGTCAGGGAGAAAATGGAAATAGTTAGATTAGTAACATTTCTTCTATTCTCTTTATGGAATCATTCAAAAGTAGATGTTGACAATAAATTTATGGAGCTTAAGTGCATCACAGATGGTTATTCGATTAGAAGAGTTGTTTTATATGTGGATGATCTTAAATGGGTCTCTGATATTTGGCCAAATTATGGTTGGCAAGCAGGTAACAACATTACAAAGTAAATTATCATAGAGATGCAAAGTCTAATATGTGGAATAGGAGGCAAGGCTGGAAGAGTATGGCTCATGGGAATCACCACATTCTAAACTTACATCAAGTGTAAAGAAGTATTTCCATCTCTAGAGACTATTTGGGAACTTTATCCAGTCACTATTCTAGTTGGAAGCCTAAATCATAGCCTCAATCTCAATGAGTATAATGTTTGTTTTTATTTTTTACTTTTTTCTCTCAGATTCCTCTAGTGCGATATATCAGTCACTTAAGCTACGCATCAATGACTCAAATACGCACCCACAAAGACACACACAAACACATACACTCGCACACTTGTTCATATGTACCATCATGTCAACTATTGTATATATGTGTGCATAAACACTTCATATCTCACTAGTCATGCATTTGACTACGTTTTAAAAAAGAAGAAAAATAGGTGCAGGAGCAAAACATATACATGTGAGAGTGGCTCTGGCTGGCACAAGATTGAATCTAGATTACTTACAAAAAATGCAACATGCCGCCCCAATTGCTTAATTAACCTTGACAAAGAAACTCAAGTTCGAAACCATGAATTCATTTCTGCAGGTTCTACTTGCTTTAGTTTACCAACGTGGATACAGCGGTATAAAGAAGAAAAGAGGAGTGATGATAAGGTGCCTATTTATTTTATTAAATATGAAATATGGCTTTGTCATTCTCTAATGTATCTAAATTCTTTTCTTCCTATTAAATGATTTGTTTTTTTCTTTAATCATGATTTAGAGTGATCCTGTCAACTTAGACAAATCAAGGGATGCTTGCCACAAGTGGCTTTTCCATTTCAATATAGAGAAAACCATCTAGGTAAATTCATCTTCTTCATCTTCCATTTCTGCATCATCTCTTGATCAAACCACCAACTTAAATTGGCCACTCACTTGGAAAACTGTATGGCCAAGATGAAATATTGAAAGCAAAAATGAATCAAAACTAGATCTGATGTCAAACCCAAATTCAAGCTCGAATTTGGCATCATCAAGTGAGGCATACATTAATGAAGGTCTTGATTTTTAAAATTTAATAGCGTGGCAATGACCATCATTCAGAACGACGACCATTGCCATGTTGCTTCTAGATGTATTAGTTTGGTAATATTTTGCAAACAAACGTCATATTTTGGATTTTTTATTTAAAACGCATTATTTCCATACAAAGCACCGTTCTAACTTTCTTATAATTAACCATGGAATGATGCGTGAAGCTGGGCAACACAGACGAATATGTTCATGGGCAGTTCACTAGAAATCTTGAAGAAATCTTTATTCGGTAATTTAAAAATAAGCTCATGATTATCTCAATGTGTGAAATTTCTTGCAAATGTCAATTGGTGTTACATGCGTCAATCTATCTATTTATCAGTGACATTGTGTTGTTTTGTTTATTGGTTTATAAATGCAGTATGTTATGCTCCAAGTGCATGTGTAATTATATTTTGTATCTGCGTGGAGTACCAGATGACAAAGAACTAGAAGATGCTGACCATGCCTAAAAGACCTATATGTGTATTTTTTAAGCCCTATAATATTTCTTTCTGTTGTCTTTGATGGTATGTGTACTGGCATGAAAATACATGTCTGTGTTTACACACACACATACATGCACATACATACATGCACAAGTATACATACATGCAATTGATCGCAAGGTTAAAAAAAGGGATTTTGGAAGAGCAGCTAGATACAAAAAGAGCATTGGCAGATAAAAGGAAGGAGTGAGAGGTGGAGAGGAAATGCAGAATAGAACTAAAGGAAGCAATGCATATGGCAATGTAGGGACATGCTCGAGTGCTAGAGCAATATGCAGATCTTGAGGAGCTGGGAGAGATAAAGCAACGTCAATTTCACGAAAAGATTATACTTTATGCACTGTCATTAGATACTTTGATGAAGAATAAGATGTAATCAAATTTTATTATGTTTCTATTTTAACTATGTAACATATTGTATCAGAATATTTTATTAACTTATTTTATATTTTGTTAATTATAAATAATGGTTTATAGTTTATCTTTTTATTAAATTTAATATAAAAATTTAAAATTATGTAATTAATTTTTATGTAAAAAATTAAAAATATTAAAATAATTTTGGATTGAAAATAACTAAGGGTTTCCACTGCTAATTTAGCTATGAAAATTTTCCTCGCTAATTTTGTTAGGGAATATATTTACTCATTATTTTTTGCGACAAGCACTTTTGATTGGGAAAGTTTCTGTTGATAATTCGTCGTTAATACATTGTTATATCCACTTTAACTACAAAAAAACCCCATTTGGCTAGGAAATTTTCCCTAGCTATTTGGGATTTTTTTTAGTGTAACTCATTATTTATTTTGTATCTAAACCATTTTAATTTGAACTATTTGAATATAGATCACATAAATTAAATTTACAAATCCATGAATCTAAGATTGATATCCATGCATATAAATCATTGGGATAAGCTATCGCCAAAATATTATGAATTTTAAATCTATACTCCCTTGTGTTGGATGATTTCTCCTATGTGTCGAATGATTGCTCATGGTTCCCCCCTCACTTTATTTTATAAGTGTGGTTGCCTAAGTGGGCATAAATCTTTATCCACTGTATAGAGACGCATATTTTGGACTATACTCTTTCTTTTGGTAGGTTCAGGTTACTGCTCAGGCTATGGCTCAAATACTAGATGAAAATTAAAATCAAAATGTGGCCAATTTGAAGAGCTTGAGCAAATTCCATGTCTTTCGATAGGTAGGAAATGCTTCTTCATGAATGAGAGTAGAAATTCAACCAAGTCTAGAAAGAAAAATGGCATATTTGTGCACCCAGTCTAGGATCAATCCATAATAACAACCCTATGCACTATTTTTTAGTTGGAAGGCATATCCCATCTTTCTTGTCTTCCTTGATTGTAATTTAAGTGCATTCCCACTTGGAAAAAATAAGCTATGTATGCATCAGCATTCCATTCCATTCTTTCTAAAACCAAGCCAAGAGAAAAGTTGCTTGTATTTGGTCAATTATTCCAAATGAGTCTTTAAGAAGCCGTCATTACACCAAGTCAACATGTTAGCTCATATAAAAAATATAAAAAAATTATGACATGCATATTGATGATGTACTTTTTATAGTTTATAAAATTTCTAAAAAACACATATAAATGTCTATATGTATGTATTCTTGTAGATTTTATGCATATATGGTTGTATAATTGTATATGCATATACAATTATTCATATATGAATGAACATATATAGCTTGATAAACATATTAAAGTATATGTTAATAAACACATATACTTTTATACTTTTAAGCATACATGTTTAAATACATATAAGTGTATTTATATTTATAAACATGTGTATAGTATTCTTTATAAAATAATAAACATGTATATAGTAATCTTTATAAAATAATAAGCATGTAATAGTATACTTTATAAAATAATAAACATATATATATTTATAAATAAAATAATATAATGTATATATGTTTATAGAGTATTTATAAATGTATATATCTATATAAATGTTTAACTATACATAAGTTTATGTACAAATATACATTCATATATGTATAACTACATATGTAAATATATTTACATATGTATTTATGTTTGTATACATTTTTTCAAAAATATTATATTTTATAAAAAGGATATCTGAATATACATGTCATAAAAATTATATTTATCTTTGTTTATTTTTTTATATCACGTGGCATGATGATGCGGCATAAAAATGGTATTTTTGGATTTCCATGTATATTTACCCAAATTAATAATCACATGTATATAAGAATTGCTATTATGAGGACATCATGTAGTTTCCCAACAAATTACTGTTTTCATTATGTCGACCTCAAAATGTTCCGTCAAGTAAAAATCATTATTTAGTTACAATCATTATGAGTTATGTTTATTCTTATCATTCTAACATGTCTATATCTATATAAACAGATGTTTATCTTGTCAAATTACTATTTAGATTTTCCTATGTTATGCATTTATAAATATTCATTCTATTTTTTTCTTCTTGTTGATAATGTCTAGATTTGTAACATATAAGTACGAGTAAATTAAGTTTAGATGCTTCATCAAAAAATATTTACATAAAAAACCCAAAATTTTAATATTTTAAGAAAGAAAAAATATATATTAATGGATAAAATAGTTGTTTTAGTAGACTCAAAATTGGAAACCTAATTTTCCTCAAGAGTTGACACAGCAACAATATTTTTAAAAATTGAAATATGGTAATTTTTTAATTAGAAATGGTGTTTGTTTTTTTTAAAAAAACATGTGTGTGTGGGAGTGTGTGTGTGTGTGTACTTACTTATAGTTTTGAATATATTGAAATAAATAAATAAATAAATAAATAAATAAATATATATATATATATATATATATATATATATATATATATGAGTTTTGGATTAAAACAAATATAATCACCTTTCAAATTCAAAAATCACCATTTTTTTTGATTTTTTTTAATATTGATGGAATGTTAGTGTGAGAGTAAAATCAGAATCCTAATTGAGTGTATAAAATATAAATATTTTATGTTTTGGTATATTTTTTAAAATATTAATAATTTAGGTCTTTTAGTTTGCCTTTTTTTAATAGGACTCCTAACATATTTTTCTCTATATTTATTTTCAAAGTTGCCCCATGGTACTCACATCGATTACTTTCATGTGTGGAGAAAGACCTTTCCCTTAGTCTCACTCCTAGGTAGGTCTAAATGAGATAAATAACTCTAGTCCTAAGAATATGAGAATCAAACTGAGGATATTACAGTTTTGAGTCATTGCTTATGACTAGTAGTAGTCCATGGAAACAACATTTACATTTATGTCGCATGTGTGGTCATTTTTTCTTTTACTCTTAAATTTTATATGGTGTAATATAATTCAAAGATATAGTGGCTATTAAGAAAATTTGTCATGGACTTTCATTACCCCTTCAATAAAAGAATGGTGTTTTCCTCATCAAAATATTTATTCGAGAAAAACCAATATCTTGTCCAATATAAGCTCTCTCAAAAACTAAATATACATCAAAGAATCTACAACTATGATCAAGAAAAATAAAAATCACATTCCAAACTCAAAAGGGTGCACATCATTTCCAATCGAAGTAATGGACAATTCCTTCAAGCGAAAGTCATTGGTTTCTTCATTTGAAGCTCTACAAAAATAAATAAATAAGCAAGTATCATGAGTTTTCTCTCTTTCTATCTATCTTTCCACACACCCACACACACACACACATATAATTCCTATGAACACTAGATATTTCCATTGGAGCAACTTAATGGTCAAGTCATGTCCTATTCATATGTGTAATTTATTTAACATTCCACCTCAAATTGGAGTGTATGTTTATGACACCCAATTTACTGATCAATACTTCATATTGGTATCTAATTCAATGGCTTAGTGAACAAATCAACTAGTTGATTCATGGTTCATATATGATTTGTTCATTCATTCATGAAATATTTTTGAAGCAAAATGTAGAACAACTTGATTATCATAGAAATGTACAACAAGGTGTGTGTAATTTATCCTCAAATTCTTCAAGATGTTTTTCAATCAAATATTCTCACAACAAGTAATATCCAAGGATTGATAATTTGCCTCTACAATCGATCAAGATATATTATTTTGTTTCATTGTTTTCGAAGAGATGAGTACTTGGCCGAGTAGAATGCAATAGCCAGTTATTGATCTTTATGTATTGACACATCAAACCTAATTAACATTGCAAAATGCCCACAATTGTAATGAACCTATAAAGGGTAAGACAATTCCTTGACTAAGTGGTTGCTTGATGTATCTATGAACCTTATGCATTGCTTCAAGTTATGGCTGCTGGGGTCTATCCATGAATTGACTCAATATATGAACTATATTTGCTAGATCAGGTCTTGTGATAGTTAAATAAAATAACCTATATACAATTTGTCTATATATAGATGAATCATTCAATAGCTTTCCATTTGTCTATGTGAGTGACAAATTTTTTTCAACTAGAAATCATGAAGGTTTAGCAACTATGAATCCATCATCATCCAATATTTTCATCGTATATTTGTGTTGACACAAAGTATTCCCATGCAACCTCTATCCCTAAAAAATATTTAAGTTGAACCATGTTTCTTAGCTTATATCTCTTGAGAAGAAATGCTTTGTCTTTTCAATATCTTGTAAGTTTTTGCCTACCAATATCATATCATCAACATAGACAAGTAATGATATGAAACTACCTTGTTTTGAGAGCTATTGATAGTTTGAGAAACCATTGTTTTGAGGCATGCTTTAGTCTAAATAAAGACTTGTTTAACTTGCACACATGAGTCTCACACACTCATTCAATACCAAAAGGTAAATATCATGCAAATAACCTGGTCAAGATTACCATATGAAGTCATTATTTATGTATAGTTGGTTAAAATACCATCCATGTAAGGTTGCAATGCTAAGAAGCACATGAATAATCATCAATTTTGCCAGAGGTGCAAAGGTTTCCATGTAATCAACATCCTCTATTTAACAATACCCTTTTCCCTCTAATCAAACTTTGTATCATTTAATAGTTCTATCTAGTTGAAACTTTATTTTGTAAACCTACTTATATATTATAAAATTTTGATGAGAGAGAAATGACATGAGATTCCATTTATTGTTAGCTTTGAGGGCTACATCTTCATGTTGCATAGCATCAAACCACTAAGAATCTATAATGGCATGTGAAAAGGTTGTAGGTTCTTTGAGAAGAGTGAGTTGAGTGGTGATGGCTCTATGAGTAAACAAAAGGTGATCATAGGATAAAAAAATGTAGAAGAGAGTGAGGTGTATTTGAAGACTTGACCATGTTTGTAGAAGATGAATGTTTGGTTCTTGATGGGAGGGCTACCACAAAATCAAAGTTCTAGAAAAATGGTGGTGACTTGGTTTGTATTGCATCTTGTTGTAATGGTGGTGATGTTGAACAAGAGTCCAGCCTCGATTGTCTTTATGTATCTGTGGAAGAATAACATAAACAAATCAAAAGTTCATAAGTGAGATTAATTAGGAGCAATACATAACAATTTATCATATGGTATATTACCAATAAAAAGATGGGATGACATTCTATTCATGAGGTATACTGAAACAAAAATTTAATCTCCCCAAAATTATCTAGGTAGCCCAATTAAATAAGTAAGGATCATGTCACATTGAGTAAATGCCTATATGTTCAACAACACTATTTTTTTTGTGGTGTGTTGATGCAATTAAATTGATGAATAATAATTTTGATAGTACACAAATTTTAAAGTTTGAACTCAAGACCATTATAACTTTGAAGAATTGAATTGAATCTCAACCATGTTAATGATTTAACTAGAAGGTCCCTTGTCTCAGAATTTTTTTCTACAAATAAACTCGTGTACTTCGAGAAACATTACATATAATAGTGAGAAATCTTTTTGCAGCATAAAGAAAAACAATTTCAATACCATAACCACCTCAAATGTCTTCATATATAAAATCAAGCTGGAATGAAACTAAATGAAAATTATGACATTGTTTGTTTGTCTAATAGAAAAATTAACACTCGCATGAATCACACGATTTATTTTTGAAAAATAAAAATAATTAAAAACTTTGTTTGGCATATGATAGTCGCATTGATGCTAAAGACCAGAGGATAGAGTTTGAATGGAGTTGCATGTTCCATTCTTTGGTTGATTGATATAGTAGAGTCCTTCTTGCTCAAATCCCATTCCAATCATCTTGCCAGAGCATGGGTCTTGTATGACACAAAATTGGCTTATATATAAAAAGATAAAATAGTTTGAATCCAACTTGAGAAAGAAAATTGATAAAGAAAACTATTTGTTCAATATGGGTGACTAGTGAAAATAAACTATTTGGTAATTCAATAGTATGCTTTTGAATTCCTTCTTGAAAGTGAAAGAAAATCAAGTCTATAACCCATATTATATATTAAAACAAGGATATAAACCATATGATAGCAAATCAAAGCTATCAAATATTCACCTGTTATTCTCGTCATTATATGTGAGGAAAAAGGCTTTACCTAAAATTCTTCATGATTTGAAAAATTGCCGACTTGATAGGTCATAAAAAGGTTTTTTTTTTCCTTAACATGTGAAAAATCTATTTATATTCCTTTTGTGAAAAAAGGAAATCTGACATTATCACCTTCTTGTTAGATTCACACCATGCAACCTGGATGCTCTTTAAGCGACTCTTTTATTTAGTCTCTAATGGTACTACACTCTTATGACAATAATTGAATGTATAATCTCTCTAGCCATAAAAGGTTCTTTTGAGACGAGCATAGAAATTATTATTGTGATTCATCTTGTTGCACGTTGCATACCAAAGATAGTTTTTTTTTTCTGATTTGAACTTACAAATCATGTTCTTTATGACAAAAATAGCTACTTCTAACGGTCATAAGATTTCTCATTAGAAACTTCTACTTGTTTTTCACGTTGAAGGATCAATGAATATGCTTTGTTTATTGTGCATAGTGACTCCAATAAGAGGTGTTACTATGAACAATGGCATATGAATCATTTAGACTCATGATGAATATCAATGTATTTTTAGCCTCCATGTATGAAGTAATTTCTATGATTATTCCACATCTACAAGTTGAAATTGAGCATGATACATTCTATTCATCCCAAAGACTCTTAAGTATAGTAAAATGGGAGCTCATAGTTATGCTTCCTTTTATGCCATCAGGATTTCATTCTTGATATTAAAAAATCGAATGGTATTCACATGAAAGAAGTACTCTTGTAGAACAAGCTATATCACACAATCTTTCTAGTGAATGATACTGCTGGAAATTTTCTTTGACAGTGACCATAACATCCTTGATTTCACTAAATTGTCATAGTGTTTCAATTGCTACAATTCATCATATTCATGCCAGCTTGGTTCTTTAAATTAGATTATCAGCAAAGATAATCTTATTTTAGACCATTACGGCCATACTCATGGACTGAACCCATGTGATGTAGTTATCTTCTGCCAAAGGTTGCGGAATAAGAACTAAGTTGGATTGGTGTGCCGAAAGTAGAGAAGGTTGTTGGAGATTTTTCATTTTGGCTTTAAAGGCATGCATGTGTTTGTAGAATTATTTTGGGTGTTGTCACTCATGCGATTATACTAGTGTGATATTTGTGTTTGATTGAGTTATTCAAAACCTCAATCTGATGGCATATTAAAAAAAATGAAAAACATTGTCCAAAGGATACACATCATTGCCAATCTAAGCAGTGATTGCCTTCTTCAAGCACAAGAGATTGTATTCTTCCATTTGAGGCTCTAAAAAAATAAATATTTAAATATTAAGGTCTTTTTATCTTTTGGTTCATCTTTCTATGTACACGCATACACACGCAAAACTATTGTGAATGCTAGCTATTTCCATTGCGGCGGCTTAATAGTCAAGTTGTTTTTGGATCGTATGTATGTTTTCTTTAGCATAAGAAGGTATTTATCACTTTTTTTGAATCAATGAGTCTAGTAATATCTATTGAGGATGACATCAACCAGGCAACATATTTATGATATCAATAAGTAATTCAATTTTATCATCGAATGCCCATATGCATCCTTGATCAAATCTCATAAAATATATAAAATAATGTGTTGATCAATATTTTTATAATATATACAAATTTTATTTGAAATTTAATTTGTCAATTGATAAGGATCACATTAATGATATCCAAGTAATTTTCCAAAGAAAATATGTTGGGGGAAAAGATACAAATGTGCATGACTCTTGCTAGAAAACAGTCATAGTCAAGGCATCCTCAATATATATATTTGAATCATCACAAAAAAAAAACAATGATGATACCAAGAGTTTAAGTGAATGTGTTTTTATAAATGACTAGACAAATATATTAGAAAAAGATTTCACCCAAAGAAATAGAATTTTTTAGGAATAATTTGTAGTCAATTTATCCCTAATGAATAAATAATTGAACAAAGAAAAAATTATTTACCGATTTCATTTAACATCAATGAAAACTAATTTGCCGACAAAAAAAATAATGAAAAAAGATATCTAAAAATTTTATATTTTTGGGGAAGAGATGTCGAGGAAGAGTCCACAAGCTCATAAAAAATATTATATTACCACTATAGATAAGGATTCTTGATGCATGTACGCACACAAACACACACACACACACACACACACACACACACACACACACACACACACACACACACACACACACAAACACACATGTTGATATTTAATTTATTTTTTATTTAATTTTAAAATGCACCATAAACATAGGACCAAACCAGTGGATGCCTAGCCACTAATATTTTTTTAATTTACTTTAGTCTATTATGAATGAGAACACTCAACTTGTCAGATTTCTCAATCTTATGAGTCATATATTTATAAGAGTCTCTCTTATACATATTTTATTTAAGTTTCATTAGATTTTGGATGTGTTTGTTAGTAATAATGTTTTGCACAATATATATTTGTGCATAATAATGCATTATTATTGACTTCTTGTCATGTTGGGAATCCCACTATGATTATTTACTCATGTATGGCCTCTATTTTAATGTTTTTTAATTGCAGCTTCATAGGCAAGGAAGAGATTTACGAAAAAAGATCAAAATGTCTTAAGGTTCATAAAAGAGTTAATCTCTGTGGATATGGTCTGCTAGATTCTCATTTGAACAAGTGAGTAATTAATGTCTCTTAGTTTGTGTTTATGTGCTTTGAATGTTTCTCTAAAAATTAAACTTCTGTTTGTTTCAGAGTTTTGTCTTTCTTTTCCTTTGCAATCTCATGAATATATTCAAGAAACAAATACATATGTGAGTAATTAATGCCTGATTTTAAATTTTTTTTATTTTTTATTAATTGTGTGGAAGACTAATCATGCCATGTGCATAGGATTGTTGTAATGGTAATGTAAAGTACAAGTTATTTATAGAATATGTAAATTCAATACAACTTGGTGCTTTGAAAATACAAATGTGATACTCCTCATTATATAAATTACAACAATTTATATTTGTGTAATTTATTTTATATTTTCTACTTTATAGTATGTTTAATGGAGAGAGTGTCCAAGATGTTAGATGCTCCAATCCTATCATACCCTATTTTTTTTGTTAATTTATTTTTTTCATTATAATTTTTATTTGAGTTTGAATGTTTAATATCTTGAATTTTTATATGATGTTAGAATCAAATTCTAGGTATTGTAACTTGTTTATTTATGCTGATTTTATTTTTATTTTTTTTGAATTTGATGAAAACATCCAACTTGTGGGCTGCCTTAAATCTTTTTTTTTTTCAGTTTTGTAATTGCATGTTTGTATGATATTATTTATTATTGAGTATGTTATATTTTTTATTTTTCAAATTGATTTGTAATATGACATTAGAGCTAATCCTAGGAAAATTTTGATATTAGGGGGTCGAGGTGTGTAATTGTGTCATTTAGGGGGGGGGGGGGGGGGGGGGGGGGGGTGGGGGAGGTGTGTACGTCGAGATATGTATATGTGCATTGCATCAAAATGGCCCACATGCACCTAGAAGAAGCAAGGGTTGTCGCACACCTATGTGTGTGATAGAGTGCACGGGCATCTCATAGTAGTTACACAATGATCATGTGGTAATAATTGTGGTAGCTTTGTGTGTTGCATGTAAAGATAGAAGGATAGTAGAGTTTACGAAATTTTTGCTACAAAAAATTAGGGTTCCGGGTCAAATCTCTCAATTTAGGGTTTCAAGAAAGAAAAAAAAATAAAAAGAAATCTAAAATTTGGATTTATTGTTAATTAAACTTTGATTTAATTAATTAGAACAATTTTATATTTTAGGCTTTAGATCAAGAAAATCCTAATTTTAGTTGGCATATATATGAAGAAAGATTATTATAACAGAGATATATGGTGGAGAGTCTTTGTCCAGTTTACATTCTACAGAACAATGAGTCATATCATACCAGAGGTAGCTGTCAGGTATTATTTTTTAATTAGAAGACTGGAAATTTTACACAATATTAATAGAGATAGATAGCATATAAGATTATCCAAGAATTCTCACAAAGTTTATCTATCATAATATTTATACTTATTATAGAGAAGTATATAAAATTTCTTTCTAAAACAATAATATATTATTTTCTTCTTTTAGATATCATTGGTTGTTTTATCCATATTTTTACTTCAGTCTCATGGATTATCAACACATGTATTAATACTTATATTATAAATACTCATATCTTATTTATTATATTTTTTTCTTATTCTGAAAATATTATTTTAATATAGGACTTATATTTGAAAATAGTTGGATATGATAGTATAAAGTTTTGGCCTTTTTTACTTCTTTCTATCTTGCTTATTCTTGATTATCTTAAATTATTCTTGGTGGGTTATCTTTTCAGGTAATTTAATTCTGTTGTTTTTTTTTATTTTTACTAATATTTGTTTCTAGGATTAGAAGATTATGTAGAAAATTTTATTGTGGATTGAGCACTGAGGATTGTATGTTGTTCTCAATTTGGTTAATCAATATTCGAGTTAAGAATAATACACTAATCTTGAGGGTATTTTGTTACAAGAGTGTGAGACATGTTTATTATGAATATTTATAAGAGCTTCCTATTATATACATCATTCTGGCTTAGTTAAAAACTCATTTGATCTAATATACTAAGATATATATTAACATAATAGAATTTCATCTAGAGAGTGATTTTAATTTATGATAATTTTTATTGATGATTATGTGGGATATATATATATCCCAGATAATCTTCAATAAAAATTATTAGAGATTGATTAAAAATAAATAATAAAGAGATTGAATAATAATCTAGTATTTTATATATTTTCTTTCCATCTTAATAGCCATGATATTAAATATGAGTATTCTATATATTGATTAAAAATATTACATATATTTCATATACACAAAAATATAGTGTAGGATGTATGAGTCTTTACAAACAAACACATGTTTTTATCCAAAAAAATATAATAAATTTTTAAAAAAGAAAATCTTATGGCTTAATGTGATTCAGTATTTATTATTTTATTAGTTTTACTATTAATGAATCAAATATAACATATCGATAGCTAGCACATGAATCAAATATCAAACATGTTGAATTTCAATGATCTCTGATATTTAATAAAATTTATTTTAGGCCTACAGACGTACATAGACTGTAAAGTTATTATAATTTTCTAGATGTCAAAATATATTCTAATGTATTTTTTATTTGTTTTAATAACGGTGAAATAATTTTTAAGCTTGCTTGACTAGTAAGTTTAATTTACGAAACATACATATAATATAAAAAATCTAAGTTAGAAGATTATCTCTCATGATTCTTATGTATATATTTATAGTGATATTATTGTTTAAAGTATTATCAAATATTATATTATGAATTTGATTTTGTATTCTGTATTGCCCAAATCATCACAAAACTCTCATATGTGGAATGAATTATCTTTAGGATGAAGAATCTCAAAGGGTCATAATATTCTTTTTTTTATGTATTTACTTTAAATCAATATTATCCGCGGTAATGCATGCAAAAAAAATATTGTCATGACTAATTATTATATAAGATGTTATCAATACAATTTTAGTATAATTTCAAAATATATTACCTATTAAATATTTTTTAATTTTATAATTTTTTAGTATACCAATCCTATAAGTTGACTTAGAGAACCTATGATAAGTTTGTGTGATATATTTATAAAAAAAAAGAATGAGTCTTAGATCTTATACAAATTGAATCTGAAGACTCATATCAGTAATCAACCTAATAATGTATTCTCTAGCAAATTCATAGTGACAAATAAAATGATAACTAAATTTAAGTTAATTAAAATTCAATAAATTTATTATCAAACAAAGTTTATCTAAGATTAAATGCAATATATTTTTAGAGTATTATTCGGCATGTCTAGTAACATTATAATCAATAATGACTTTAAACAATTTTTAGAGTTAGAAATATGAAAGAATTTTTCAATTCTAGTTTTAGTATTGAAAAACAATTAAACAATTGACATTTACCTTATTTAACATATATATATATGTGTGTGTGTGAATAAACATTTTTATTTCATATAGATGAAATATGTTTATGCATGTTAAATGTTTATATATAACATTTATAAATAAATGAGGTGGCTAGTTGTTCTGAAGGAGTCTTTTACAAGATATGGCATAATTTTTTTTTGTTAGAAATGTTTTTGTTTCACTCAATTATTATTTGTAACAAAGCATTAAAATGCAAGATTTTAAATGGTATAATATGTGAATAATAACATATAATCAATTTTGGCTTGCCTTTAAATAAAGGAAGTTCATGGTTTGGCTTGTATATTTCAAATTAGTATGAAATGGAAGTCAAGCGATCAAACTTATAGACTACTCAGTCAATAGATCTTTGAAAACTTGGCACGAGGAAAGCTATTAGTACAAGACTTCTTATTGAAGTCAAAGGCTCTACTTATGCTTATAAAGAAATGTAAGTGCTACATTTATGAATATTGAATTTTTAGCTCTATTCTTTAGCTAATTCATCCTAAAAGAAAAAAGAAAAAAAAAAGTCATGGATTAAACCCTAGTCATTAGTGTCTCAAGAAGCCTTAGGTTGAAAACAATTATTCATCTAGCCTTTTAGATCTCATGGTAACTTTGCTCATATTTTAAAACAATAGAGACTATGGGACATTTGCAATAATACATATTCAAGTAGAGTAGTTGGTATTGGAAGAATAGTATTGGAGATAAACTACTCAAACAAACTCATCTTTAAAAATAATTATTCCATTACAATTTACACTTAAAACCACACTATTCTTCTTTTTATTGTTGATAAAATTAAATGGAGGGGTATTTATACTAATCACAAATAATTATTCACCACCCAATATAATCATATATTTAATATTAAGGTGCTAATTAAAATGACAATTAATGAGATGATTAAAACATAGAATATTGTACATAATGGACTCGAATCTTTATTTGTGACGGTCTCAAATTGTTTACGAAACACTCTCTCTTTAACTTTATATTGTGACCCATATGAGACCTTTCATTTTAATTTTCTTAGCATTTTACTTTGCTTAAACTTGATATTTAATTCATTAATCTTGAAAATTTTTTTCTTTAGCATTTTACTTTTTTTTTTGTATGATCATATGAGATCTTTCACTCTGTACACTTTGAGAAGTGAAATGGGTTCATATGAATCATTCTTTTTAATGGACTAGATTTCTTCATCTATCTCATCTTTTTATTTCTTTTATGTTGTAGCTTTTTGATAGCTAATTATTTCACAATTGGGGAATACCCAAAAACATGTGAGATTATCTTCTTGTTAAATTATGTCAAAAAGATCTCAAATACTTCTTATATATGGTACATAATTTTTCACTTTTACTCCAGCTTAAAGATAGTAAAGTTGCCCATCTCGTGGATCTTTTTTGTTAGCAAGATTGATTGACTCGTTGGCAATTTTTGGGCTTTTCCATGTTCTTTTATTTATGACATCTTAATGTTAAATAGAGAAGAAAATAAAATTTTTAAAATGAGATCTAAAATCACATATTTTTTTCATCATTAAATATCACATAGGTGTCGATTCATCACGAATTTCACAAATCTTTTATTGTTTTGGATTTTATATTGTATAACATTTTGAATTTGTGTAATAGTAAGTGAAGATGACATATTACTTTTTTCATCAAGCTTTATTCTTTTCTCATCTAGTACATCAACATGGACCGTGTATCTATAGATTCTCAAGGGTGAGATGCCAATCTTTTTTTTTAGTCCATGCTATTGGTATTTTCCGACAAATACTTCTTATTGGTGATAACTGATATATTAGACAAGTACATTTTAGATGTCTCTACTTCAACCTATAACTCTTTAGGTAATTTCTCAGTTTTCAACTTAATATGAAGAATGCTGAAAAAAATATAATTCCTTCTTTTTATTGCACTATTTTGCCAGGGGTATTTTAGAATTATCATTGATTGATGTATTTCTTTTGCTTCACTAAAATTTTGAAACATTTTACATGTAAATTCTTCTGAATAGATAGATGTCATATTTTTTATCATTATATTTTTTTTCTCTATCATAACTTTGAAATTGTTGAAGACTCAAAACTTTTTGACTTTTTCTTGGAAATACACCAAGTTTTTTCTTGAAACATTTTCAAAGAAGAGAAAAATAACTATTACCGAGAGAGCTTGGCTTGATTACACCACATACATCTAATATGGATGAGCTCAAGTGGCTTCTTGGCTGTTAAATATGGCTCATTTAAAAAACCTTTTCTAAATTGTATTTCAACTAGATATGCATGGACGTGCATGACCACTTAGATTGGAATGACACTGATATCAATGGATTTCTCTCTTCAAGATCTTTAATTTGACATATTATAAAAAAATGCTTTCAACTAGTTTCCATATGATATTACTTTGCAAGAAATAAAACAACTAAATATTATTTTTTTTATAAACTAATATTACTAGATATCACCCACTTAAGAAATTGTTATTTTTCTTTTTATTTTTTGATTATATTAATTGGGAGACATGAATATTTTTACTAATCATATATAATTATTCACCACGCGTATAACATTAATCTAACAATTAATAAGACAATTAAAACTTAAGAATATTTTAGGTAATTGACATATATTTTGTTAGTGATTGTGTTCAAGTTTATGATCCAAAAAATATATGTAATAATACAATCACTAAACTTTCAACACATCTAACAGCTATACCTCCACCAATACCATTAACTTAAAGAAAACTCATTTCATCACCATGGAGCATAACTACCATTAAAACTATTACTAGAAAAGTCTACCTTCTATATTAAAAGTACGTCTTTCACCTGAGAACTACTCTGCATCTAAACAAAAAGTATATAGTTATCATCATCATAAGGCTAGAAACCAACTAATGGTAATTTTCTTACTCAAGATTCATGTAAAGGAAGCAGAGCCTAAATTCAGACACAGAAGTTGTTTACTATAAAAAAACTAATGGGACGAAGGCATGGTGTTTATTACTATAAGTTACTAACTACTTGCCTTAATAAATAAGAAAAAGTCCAATCCACAAAAAAACAAGTTACATAGCTAGAAATTTTCTCTAGCTATTTTTAGAAATTTAGTCGTTAAAATATAATAGTGACGGATTTACGATGAAAATAATCACAAGCTAAAATACTTATCGCAAAAAATTAATGATAAAAATTTTTCCCTTGCAAATATTTTAATGATGAAATCCATAGCTAATCATATAAATTATATTGCTAATTTTGGTTGTAATTGATCAAACGAGCAATTAATATTTTCGACTAAAAATACATGGAAAATTCCCTAGCTAAATTAGCTAGGGAAAATTCTATTGCAATTTTCATTCAATTCTAAGACAATAACTACAACAATAGCTAGGGATCACTCCATAGCTATTGTCACTATATTATTATTTTTTTAATATTAGAATACATACTTTTAAATTTTTATATTAACAATGAATAAAAACATATACTAAAAACAACATTCATTTGTTTACATTACTTACTACCTGACCGCCTCATTCACCACAATTGTGATAGAGGAACAAGAAGCATGACTACTAGAACAATAAGTCACTCCCTTTGAGCTGATGTCATACACACTATTTCTTTTGACATCCTATGGTCCTAAATAGATAGGTTCATAGTCAATTGGTTGAAGATCCATAGAACCCTCAACTAGCTAAGAAGTAGCTATACCTCGTTCCTCCACGATGTATCCTAATAAAATAGTAAATAAATTATTGTGCTAGATATACATAAATTAAATCTAATATTTTTAATTTCACACATAACTTTCAACATTTATTATAGAAGGTAAATATTTTATTAATATAAGAGATACTTACAGTGATCATCTATGACTTATTGTCAATAAACTGGTCATCTACTTTCTTCACATGCATCTTCATGAAGATCTCATAAAAATTGAGATCTCGACCCAAATCTCCAGCCAAAAGTATGAATTTATTAAGTCAAAAAATAACATATGTTACCAATTAGATAAATATATTATATAAAATTTGAATGCCTTAATAACTAATAAAAATGTGTTATGTAAAATTTTAAGTCATATTTTAAAAAAAGATAAGGAAAAAAAAGTTTAGCCAAAATTGTAAAACCATGCAAAGGTTTGAATCTTTTGTACTATTAGGCCAACTGCTAAATATTTAAAAATTTTAAAGTTAAAAATATTACCAAATCTCAAGCATGCTCAATGGTCAACTTTGATCCTCCTGTATGGCAAAGACATGCATGTACCTGGTCTAGCTACCTCAGTCCATCAGTTCTTGATGGCTATCTCTAATTTTTTCTTCAATTATGGCTCCTGCCACTACTTAAACACTTTGACAACTCATCCTTAGGTATAAAATCAAGCTTATATTTTATAATATTCAATTTATGGACAAAGTCTGAGTACCATTCGGTAGCTATGCTCTCGCACAATGACTTTATCTATCCATTAAATTGAGGTGCCAATGAACACTGATTCTATATATAAAAAAATACAAAAAAAGTGTATTAATAACAAGGACATCATTCTTTTATGCTTGAATAGTAACCAATATAATAGTTGAACTAATTAGATAATTAATTTGAAATACTTTTGTTTCTTTTTTTATACATAAAAGTCATCAAAGTTAGACTTTTTAGTCAACTCACAAATTTTCTACCACGCGAAAGCGTTGAAATCAATCATTTACTTGAAACTCTTTATAATATAGCCGAAAACATGTGAGATGGAAGAAACTATAAAAATAAACATAAAACATTGATAACAAGTAATTCATAACTATATATAAAAACAAAACCACTAATAGGGAATCATATCTTTTTTATTAATTAAAGTAATATGTAAATATATACTATACCTCTCATCGACAATCTCTATTACTAACTTAGCACTGCCTGCAGAGGAACCAAAAATAGATGATGATGTCGATGGTACTGAAAAATGGGGAACAACACTAGATTATTACAATGTGGTGTAGATGATGGTGATTAATCAGAAGTGTGCGAAGGAGGGACAATGGGTTGTGGCCTTATATTTGATAAAGGTGATGGTGCATGTGTCAATGATCTTTTGGTGATGGTGATGGTGATGTCTAGATAGGGTGGGTATGAGATGGTACTAACTGTATAATAGGATGTATAATACTAAATGAATCTCATCCATGTATGCGTCCATGTCCACCATCTCATCCACCTCGACAATGCCCACATCTTTTATGTGTCATCTACCATACAAAAAGTATATACATAGAACATATAATATAGATATAATGAAAACATAAATTGATATTGTATGAGAAACAACCATGCATGTAAGAATAACACACACTCATGGATTGAAACAAATTATAGAAAGTCTTTGAAACTATAATATTCTAATACAATTATTTGTGTTTAATTATCAGTATCACTATCATCCTCTAATGAATCTTCTAACATTTCATCTGATTCTTATGGAAGTTCCAACTCATCATCAGATTAAACATGATCATCATCAATTTCTATTATGCCACTATTTGAGTCAAATAAGTTTTCTAGATCTTCATCTATATGCATAGGCTGAATATTATTTATATCATCTTGAAATGGTGGTGCAATAACTAAGTTTGCACTACTTCATTGAGATGTTGGTACTTCAATATTTGATCGAGCTTTAATATTGTAAATGACCCATCGTCACTCTTATCATGAGATAAACTCGGGTATGTATAATAATATATATGAGTGGCTTGAACTGACATAATAAATGACTCATATCGATTAAATCTATATTTATGGTTAACATCCACTAACTTATAATCTGAATGAATCTTTGTACCCATATTTCATATAGGATCAAATCACTCACATTTTAATAATACAGTTCTATTATTTTCAAGTCCAAAATACTAAACTTAACAACTTTTGCTAGTTAACCATACTAATCACTCTCAACTACACTATAATTTGAGCTTTTAATGTATACTCCACTATTCATAGTTACGTAAGAAAAATCGTGCCCTATTATATGATATTTATATCAATTGACAAAATTCCCAAGATAGATAGTCACATATCTAAGCATTTACTTAGATTATGTATGAATGTGTTGTAATCTCCATTTGAAGGATCATTTCTTTGTTGCATATATTCAACAAATGATGTTAATAATTGTAAGATACTAATAAATCAAATTATTCAAAAATTAAGTCTTACTAATTCTAACATTGTTCTTGAACCAATTCGCAACTTCAATTTTTAGCATAGAATCGACCTCTTGGGTGGGAATTCTTGGTTGCCTATATTTTAACTGCTCAATATAAACACTACATAAATATTAATAGAGGGACAACAATGAACATCCATTTTTATTTATTTATATTTAGGAAAAAATGATCCAATTATTATACCTACAACCATTTTGGGTATACTTATTTAATATATGATGCAACCTCCTCATAATTATGAAAAATGTAGATCTGGGTTGCTTTGTACTCTTCATCTATGTTACATTTTTCTTTGCTCTTTTAAATGCTCTTCTTGGGTGCTTGAAGATAAATAGTTTGTCCTCAGATTTATCTTCCACCAGCACAAGATCATCATTATTCTGAGGCACATTTATATACTTTGTATTGTCATGATCCACAAAATAAAAAGAACAAGAAGATAATACTTCTTATACTAATTATGCATTATAAATTGGACCTTCAACTTTTTTCGTATTTCAAGTATTCAATTTCAACTTACGAAGATACCTACAACCATTATGTCGGGTTTCAATAATATCAAATTAAAATATTAATTTATACTTGAAATAATATACAACAACTACTTATATTTATTTACCTTGCAAAAGGATACATCCACCTATATTGCACTGGCCCAGCTATTCTTGCTTCATGAAGCTATCCTTGCTTAATAATATTCATGATTTTTTATTCCAAATAACTTCAACTTCTTCATATATACACATCTGCCCATATTTGACGCATATAAATCAAAAACTTTCAAATTTTTAACCCATTCACACAAAGTCTGTATTGCTTTCTTATCAAGTGTGTAACAAACTTTAAGGTATTTTCATAAAAATAGATATTTTAGACTTTATTAATATAAAATTTTATTCTTATTTAACTAGTTTTCTAATTATTTTTTTAATATCTTATTTTTTCTAATTATATGAGGAGAAAATGTATTTCAAAGATGTCTCATCCATGGATCATGAGAGACCTTTAATATACAAAATTATATCAAATTTGAAAACAAAAAATATATAAAACTAAATAAAAAATAATTCGTTATAAACTTAATGTCGGAAATAATTTTGACCTGAATAGATAGGGGAAAAAACTCTAGCTAAGTGCATATATTTTGTGAAAAAAACAATTTATGGGCACTAATAGTGACGGATTTTTCCCGAGCTATTTTAGCTAGGGAATAATTCTTTGCTATAAATATAAAATTATTAAAAAATATTTCTAGATCATGATTTAGCGAAAGATTTTTTCACTAGCTAATTAGTTATGAAAAATTTGTCCTTAAAGTTGTAACTAAATTTTGCCGCGAATCTTTCCACCAAAATCAACAACAATATTAGCTAGAGACTTTTTTTCTATCATGAATTTATGTCTATAATCCATCACAAATTCATCACAAAATTGTCATTAAATCTAGAATCAAATATCTCTTGCTATTCCATTGCAAATCCATCGCAAATTAACTAGGGATTATTTCCCAAGCTAATTTACAAAGCTAATCTAATAATTTCTTATAATGACGTAGACCCCCCTCAACCAAACACGTGGTAGTCAAAAAAACCCACCACATATAAAAAGGTGGCTGTTTTTTTTAATAAAAAATATTTTTTAAAACAATAATCAAATGTGTCGAGCATGCCATACAACTTAGCAGATCTAGCATAAATACTTTTCAAAAAAAATGAGATATGGTGGTGATGAATGTAGCTTCAACAAATAACTTAGGAGATCCATTTATGAAAAAAAATTTGGTAGATATGTGAAATGGATGAGATTCAAATATGTGGCATCATATATTTAGTCTAAGTGGGAGACTATTGGAACTAGTTTATACTAAAAGTTATTATTGATTATTTTTTTGATTTACATCTTCTTGTGATTTTAATAAAATATTTTATATAACGATTTAAATTTGTAAAAAAAAACATTTATCCTTTATTTAGTTGGTAGATAATTCGGTACATAAAAGTTGGTTTACACATAGAAGAATAAGTCATTGGTACTTGTGGAATATAAGTTTGTTATTGATACTCTTGATATAACTAGACATCATATTAATAAGATTATAGCACTAGATTTTAGTTGGTATATCTTGAATATGGTGTATGGAATAGTTATACCTTTTAGTGTTAGTACACTTGAGTATATTGAAAGAAACTTACACAATGGGATTATTTTGTATTGACTTGTAAAATATACACAATATTTATTTTAAAGATTATTGATTATTCTTGAAATTATAATTATTTATGTGTGCTTGTTAATATTCATTTTGATTAATAAAAAGTATGGTCTAAAAATAGTTTGAAAATTCTATGAATTAGATAAGTTTATCAAGCATGTGGTTAACACTGATTTCCAATGAAATCCATGTCATGTCTAAATGATATTGATGATATATATTCTATTATGAAAACTTATACGTTTTGATATTGTCTAATCTTATAGGTGGATATTAATTTGACTATTCAAATAAGTTAAATAAAAAGTATTAAGAAAATAATTAGAGATTAAGTAATTTAGATTAACAGAGATTTGATCCAATCATTGGGTATATTTAATTTTCACATGGAAGTTTAATTAGTGTTAAGTAACCAAGGTATAAAATATTTATACTTATCAGGATGCCATATAATTATTAATTATTTTTTGTTTATTTATTTAGTATATATGCGCGCGCGCACACACACACACACACACACACACACACACAATATGTTGAATCTTCAATATGATATTCAATTTAAAATAAAATCAAAATGCTTAATTTAATGCATCAGTTTTTTTTGTTTAAATATCCATAGGTGAAGCAACACCACTATAGTATTGCCATCTTCGTTGATCGGGGACGATGAAGGTAATCTAGGACCAAGAGATAATTGAAGCAATCTGTGAACATAAAATGAGATATTTCTTTGATCAAATTTATTTGAAACATATGTATTGTTTCCCCCGAGCCTAAGCATGAAATATTGTAGTTTTAGTGAATCGAGGATTTAAAAATCTTTCATTGTGTAAATACGTATAGGATAATTTTTTTTCTTTTCATTTAGAATTCTTTTCTTTTATGAAATAATGTAGAGTTATTTTGATAATGTATAATGGTTAAGATATTAATTTTATGAGTAATGTTCTTATTTTGAAATTTTCTTTTTGTTTTTTTAATGGCATGTTAAGGCTATGATGATGTTTATTGTGGTAGGTGTTGCATTATGGTATGAGAAACTTAAATGTTTATTTAGACTTCTAAGTGTAATGATAAATTTGAAAATATTGAGCGAAAACTAAAAGAAAAGATTATTGGAGCACCCTCACTCACAATATCAAAGTACAAAAGAATGAAGATATGATATTAAAAAAAATAAAATACACCTTAATTTTTATATTTAAAGCATACACTTGAATAAATTGAATACTAAATTTGAAGGAGAAAAAATTACTACAGTTAAATGAAAGACACATTAGTTTTTATATGTATTCAAATTTTTATTATTTATTTGCGACATTTTCACAATTATATAAGTAATTAAATATCATTTAAAACTTCATTTTAATTAATAAAACAATATAAAGCTAAGTAATTTCAATTATAAAAATCAAATCTCATGGTTTTTAATACACGTCCAAATCTATATGTTGAAAACAAAAAATATATATAATTTTTTCTATAATTCCAACATATCATTTTAAAACATCATTATAGAAATGCTGAAGTAATATATTGTCTAAAATAATTAATTATTAGTTTTTTAATTGGTGTGATGAAAGCAAAATATTGATACTACAATAAAAAATGAATTATAATTAAATTAATAAAAATATACCACGTTAACAAAAAAAATGTCTAAAGATGTTATGTTTAGTTCAACAAATTGTCAATGACTTTTGGGAGAAGATTGTAAAAAAATCAAAAAAACATGAATTTCATGGAAAAATAGCAAGTCCTCTACTTGTCATGGTATGTCTAATATTTATCATTAAATAAAAAATAAAAGGGAAACGATTATAATTTTCATGTTAGAATATTGAGTTAGCTAATCCTTTATTAATAAATAGAAATAATGATTAAGATAATTCATTGGATTGATATATTTATCATAAACAAAATGAAAGAGAGATAAAGATACATAAGTATAAAAGGGAAAATAATGCAATACTTCTCGATAACTTATTTGATTCTATGTGGATATGTTGTAGGGTTAGCTCGTAAGAATATAAATTTTAGTATGTTATAAATTCTTAATAAATAATATTCTTCCAAGTGTTTTGCTTGCTTTTTGAACATTAAATCGGACATAGTATATCTTGCTAACTTGTTATCATAGATAAGAGTAGTGTAAGAAAAAATTTAAAATTGAATATTCTCAAATAAGTAATTGTTATAATTTTTCTATTATTTATTTTTATACTAGATCTTGAGATATATTTATGTTTTTTTAGGATATAAGATTTTTTCTTAAATTATAGTAATTAATAATAAATGTGTGCAAGCTACATTTTAATTGGAATCAGAATGTCTAGTTATATGATAATATTTATGATTACTTTTGTTAAATTGGGTATGTTTTTTGTAATTAATATAATTAGTTATTTTTTATTTTCTTTTCAATATGCAAATATTGATTTAGTATTTCACATTCTTTAATTTTAGAAAAAACTTTAAATTTTGATATCTTATATAGTGATTATGAATATCTTAATATAGCTAGACAATTTAATTCTAATTTAATTCTAGCTTGCAAACATATATATATTATAAGTTATCATAATTTTATTAAAAATAATTTTATCTTCTAAAAAATAAAAGATTTATAGTAATCTTGAAATCTAATACAAAAATAAAGAATAAAATAATTATAATAATTACATGTGAAATTCATTAAATCAAATACCTATTTAGTTAAATGATTCTAAATTTGTTATTTTTCATAAAAATATTTCCACTGTGGCAACACCTCAAATATGATAAGTATCAGATTTTCAAGATTATCTATTTGAAATTATGACTAAAATTATCTATTTAGTTGAATGATTCTAATTTTTTATTTTTTATATATAGAAGAATATCTACATGTATGATAAACAAAATAGATTTTACATCCTTAACTGATAAAACAAAAAACGATTTATAATTTTTAGGCAATTATTTTGGGCCCTATAGTGTTTTGCAACATGCAGGCTAGGCTAGGCTTGTCCCCCCGTCCCAATTCTTGATGGTTATTCCATAAACACACTATTAGATCATCATAAAAATATATTTCTAATGTATGGTGAGATAGCAAAAACATTTATTTGCGAAAAATAATGAGATTTAATTGAGATAATAATTCAAATTTTTTTTATGATAAAAAATCACTTTTGCCGAACAATAGTAATAACCCTAGGTTGCTCCATTAGTTCTAAAGTTAGACTAATGAAATTTCTCTTGCATGGTAACCAATTATAATCTTGGATGGGATAATATTTGGAATGAACACTTGATTAGGCATGCCGCATGCAGTCTATACTCGTGGGCATGATTTGTGAGTTGTCAATAGCCTCCTTACATTTCAGAAGCATACAAAAAATATTTGAGGTAATAGAAAATCAAGAGAATCTTACTCTTCTTTTGCTATCTTTGCTTCTGAGATTTTCTCAAAAGCATCTTCATCTAATCCTTGATAGATGAGATAGAGAGCCTTCTTGTCTTTTTTTCTCAAGTCTCTCAAACTATCCTTTTGAGCTCGAGATAGGGCATCTTCATTCTCTGGTTCTTCATGGTCGTTCTCTATTATATCTCACACATCTTGTGATCCAAGGAGGGCTTTCAACTTAATGCTCCAGTTGTCATAGTTTCTCTTGTGGAGCACTAGGACTTGGAAGGGAATCATACCACTATTTTCCATCACCTCTGATACCACTTTGTTGGAAAGAATAATGGAAGAAGATAGAGAAGAATAATAACACTTAAAAAAAATGCTTCAATACACTTTTGAATGGAATATCTTAAAAACAAATACAATATAGTTATTTATAGGTTACAAATCTCACAAAAATCTCAACTACCTTAGACTTAGTCTTAGGTAGTTATTTTAAAAACATTGAATTATGAAAATTCAAAGTTACACTCAATTCTCAACTAACTTAGACCAAGTCTTTAACTTTTAAGATTATTATTATTATTATTATTATTATTGTTAAAATAAGTTTATATTTCAACACCATTCCTTAAACTTGATTTTATTACTCCGAGTAAACTTCTTTGCCTGGTGAATTCTTCTTTCTTGAAAGGCTTTGTAAAAATATCAGCTAATTGATCGTGAGACTTCACATGCTCTAATTGTACATCCTTCTTTGCAATGCACTCTCTAATATAATGATAGCGAGTGTCAATATTCTTACTTCGATCATGGAAGACAGGGTTCTTGGCCAAAGCTATTGCTGACTTGTCCAAAAAAATTTTGGTCGGCTCTTGTTGAGACACTCCTAACTCTTTTAATAGATTTCGAAGCCAGATTGCATGACATTCACGAGAGGTAGCTGCTACATACTCTGCTTAACAAGTGGAAAGAGTGACAATCGGCTGCTTCATTAATACCCAAGTACAGGCAGTTTCTCCCATAGAGAATACAAAACAAGTAGTACTTATGTGATCATCTATGTCTCTACTCCAATTACTATCGATATACCCAATAAGCTGGAAATTATCACAAACAGAATAATACAAGCCGAAGTCTGTAGTACATTTAATATAGCGAAGGATTTTCTTTGCTGTCTTCCAATGAGTTGTTGTTGGATTCTCCATGTATCTACTAATGACTCCAACCGCATAAAGAATATCAGGCCTTGTACATGTTCGGTAGCATAGACTTCCCACCAAGCTTTTGTAGAGAGTGGGATCCACCCAACTTCTTTTCTCATGCTTGGATAATTTGATTCCACATTCCATTGGCGTGTCAACTGTATTAGAGTTATACATCTTGAACTTCTTAAGTATATCTTTAGCATAGCTTTCTTGGGTGATTAGAATTCCCTTTTCTTCTTGCTTAACTTCAATACCAATGTAGTAAGACATGAGTCCAATATTGATCATCTCGAACTCCTTCGTCATTTCATTCTTGAACTTGTCAAACATGCTTGAATTGCTACCCAGGAAGATTAAGGCATCTACATACAAGCATACAATAAGAATATCACCATTTTCAATTTTGATATATATTACATGCTCATATGGACACTTGATGAAATTTCTTCTTTGAAGGTATTTGTCAATTCGAGCATTCCAATCTCTTGGAGCTTGCTTCAATCCATAGAGTGCCTTCTTCAGCTTTAAGACTTTATCTTCTTCTCATTTTACTTCATACAATTGTGGTTGATCAATATAGATTTCTTCTTTAAGGACTCCATTTAGGAAGATAGATTTCACATCCACTTGTTGTATCCTCCAATTATTTTGAGCGGCCAAGGAAATAAAAAATATAATAGTTTCTAATCGAGCAACTAGAGCAAATACCTCATCATAATCAATACCAACTCTTTGACTGTAACCTTTTGCTACTAATCTTGCCTTTTATCTTTTGACTTCTCTTTTGATAATTTTCTTTTCTTTGTACACCCATTTCACACCAATTGCCTTGTGCCCTTTAGGAAGTGAAGCTAATTCTCATGTATCATTCTTCTTGATTGCCTTTATGTTTTCATTCATTGCTTGTTTCTAATTCTTGTTTCTAATTGCATCTTGAAAGTTCATATGCTCACAGTCGACAAAGAGACAAAAGAGAGTAAGATTCTCTTGATTTTCAGTTACCTCATATATTTCTTGTATGCTTTTGAAACGTGGAATTCTTTCGCTTGAGCTTTCCTCTTCTTGAATACTCCTAGCTGGTAAAATTGGTGGAGTAGTAGGCTCGTCTTCTGCTTGTTCTAGTGTTAGATGTTCCACATCATTTTCTTCAACATAAGGGAAGAAGTTGTAGTCTTCATTTTATTGTTCCCAATCCCATTCTCCTTCTTCATCAAATATGACATCTCAACTAATGAGTGTCTTTCCCGTATCAGGATTATAAAGCTTGTAGCCTTTAGAGTTTGCATCATAACCAATGAAAATATATTTCTGACTTTTATCATCCAGCTTGCTTCTTTGCTAATTTGGGACATGCACATGAGCTATGCCTCCGAAGACTTTTAGATGGGAAATACTTGGCTTTCTTCCACTCCAAGCATCTTGTGGTGTTTTTTCCCATATGCTTCTTGTTGGAGATCGATTGGATAGATATACTACACATGCAATTGCTTCTGCCCACAATTCCTTTGGTATCAAAGGTGATGGTTAATAGCGAGGTGATGGAAAATAGTGGTATGATTCCCTTCCAAGTCTCATTGCTCCACAAGAGAAACTATGACAACTTGCGTATTAAGTTGAAGGCCCTCCTTGGATCACAAGATGTGTGGGATATAATGGAGAAATTCCATGAAGAACCAAAGAATGAAGATGCCCTATCTCGAGCTCAAAATGATATTTTGAGAGACACACAAAAGAGAGACAAGAAGGCTCTCTATCTAATCTATCAAGGATTAGATGAAGATGCTTTTGAGAAAATCTTAGAAGCAAAGACGGCAAAAAAAGCATGGGAGAAGCTTCAAACCTCATATAAGGGTGCAGATCTGGTTAAGAAAGTACATATTCAAACATTAAAAGCTGAATTTGAAGCCTTAAATATGAAAGGAGGAGAAGTCATTTCAGACTACTTCTCTAGAATTTTAATAGTGACAAATCAATTAAAAAGAAATAGTGAAATATTAAGTGATGTGAGAATCATGGAAAAGATTCTTTGATCGATAGATGCAAAATTCGATGATATTGTCGCTATAATTGAAGAAACAAAAGACTTGCAAACCATGACAATAGAATAATTGATGGGTTCCTTGCAAGCCTATGAAGAAAAGAGGAAGAAGAAAGAAGGGATCATAGAGCAATTACTCAAAACTCATATTGATAATGTCCAGAATAATAGAAAGCAACAAGGAAGAGGTCGTGGTCGTGGAGGCCATGGACGTGGACTTGGACGTGGACAAAGCTGGAGTTCATATGATAATAATAATAATAATATCCAAAGAGAAGAAAGCACAATAAGAGGTTATGAAAGAGATAATTACAGATCGAGGTATGATAAGTCACATATCAAATGTTACAACTGTAAAATGTTTGGTCATTATGCCTTAGAATGTAGAGCTCCAAATAATAAAATAGTTGAAGAAAATGCCAATTATGTGGAAGAAAAAAGTTAGGATAGTGAAAGCTTGCTGCTGGCTTATAAGGGCAATGCAAAAAATTAAGAAAACAAAAAGTAAAGATAACTTATGCTACCTTGATTCTGGTGCAAGCAATCATATGTGTGGGAAAAGAAGCATGTTCATAGAACTTGATGAATCAGTAAGTGGGAATGTGATTTTGGAAATGAATCAAAATTAGCAGTAAAAGGTAGAGGTAACATTCTCATCTGATTAAATAATGGAAATCATCAATTCATTTCCAATGTTTATTATGTACCAAACATGAAAAGTAATATTTTTAGTCTATGACAGCTTTTAGAGAAAGATTATGATATCCATCTAAAAGATAATAATCTTTCTATAAGAGATAAGAAGAATAATTTAATTGTTAAAGTGCCAATGTCAAAAATAGAATGTTTATGCTTAGCATTCAAAGTGATATTGCAAAGTGTCTCAAGGCATGTTACAAAGACACAACTTGGCTTTGACATCTTCGGTTTGGACATCTCAACTTCGGAGGATTGAAATTACTCTCTAAAAAAGTAAATGGTGGGAGACTACCAGTCATTAGTCATCCTGATCAAATATGTGAAGGATGTCTACTTGGAAAGCAATTCAAGAAGTGCTTTACAAAAGAGTCAAGCTCAAGAGCTTGAAAGCCACTGGAACTTATACATACAGACGTGTGTGGTCCAATCGAGCCAAGCTCACTTGGTAAGAGCAACTATTTTGTTCTCTTTATAGATGATTATTCAAGAAAAACTTGGGGTTTATTTGTTTAAAAGAAAAATCATAGGTATTTGAAAAATTCAAGAAGTTCAAAGCCTTTGTTGAAAATGAAAGCGGGCTTCTAATCAAAATTTATGAGATCAGATCATGGAGGATAATTTGACATCGAACAAATTTCAGAAATATTGTCAAGATCATGGAATTCAAAGATCTCTCACAGTTCTGAGATCCCCCCACAAAATGGAGTAGCAAAAAGGAAGAATATAACTATCATTGAAATGGTGAGGAGCATGCTTAAAAGCAAGAAGCTAACCAAAAGAATTGTGGGCAGAAGCAATGTGCATGTGCAGTGTATCTATCCAATCGATCTCCAACAAGAAGCATATGGGGGGAAAACACCACAAGATGCTTGCAGTGGGAAGAAAGCCAAGTATTTTCCATCTAAAATTCTTCGGATACATAGCTTTATGTGCATGTCCCCAGAATAGCAAAGGAAGCAAGCTGGATGATAAAAGTCAGAAATTTATCTTCATTGTTATGTTGCAAACTCTAAAGGCTACCAGCTTTATAATCCTGATACTAGAAAATATAGTCATTAGTCGAGATGTCATATTTGATGAAAAAAAGAGAATGAGATTGGGAACAACAAAAATGAAGGACTACCAACTCTTCCCTTATGTTGAAGAAAATGATGTGGAACATCTAATACTAGAACAAGCAGAAGACGAGCCTACTACTCCACCAATTTACCAGCTAGGAGTATTCAAGAAGAGGAAGCTCAAGCGAAAGAATTCCACGTTTCAGAAGCATACAAGAAATATATGAGGTAACAGAAAATCAAGAGAATCTTACTCTCTCTTGTCTCTTTGTCAACTGTGAGGCATATGAACTTTCAAGATGCAATTAGAAATAAGAATTAGAAACAAGCAATGAATGAAGAAATAAAGACAATCAAGAAAAATGATACATGAGGAATTAGCTTCACTTCCAAAAGGGCACAAGGCAATTGGTGTGAACTGGGTGTACAAAGCAAAGAAAATTATCAAAAGAGAAGTCGAAAATACAAGGTAAGATTAGTAGCAAAAGGTTACAGTCAAAAGTCTGTATTGATTATGATGATGTATTTGCTCTAGTGCTCGATTAGAAACTATTATATTTTTTATTTCCTTGGCCACTCAAAATAATTGGAGGATACAACAAGTGGATGTGAAATCTACCTTCCTAAATGGAGTCTATGAAGAAGAAATCTAT